>JAGPOW010000145.1:7044495-7173344 GCA_030014935.1 Caiman crocodilus
CCAGTGCCTTCAGCACCCTTGGATGGAGCTCATCCAGGCCTGCCAACTTAAAGGCATCCAGTTCCTCCAAGTGACTCTGCACCATCTCAGGGTCTACACATGGCAGTCTGGCGCCTTGCTGCTGCCTCTCTACAACCCCAGTGAGAGAGTTGTCCTGCCCCTCACTTAGGAACACTGAGGCAAAGAACTCGTTGAGGAGTTCAGCCTTATCCCCCTGTCCATCACCAATTGTTTCTGCCCTTTTAGCAGGGGTCCTATTCCTCCCTGGGCCTTCCTTTTACTCCCTATATATCTAAGTTAACTGACAATCCCACATGCCACCTGGTTCGTGGAGCTGGCAGGCTGTGATCCACCACACACACAATGAGCGGATGGATTTAATGAGCTGGGTCAAAGTAGAACATTGCAAAGACAGTCAAGCTGTCCTTGTTAAAACCAGCGGAGAAAGGAACTGTTCCAGGCAATAGATATGAAGCTGAACCAGTACTACAGGTACACCCATCAGTGCCACCCTGGTTTAGACAACTGACTGCCTCCTTCCTTAGTGCTGTTCATATTTTGGACCCCCATCAGATGCCTGCTCTGAGTTGTGACCCTTAGTTAATGAAATCAATCTTGGGGAAAGAGCATGACAAGAAACATGCTGCTTACATGAACTTTGTCAAAGAGTGCCAGATGCCTGTCTGTGCCTGTGTTTTGGGACTCGGTTTGTGACTGGTTTTCACATCTGTATGTCCTAGCAAAATGCTGCATCCAACCAACTCAATGGATCTAGTGTATGGACAAATGTTGACCCAACAGAGACAGAGCATGTCAGCAGCAACTGCCAGTGGATGTTGCATGCTAGTATTTAACAGCTAGCATGAATTGCCTACCTCAAGGGTAGCACTGCCTATTGCTTAACTCCTTTTTACAATGTCATTAATAAAGTATGGTGATGGCATTAGTTACAATTCATGGTGTGTATAGCTTTAATTTCATAAGACATCTCAGTTTAGAGTTTAATTGAATGCTTAGATTGCTTAATAACGCATTTATTTATGGTTTCTGTGGGCTTAATCAGGGTGAATATACCACAGTTTGGGGCCATCTGCCAATCTGCATGCGGGGCAGGACCACGATGGCCCTTCAACCAATCAGAGCTGTGGAGGGCAGGGGGTGGCTGCCACAGTTAGACTGTGAAAATGGTGGTCAGGGCTGTGATCAACCCACAAAATTGCCCATGTGCTGCCTGCATGTATAAACCAATTACTTCTTTGTCACTGCATCATTGCAGTAGCAGGATATTGGCAAGGTCCTCATCTCTTTTAGGAACAGAGGTCTGGATGTTCCTTCATGACCGTCTAGTCCAGTCCCCTGCATTTTCAAGCAATTGTTAACTGGAAGGATCCTTCAAAAATCACCATTTCAAACCCTCACCCACAGTAACAGGGACAAAACCCATAACACCCAAACCACCCTGCCAAAGGTGAAAGCAGGGGTAAGGAGGCCTGACACTACAAGGATAAGGAAGTAGTTCTTTAATACACATTCAACAAATCCTAAGTAAAGGACTATGTCTCAAGCTACAGAATAGGCAGAAACTCTACAGTCTGTACCAGTCTGTCCTAAGGGAAAAAAATCCTTCCTGACCCCAAAATTGGCTTTCACTGGGCATGTTACATGTTCACTTTAATGCACAGTAGCCTATTTTACTTCACATGATTAAAGCATCGTGTAAAAACCATGCAATTATGCTTATGTGCAGTAAAATAGGGTACGCAGTAAATCTCACGTAAAAGCCATGAGTATTCATCACTGAGCATTAAGGCAGTCTAATGTGCATTTCTTTAGTATCTCACATTGGAGGTATGTACTAAATTTAGTGCGCATTAGAAAAAGTGCTTTAATACACATGTAGATATGTCCATTGTGACCAAAAATAAAAGAGCAAGACCCGCTAGTCAGGAACCTTTGGATTTTCATTTGATATGCAGATTAGGCTCAGAGAAAGGTTGAAATAGTCTGTCATATTTCCTTCTGGTTATGGTGTTTTACATTTCACAGAGAAGTATTCCAGGAGTATTCACAGAGGCATTCCATCTACTTACTCCTCCGTGAAATATGAAACACCATAACCAGAAGGAAATATGAATACATCCTGCTTACCACCGAACAACTTCAAGGTAACCAGACTATTTTCTCTGAGCCTAATCTGTATATCAAATGAACTTTTCCAAAGAGGAGATTTTACTGCACCATCAACTCTCCTATGAAATATGAACTTTCATTTCTACCCAGGAGAACTTTTACTATCTTTTCTCTGATGCCTGGTGAAGGGTGTTTGTGCCTGAAAGCTTGCAATTAAAGACTTTTTTTTTTTTTTGCAAAAATCTAGTTGGTCTAATAGAAGATATCACCTCTACCACAAGTCCTGATTGCTTCTGAATAATCGTGTGTATACGTGACTCTGAAGATGCACAATAGCCTAACTCTACCACATTGCACCTGAAATATCATAAAGAACACTTTAAAGAGGAGATGTGGACAGTGGGCAGTGGACTGGGACCCAAAGGACTTGGGGAGTTCTCCACCCCTGTTAGTTCTGTGGGACTGCTTACTTAAGCCCCATCACATCTGCTCACAGGGGCTTGGCTAGCCACCAGGACCCTGGGTTCGCTCTTCTTTTCAGTAATTGAGCAGGGGCCCCGTTACACAGGCTTCCACTTGCTCTAGGTCCTTCAGAACCTGGATGGCAAGGAGCATGTTCACCAAATTATGGCAGAAGGACTACTCTCATGGCCAGCTCAGAAAACACCAACCCCTTGCACAGGAGAAAGGGCTTGATTGAGACAGTGCAGAGCTGGCTGGACAATGACCAGTATTGATATACTATCCACTGGAAAGTGATAGGACTGAGTATGCCTGGTCCAAGTGGATCGTGTCTGTTGCCAGCCTAGATGTCAACTGCAGTGAGATGGCTTTAACCACAACCATGTAGTATGTATAGAGAAGCAAGAATTGTCACCAGTTCCTCAGGTTATGAGGGTCCTCATTTTTTGGACAACAGGGTCAACATAGCTGTCTTGCATGACAAGGGAAATAAATACTCCATCTCATTTAGACTCATCCCAGACCACAGCAAAGTTCAGACTGAGGAAATCCCAATATACATGGCAGAACTCCACTGTCAGCTCAGCAATGAAGACTTGTTGGTGGGCATCAGACACAGGGCATCCAATAATTCAGCCACAGAGAGGATCCTCCAGCCAATCCTAGTCACTTGCGATGGCTTGTGACAGTCCCTCCCCCAGGACATTATGGGCATTGGCATTGGTGAGACCTGGTAAGAAGAGTCCTGCTTATTTAAGGGTCTATGAGGAGGGAGAAAGGAGTCATCCTCCACTGGGATGCAGACGATCTTGGTACCCATTTTTTCTCTGAGGCATAGAAGTAGTGGGAGCCACAATCCAACTCCCAGGAGGCAATGGGTCTGGAATTGGATAAATGTACCGCAGGCATAGCAGTCATTCAGAGCTCTTCCAGCCTCTCACACTTTCCACAGAGGGATGAATTGTATGGCTTGGTGGCAAAGCACCTCTCGAGCTGCTCTCTGGGTGCATCCCTGTGCTAGGTATGCCCCAAATATAGCTATAGCACAGGAGCCCCACACAAACCTTCCCCATATCCCAACATCTATGTGCCTAGGGGAGATTCACTGCTGCTCATGTCAGGCTAGCTATAAGATCAAAGCCCATCTCCTCCAGCAGACTTTTATTGAAGTGCCAGTATGCTGCCCCTGAGCATTTAGGTCCCAGAGCGACCCAAGTGCAGGCAAGATGGTCTTTCCTGAAAGGGGCTGGTGAAAAGATAGAGTATGCATTTGGATAGTGTCCAGGAAAGCGATGTAGATCCTTTCTAGATGGGAGTCACATGCCTGATATTCCTCCATCTTGACAGAGGAAAACATAGTGTCTTCAGGACATTGGGCATGCTGGACATCCATCAGCAAGTGGTCAGTGATGACTTCCCTTCAGATGTCTGCAGTGGCTTGACTCCACTTCCTGCTGGTTCAGTCCTGCACCTCAAGGGTGACACTGAATTACCCACCAAGGACCAGGCATTTGTGAAGACTCAGTGTGCCAAGGTAGTTGGCTACCTTATGGTAGCATTGTGTCATCCCAAGATTGTTCACAAGATCATAAATGTTAACCAGGTTCAAGGATGAACTCTTGAACGGAGTGGGAGGTAGATCCAGAGTGAGAAGGGGTCAGGGAAGAAGATGGGAAACCCCACACAGATTTACCTGTCTCCTGCCTTACCACCTTCCCTGGCTATCCTGCTCAGGACTCCAATGACTGTCAAGGGGCCCTGTGTCTTTCCCATCCTCAGCAGTTACAGTAGGTGTTGGGGGCTGTGAAAGGATGGTGTTGGTGGGGTCTGGAGGAGATGCTGTGGGCATTTCAGTGGTAGCGGTATTGTCTACTTTGGAAACTTGAGGCAAATGGACTTCCTCAGTCACTGGTGGATTCCTGCTTCCTACAGGTAGTTGGAAGGGGAGTGATAACCAAGGTCAAGACTTCAACCTCAGCACCTATGATGAAGCAGGGATGATTGTGGGTCACAGCAATCACAGACTGTGACTGGGTCACAGACTTACTGTCTAGAGTGCTCATTTAGGGTGGTCTCCACCCACTTGATTTTCCCTGGGAATAGGTTTTCAGATATAGCTCCAGAGGTGACAGGTTCACCTCATTGTCAGTCCCCAGCTTTGGCGGTATGAGGGAGATCTCCTCTATGTCAGAGGGACTGAGCTGCATCTGGACTTCTCACACAGCCAGGACAGTTGCTCGCTGCCCTTTGGGTCCAGTCCTGACTTAGCATTGGGGCTGGCTGGGGATGAATCAGCCCCCTGTTGGAGGGGGTAGTGTTGGGATAGGGATTTTTTGTGGTGGGGTCATTGGGGCAGTAGTGCCCCTCCCTTTCCTACCCTCTTCCCCATACCCTGGGATCCTGCCATTTCTTGCAATGCAGGGTCCTTCAATGGGGGCTGGGCACTGAGGGTGGGAGGCTATGGAAAGTGCTTGGGGTAGCCGGTGGGGGGCAGGTGTATGTGGGGAGATCCGTACAAGGGGGTGGGGAGTTTGGCAACTAAACAAACAGACCAGACTGACACACAGGAGAGAGATCAGTGCGGGTTTACTCAGCCTAGACACCCACAGGGGATGGGTTGGGGAGTATAAGATTCACAGCAATAGGGTAAAAATGGGGTTGCAGCAAAAGTCACAAATAGTGGAGGGATCCTATAAGCCTAACGAGGAACTTGTGGAGCTACAGCAGCCCTCCCCCTCGTGAACTAGATGGAACATCTAATTCTTACCCATCTGAGGACCATAACTGTGTCTGGCAAGGAGCCTGAGGTACAGTCATCACTGACAAAAGATAAAGCAAGTTACTGTAGTGCCCCTCCCTTTTAATTTCATGTGCAGGCCAGGGGCAACAGGTTTCAATGTGCAACTTCCAGGCCACTGGGAGAAAGAAAAAGAGGTGCATCTTTCATCTTCAAAAGCTGCATTTGTACATCAAAGACAGAGCTAGGCATGTGCATATAGTAAGGCTCCTTACACTCCATCTCCTCCCTGGCTACCTCTGGCCATTTATGCTTTAGTGCTTAATGACGATTTCACTGGCTTGAGTATTTACATAGAACAGATTCTCCATCATTTGGGTACCTTAAAAATCAAGCCTGAATGGCGTTCTACAAAGAAATACACCCTCGCTCAAGAAGTGCTAAGGTGATGCAGGAATCACTGGACAAAGTTCTCTGCTCTGCGTTACACTGGAGGTGGAACTGGCTGATCACGACAGTCCTTTGTGGTGTGCAGATCTGCAAGTCTGCAATAATATATTCAGTTTCTCTTCCCATCCCATGAGCAGACTTGTACTTTGTTATTCACTGGATTAATCTACTCTTTGATTCAGATACTGGTGAAGCTTTCCTGTCATCCAGGGACAAACTTTGGCATTTCCTTTTCTGTTAGGCATGCTAGTTTAAAGTGCTTTGGTTTCTGGCATCTGTTCATATAGCATTAGAAAAGAACCAGAGGAACAGTGTCTTTATTCAAACACTGAACAAGACCCTAGTAGAGTCATAGGAACAGTGTTATTAGCAGGGATCCTGATTTTCTCTGATTAAAAAAATCCTTAATTTTCAGATTAAAACGAGTAACCCAAAATCCATATTTTTCCATGATTAAAATGAAACACCACTATATATATTTCTGTATTTATTAGTGGTGTTTCATTTTAATCACAGAATAATGTAGATTTTGGGTTACTTTTTAAAATCTGAAAATTAGGGATTTTTTTATCAGAGAAAACCAGGTTCTCTGGTTATTAGGACTGGATGAAGGGATAGCTAGAACCAATGTATGTTCGGGTTTCCAGCTCCTGGACTCGTGTGAAGACTCAACAGCATACTGAGAAGTGGCAGGTTTGAGATCACAAATTAATGTAGCAGGAAGTAGTAAATCTCAGTGGAAGAGTTAGTGGGACAGCCAGGAACCTACAGGAGAGAGACTATCACCTCAATAACACTGCACCAAAGTTATGTATGGAGGTAAATGTGACCTTGTGCACATTGGCTGGGTCTATACATGCTATTAATTCAAAGTAAGCTTACTACGCAGTAAAAATACTGTGTAGTAAGCCTACCAGTAAGCACATCTACATGTGTTCCCTCTTGGAGCATCTTAATGAGGTGCTGACTGTGTAGTAATTACTGCAGTAACCTGAGTTACTGTGCAGTAACACTGACAGACAGTTTTTTCATGATACTGACTGCACAGTAGCCCAAGATATTTGATATGGCCTAAATTTACTTTGGTAGTAAGCTACTCTGATGTAAGCGCTTTCACGCAGGCACTGACACGTGTGGGGATTAGGAAGAGGATTTGCTTCTCTTTGCACCATTTCCTGCAACCCTGCTGCCACCAAGCGCAGCTCCAGGCTCCAGCTGCAGCTGCCAACATCTGGCAGCCCTCTTGAAAAGCCAGCCCCACATGCTGCTTTCTGGCTAGCCGCTTTCTTGGCCAGGAGCAGCATGACAAGTGCAGAGGCAGCACGCAGCAGCTTTCTCCTTGGCCACTCTGACTCCCCACACTATGGCTGCTCCAGCTGCTGCCCCCGGCAGCAATGACCAGCGCCCCAGGCTCCTGCTGGCTGCCACGCTAGCCCTGTTGGCCTGCCACATGAACCACTGCCTGGCCTCAGCGCACTGTCCCAGGGCCACTGCCAATGCTCCCACCAGCAGACACGCTAACAAAGGGCTTCTGCATGCTAGCACCAGGACCACTGTCACCTGTCTGGGCCTCCAGCTCCACCACCTCTGGGGCACCAGACCAGTCAGGACTGGTGACTGCATATCATTCAGCACACCTGGAGTGATGAGCAGTGGCTGGACAGCTTCTGCATGACCCAGGCTGCCTTCTGTGACCTCTTCCACCCCCACCTGGAACGGCAGGACACTGACATGTGCCCAGCCCCCCCTGCAGACACTCAGCTGGCCCTCGCCCTACTAGGCTGGTCACATCCACCATTCTTTGCTATCTGGGCCATTTCTTTGGCATAGGCAAGGCCATCACAAGGCTATCTTGGAGGTATATGGCACCCTGCAGGACATGCTAGGGGATGCTGTGCTCTGTGTCCATGATCCCCTGGTGGTGCTGATGGCGTTCCATGCACTGGGATCCCCTGCAATGTACTGGGGCCCTAGACGGGACCTACATCCCCATTACCTGCCCACTCCATGGAGACCGCCCCTATTACAACCACAGGGGCTTTCACTACATGGTCTTGCAGGCCATCATTGACCACCATTACATATTCATCCATGTGAGTGCCAGCTGGGTGGGCAGCACCCACAACGCCCTTGTGTTTCACAATTCTGGCCTGGCGGGACTTGTAGAGAGTGGGTGCTTTGTGCTGGGGCTGCTGGACCTGCAGCTGGGCTGTGTTGTGGTCCCACTCCTTTTCATCAGGGACCCTGGACCCCCAGCAGACCCACTTTACCCAGTGCCTGGGCTGGAGCCATGTCCTGGTGGAGTGCACCTTCAGCTGCCTCAAGGGCCACTGGCACTCCCTCACCGCCTGTCTTGAGGTTGCCAAGGAGAACCTCTGCTGCCACCAGGAGCGCAACCTGTGGCTGCGCTATGCATCCCTGACTCCCACTGCTGAGGAGGACATTGCTGCTGGCTTTGATGCATTCCTCCGCGTGTGAGAGGCCCATTGCTGCCTAGCTGCAGGGACACAGGCTGCTCAATAAAGTTTAGCACTGTCTCCCACCTCTCTGTGTGCTGTGAGGGGAAATCCTAGGCCAGGGGACTGTGAGTGGGCCAGGTGGGCTGGGGTAAGGGCAGAGACCGAGGCAGGGAGGGCCTCCTTCCAGCACAGGGCTTACATGTGGCCAATGTCCTCAGCCTCTGGGGTGCGGCATGCAGATGCCTGGTTGCCCCCCACTCCCCCAAGGAGGAGCTGGCAGCGGGCAGTGTTATGGCTGGCCACATCTTGTGGCTGGCTCCGGGGCTGCAGAGCTGGTGAGGGGCCAGGGGTCCCTGAGCTACCAGTGGAAACCACAGCTGGGGAGCTGGCTGGGACAGGCCACTGGATGCCCAAGGACCCACCACCTGTGATGTGTCACCAGGGGTGCCAGGCTGGGGCAGGGGCTAGCACAGGCCACCCATGTTAGGGCTGTGCCCTGAGTCCCAGGGTGCAAGAATGACATTATGTTGATGCATAAAGGGCATGGACTTGTGGGCATGGCTGAACCAATTATTGTGGTCTGTCTTGGCAACTCACCATGCCCACAAGGCCTTGAACTTTATGCAGCACTGTTGCACCAATCAGTCATTTCCATGCTCCCACATCCAGCCTGACAGTACTTCATATATGTGGGTGTTGGAGTGGCTGCCCCCCTGCCTCACCCCATAGCACCATGAAGTCACCCATCTCCTCCTTGGTCCAGTTAGGGTCCTAAATGGAGGGCACAGGCATGGGCACATCCACAGATAGGTAGGAGGCCATGGTGGGTCCCATGCTGGTTCTCTGGGTCCACGCACAGCTGTTCCTTAGCTGCCAGGCCTGGACAGCTGCCAGGAATGCCTAGTGCAGGGCTATGGCATGGGACCCACTGTCTCATGGAAATGCAGCCCTTGGGAGCAGATTTACTCCCAATGGGAGCAGCCCAAAAAGGATTGCTTCCACCCTCCTCTACACCACTGCAGCAGCCTGGGGGAGCTCAGGCTCCCCCTGGGTCCTAGCCCAGAGCATGTGAGGGAGTATGAGGCCAAGAGACAGCTGTGTCTTGGCCCCATACACATTGGGAGGGGTCCTGATGTGCATGGGGCAGGAGAGCTGCTGCTGCTGCAGCGCTCTCCTGCCTCATGCACATGGGCACATGTCCTGTTTCAAAGGAGGCTGGCCAGAAACTGTTCTCCCATGTCCTGCAGCTGTTTCCCAGCCCTGCGTCCCGACTGGGCAATCAGGGCAGGGGCTGGGAAGAGTTCTCCCTCCCCAACCCCCCCACCCCAGATTTCAGAAACAGGGGCCGAGATACAGCTCTGGGGGAAGGAACTGTTCTCCACCTCCTGCCTTGATTGGGTGATTAAGGCACAGGGTTGGGAAGCAGCTGTGGGGGGAGAGGCAGATTCCAGCCCCCTGCCCTGACCTGCAGCTGGGGCACCTAGCAATATATCCTGAGCTAGGTGGGGATTCCCTGCCCAGTCAAGGGTTCACTACTATCTGTCCCACTGCTAAGTCCCCAGTCCTGGTGGTGCTCAGCTCCCCACTCCTGTGGGTAGCCCCACAATGCTGGGATGGGGAGTTGGGCAGAGAAGGACCTGGTCCCCATGCTGATTGGCTTCCAGCTCCTGGGGAAGCCAGAAGCTGAGCAGGGCCAGGACAGGGCCTCCTGGTGTGGCTGACTGGAGCTAATCTGTTCCTCATCAGTGCCTACATGAGCCCTACAGAGCAGTATCTATTGCACAGTTAGTTTAGTGATTAGGAAATATTACCTATATTTACAGGTACTAGCTGACTGCACAGTAGACTAATTTGATGCACAGTAGCTTGTTAGCATGGGAATGTACTGATGCTTTATTGTGCAGTAGATTAGTATACTGTGCAGTTAGCTAGTACCTGTAAATATAGATCATTTTTAAATGTGTACACAAGACAGTGCCAGATGCTTTTGAAAGCACCTGGCATTGCATCACATGCATTTGTATAAATGGGGAAGTTCATGTCAGTGCTGAGACAATGGTAGCAGTGCGCTTGTGAACTAAAACACATTGCAGGTGTGTTTTAGTTCAAAATCTTAAATGAAAGTTTATTCGGGGAAAAGTGATTGGGTTCTTACTGGCCTACTCATCTATCCTTGAGTAGAAGCAAACTATTCTTCTCTTGGTTCTTTAATTCTTCTTGTTTTGTTTTTCTGACAGGAAGTGTTGAGGGCCATTGGATAAGCTTGCAATATAGGGATTGCAAAAATATTTTGGAGAAAGAGACAGAATACACAGGTGCTTTTAAAAGGAAACCCACATGCAAACAACATCCACAGCCTGCATACATTTATATTCTGGCATGAACAGTGTAGCAGTTCAAGCCTTCATTATAACCTCGTGAGCAATCTTGTAGCTCTTGAGAATACCCTAAAATAATTTTAATACATTTTCAGTACAGCAAGTATTCTCAGTAATGCTTACAATTTACCCTCTTGGACATGTGTCTAATGATTTAAGACAGCAATTGCATAGCAAATATGGAACAAAATGATCATTAAGAACATTTTGTTGAGTTTTATAAAATGTATCCCAGACTAGTGTATCAGGCCAATCTGTATCTATTAGAAAGAAAGAATGCAAGAGTATTTGTAAGCTTCTGGAAGGTTTAGTGAAAGGCACTAGAATTAGTACTTAATAGAAAATACAGAACATACTTTCCAAGAGGAACAAACAAAATGGACATCGTGCTGAATGGGCTAAAGAATGTAAACTTTCAGGTGGAGCAGCTGGCTGGGGCACAGTATGTCTTGCCCTCACACAGAGGCACACAGAGACAGGGGAGCAGCCAGCCCAGGGTTGCCTATTCCCGCATCTCGAGGCATCCTGTGCCCCAGTGGCTGGCTGCAGCTCAGGGTGCCTCGGGATGGGAGGTCTGCAGCACATGGATCAGCCCTGGGCTGCAAGCTCCCCTGTCTCTATGTGCCCGTGCCACTCCCTGGCTGGCTAGGCTACAGGGTGCCTCCATGTGGGGGCTGCCTGCCCACTAGCCCCACACTGAGACACCCCGTGCCCCAGCCAGCCCCACCCCTTGCAACACATGGAGCAGTGGGACACAGTGTTCTGCTGCAAACTGCATAAACAGTCACGTGAACTGCAGCACAAAGTTGCAACACAAATTTGTGCCACTACTATTTTTACTGCTTCAAACACAAGCCCCTGTTTGTGTGGATGCAGCCTCGGAGTGAGTGGAATTCAAAAGACACAATGAAACAACCTTTTTTTGTTCTGGAAACAACCTCAAAAGCTACTGCAATTTTCACCCCTTTAGGCCCCCTCTTAACACCCAAAAAAATCCCTGAGTCCCTGCAGTTCATATTGCCCAGGGGCATCTCTTGGGTTCACCTCTCACTAGCACCCTCTACATCTTTTAAATCACAAAAAGGAAAAGCAGCAAGTTAACAAAAAGAACCACATATAGAAATGTTGCTTAGATTCTGTTTCCTTGAACTAACCACAGTAAGTACTGTTAAATTTGGAGTTTGTGAAAGATCCTTTCAGAAGTCTATTCTGTTGCAAACAGGGTTCTCAGAAGGTACTTTCGGTTCAGGATCAATTTACAATGAAACTCCTCTCCTGGTATGGACACACATAGCACTTAGAACTGTTTAAATGCAACTTAAATCTCAAGTGGACAAGCCTCTTAAAACAGTTTAAAAACACCTTGCATAGTTCAAAAGTGCACCTGGAAGACAAAGTACTATTTTCCACTAGTTTCCTGTTATTTTGTGGACACCAAGCATTCAGTGACATTGGTCTGATCAGTCCTCCAGGCATCTCACACTGCATCACTCCTCATCCCAAACCCCTGACTGCTGCAACTCATAGATTCATAGATGTTAGGGCCAAAAGAGACCTCAATAGACCGAGTCTGACCCCCTGCATAGGCAGGAAAGTGTGCGGGTTCAGATGGCCCTGCCAGATGGCTATCTAACCTCCTCTTGAAGACCCCCAGGGTAGGGGAGAGCACTACCCCTCTTGGGAACCCATTCCAGATTTTGGCCACTCTAACTATGAAGAAGTTCTTCCTAATGGCCAGTCTAAATCTGCTCTCTGCTAGCTTATGGCCATTATTTCTTGTAACCCCCAGGGGCGACTTGGTAAGTAAAGCCTCACCAATTCCCTTCTGTGCCACCATGATGAATTTATAGGCAGCCACAAGGTCACCTCTCAACCTTCTCTTGCAGAGGCTGAAGAGGTCCAAGTGCACTAGTCACTCCTCATAGGGGTTGGCCTACAAGCCCCTAACGATACGCATGGCCCTTCTCTGGACCCTCTCCAGGTTATTCACATCCCTCTTGAAGTGCGGCGCCCAAAACTGGACACAGTACTCCAATTGCGGTCTGATCAGCACCCAATAGAGGGGAAGTATCACCTCCTTGGTTCTGTTTGTCATGTATCCGCTGATGCATGAAAAAGTGCAGTTAGCTTTGCTGATGACTTCATCACACTGATGACTCATGTTCATCTTGGAGCCCACTAGGACTCCGAGATTCATAGATTCATAGATTGTAGAGTAAGAAGGGACCACAATGGATCATCATGTTCGATCCCCTGCACCTGGCAGCAAAGAGGACCGAGGTCAGATGACCCCAGCCAGGTGACTATCTAGCCTCCTCTTGAAGACCTCCAAGCTAGGTGATAGCACCATCTCTCTTGGAAGCCCATTACAGATCCTGGCCACCCTTACTGTAAAAAAATTCTTCCTAATATCTAACCTAAATCCACTCTCAACTAGTTTATGTCCCTTATTCCTAGTCACTCTCTGGGGTGCCTTAGTAAACAGCACTTCCCCTAATCCCCGTTGACCTCCCCTAATAAATTTATAGGCGGCCACAAGATCTCCCCTCAGCTGTCTCTTGTGAAGGCTGAAGAGATTCAGCTCTCTCAACCTCCCCCACATAGGGTCTATCACAAAGGCCACTAATCATGCGAGTGGCCCTCCTCTGGACCCTCTCCAGATTCCTCGCATCCCTCTTGAAATGCAGCGCCCAAAACTGGACACAGTACTCCAACTACAACCTGAACAGTGCCACATAGAGAGGGAGCATCACCTCCTTTGTTCTATTAGTCATGCATCTGCTAATGCACAAGAAAGTGCGATTGGCCTTGCTGATGGCCTCATTACACTGCCAGCTCATGTTCATCTTGGAGTCAATTATGACTCCAAGATCCCTCTCTGCCTCCAGGCTGCTGAGAAGGACACTCCCCAACCTATAGATCCCTTTCCACTTCCGTGCTGCCTAGCAGGTCATTTCCTAGGCAGTAGGTGTGCTGGACATTTTTCCTCCCTAGGTGCAGCACTTTGCATTTCTCCTTCTTAAATCGCATTCTATCGTTTTCTGCCCATTTGTCCCACCTGTCCAGGTCTGCCTGTAGTTGTTCCCTGCCTTCCGGTGTGTCCACTTCTGCCCACAGTTTTGTATCATCCGCAAACTTGGACACAGTACACTTCACTCTCTCATCCAAGTCACTGATGAAGACATTGAAGAGTATCAGTTCAAGAACCAAGCCCTGCAGGACCCCACTGCCTATCCATACCAACCCATCCACCACCATTCTTTGGGTGCGACCCTCTAGCCAATTTGCCACCCACCAGACTGTGTAGTCATCCAAGTCACAGCCTCTTAATTTGTCCACCAGTATGGGGTGGGATATCGTATCAAAGGCCTTCCTGAAGTCTAAGTAAATGATATCTACTCCTGCGTCCAGGTGTTTTGTAATCTGGTCATAAAAAGAGACTCACCACTATAGTATGTAGCCAGTATCCTATTACTGCTCCCTCCTCCCTCCCTCCCTTCTCCTGCTGCACCTCCTTCACCCCTTTTTGTTGGCACAGTCATTACTGTACATTTAATACTTATATAAACAAGTACTATATGGCTGTACAGTAGATCGAGATACTGAACAGTAGTGCTGACAAACACCTTTTGTGTGATGTTACTGTGCAGTAGCCAAGCCTAATCCTACTGCACAGTAGCGTTGCATCATGGTTTTTGCCATGCAATGGTACTGCACAGTAGCACTGGGCTACTACACAGTCAACATCTTGTAGCTGCAGCCACTGAAAAAGAAAGCCAGACCTGCATTAAGCCCAGCAGATGGCTGGTGTTTCATTTGAATGTAGACTTCTTTCTGTTCAAGGACAGCACAGAACAGTGGGAGAATGGGAGTGAGGAGCTCTCTCATAGGATTTCCAGGGGGAACCCTTACCTTCTTGAAGTTCTGAAATCTAGTGTATTCTCTCAGAAGGAAGAGTCTTTAATTCACAGGAGCTTAACGGAATTCCAAAGGACGTGATTTCATTTCCAGAAGAAGTGAAGTTTGAAAACTTCAGCGCTGTACTTACTATGTGGCTCATGGGCCAAGTCCTGGGTTGACTTTAATGGATACACACTCCTTTTCCACACTGCCCTATGTGGCCAGATACAGAAGTTACACTTATTGTATGGCAAGCGCGCAGGAAGTGCTTTTCAGTCATAGCTGAACAAATGGTCAGGGCCTAGACAGCAGTGTAAAAATGGCAGATCCCATTTTAAGATGACCCTGAATGGATGTGGTATCAGACTTCAGCACTATAGGTTGGAGCACTGTAACCATCTCTGTACCACATCCCATCCTAACACATATTAAGTTGCATTCCACTGACATCCCATGAAGCTTTGCAGCACCCCACTCACCCTCCATCTTGGGGTGGTAGTCTAGTCTAAGCCACAGCCCATCTTGTCTGCCCCAGTTCTGAATGTGGAACTGCTAGTATTATGTTTCTGCTCACAGTTAACCTATCTTAAGAACAGGTTAGTCGGGGAGAAGGGGGGGATTAACCTGTCTTAAGAACTGCAATGAGGTCTGGCAAAGGGCAAGTTCCTGAATGGAACTACAAAATGTATTTGAACATGCCCAAAATCAACAGCTGCACATTTATGCAGACTAATATGTAGCATCACTGCTTTTTTACTTGTCTGGGAAAACTACACAGACGTGTAAAACCTAGATTGTGAGAAGCACTTATACTCCCTGCGCTCAATACAAAATGCAGAACCAGAAGCCCATGGGTCCAGCTCACAGACACAATGTCCCAGAAACCTTGGGTGCATTCAATGGCCCATAAAGAAGCAGACTGTTTCTCCGTCTTAAAGTCAATTTCTAATAATCCTAGTCACTACTTTGGATGGTTTGGTTTGGAACCATGTGCACTTGATAGAAATCTGGTGTAGACAGTTTGAGGTATGCTGCTGGGAGTCCCATAGCTCCCACATTGTTTTATTAGTTACTGTTTTTCAGTCATCATATTTCCTGGCTACATGAATAATAACAACCAATGGTCTTCATAGCCTTAATATAGTGCTCCTTTCTTAGGCCCACTTAGCAATACCACCTCCCGACCCCATCCCCCCGTCTCTGACATTCCCCTTAGGAAACACCTCACATTCTTCAACTCTTTCCTTGCCATCCCAATCTGCTGCCTGCAAATGAAGCAGAGATCTGATTTTCTCTTCTGAACCCAGTAGATTACTTAAAATCTATACAAAATGTTGTAAGTCACCAGACAAACAGGGTCACTTTCCTGAAGCCCTAGTAAGTGGAGGCAGTCAGGCTGTCCCATTTGCCATCTCATGCCCCAGAAAGGATGATGTAAGATCACCAGGTATTTAGCATTGTGACAATATTCCATCGGTTCTTTTTTAATTGCCTAATTAGCTGACACCCTACTACTACCAGTCAATCAAAGACATTGTATGTTTACAGGACAGGCAGTGGACACTTGATCTCATGGCCCAGTAAAATACACTGTTTACCAAGAAATTGTTCAAAGGTTTTAAAAAAACATTGAATGTTTGTACTCAAAGCAATTACGCTTCCAAGTTGGTGTCCTTAAGTGGTCTCATGGCTAGTGCAGTGAACTTTTTTGGTGGGAGGGGGAGGGTTTTTTTCTTTTTTTGAGTTTATCACACAGTCCTTTAGTCACATGCAAGTTTTTTAAATGTAGTAACGCTTAAATCTGACATTGGGGTCATTTTTCCTTAATTTCAAGTGGAGCAGGATTGGGTCTTTGTATTGTTTGTCTGTTTACTCCAACAGGTACCTCTCTAGCCTGGCCTTGTTTTGTCTATTGCAGTGCAACAGAGAAATTGCCTGGCCTGGGTAATCATGAAGAGCAATTACAAATATGCAAAAATTCTAGTTTGGGGGAAGGAGGAGAGAGAAGATAGCACATTCAGGGGTGAATGGATCCAACTGAGGCCTATTAGGTGAAGCTGGTGAGCTCTATACACCTCAGCCCCGTTCTCATGATTGTGAGCCCATTCTGGGCCTGGACCTGCCCGCTCCCAACTTCCTCCCCACTCCTGCAGGCTAAGTAGCCCCTCCCTCTTGCTTGCAGGGTCCACATCTGGCAGCTCACATGGTGAGTCCCGGATGGGTGACCAAACTCCTGCTGAATGAATGAGAGGTGTGTACAAGATGCTAGCAAAATGAAGAGGAGACATTACAAGCTATGATCACAGACTCTGAGCTGAGGCCACACACCATGGACTCCTGTCACCAGGGCTATGAGACTGGCTGGGGGAATGAATCAGGCCATATATGGGGAAAATAGACAGGTCGGGGGGCTTACACCTGGGCTACTGAGTCACACGACCAGTGGCTCCAGATGGTCTCTGTTCGGAAGAGACACCTTGTGGCACAGTGGAGGTGAGAGTTGTCCATGTGGGCACAAATGACACGGCCGGGAGTAGTCCAGACTCATCATGATGTGTCTGGCAGACTGCATCATTAAGGACTTCCATGAGCTGAGGGCTGGGCTCAAGAAGTCAGGGGCACAGGTGGTATTCTCCTCCATCCTTCCAGTCGGCAGCAGCCGGAGGTGTCAGGATGCCTGCATCAGGGTAGTCAACCAATGGCTCCAGAGATGGTGTCTTCAGGAAGGCTTTGGAGTATACAACTATGATCAGCACTTCCAGGGTGGAGACTTCTTGGGAAGGGATGATCTTCATCTCTTTCCTAGAGGTAAGCATCTGTTCTCCCGCAAGTTGGCTGATCTCCTCCACAGAGCTTTAAACTAGGTTCGATGGGGGACAGGGAACCAGTGGCCGATGAGAACCCAAGGTTGGTGAGCCACAAGCAAGGCAATGGACCTAACCATGTAAGCACAAAGGGGCACACTAACCATCAAGGCAAAGGGGCACCAAGAGCACCCATTGTGGGGTAGGGCTAAAATGTTTTTACACGAATGCCAGGAGTATAGGGAATAAGCAGAAGGAGCTCACACTCTTGCTTGCTAGCACACAGTATGACCTAGTCAGCTTGGCTGAAACATGGTGGGATTCTGTGCACACCTGGGCAGTAGGCATTGAGGGGTACAGGCTGTATAGGTGAGGCAGAGTGGGGAAAAAAGATGGGGGTGTAGCTCTCTATGTTAGGGAGTTGTACACATCTTCCATCATCAAGGCAGGTGTAGAGGAGGGGAATACCGAGGCATTGTGGGTCAGGATCCTGGGGAGCCAGGGGAAAAGGACTTGGTAGTGGGGGTCTACTAACCTCCTCATAAGGATGACAAGCTAGATGAGGTATTCTTCAGGCAGCTCTCAAAGGCCATTCAGGTGAGGGAGGCAGTGGTCATTCAGCATCTAAATTACACAGACATCTGCTGGGAGGAGCAGACGGCCAAAACAAACCACTCATATCGGTTCATACACTGCGTGCAGGACCTCCACCTAACCCAGGTGGTGTCCAGTCCCACCAGGGGTAGGATCTTGCTAGACCTGGTCTTAGCAACAGGGGATGATCTTGTGGGGAACCTGCGGGTACTCAGTAACCTGGGAGATAGCAACCATCATTTGGTACAGTTCACTATCCAGCGAAGGGTGAGAAAAATATCCAGTGAGGCTAAAGTCTTAGACTTCAGAAGGGCCAACTTTAGTAAACTTAGAAGACTAGTTAGTGAGGTGGCCGAACTCAGGAGCATCGAGCAAATGGGGGTCCAGGAGGGAGCTTCAGTATTCCTAAGTACTGACCAAGACAATTCCCTGACCTTGAGCATAGAAAGATGTCCAAAAGGCACCAGACTGCCAGAGGTTAGTGCTGACTTCGTTAAAGAGCACTTGGAAGGGGTGGATGAGTACAAGTCAGTTGACCTGGATGACCTCCATCCATGAGTGCTAAAGGAATTGGCCAGTGTCATAGCTGAGCTGCTGGCATGGCTGTTCAAGTACTCATGGTGCTCTGGCCAGATCCCTAAGGAATGGAAAAGGGCCAATGCCATGCCCATTTTAAAGAAGGGGAGAAGGGATGAGCTGGGTAACTTTGGGCCAGTCAGTCTTACTTCTATCCTTGGGAAAATACTGGAAAAAATCATCAAAGAGCGCATTTGTGAAGGCCTAGCAGAGGAAATGATGCTGAAAGGAAACCAGCATGGGTTCATCACAGGTAGGTCCTTCTTGACAAACTTTATAGCCTCTTACGATCAGGTCACACACTGCCTTGACACAAGCGCTAAGGCTGATGTCATGTACCTGGATTTTAAGAAGGCCTTCAACACAGTTTCACAAACTATTCTCATAGGGAAGCTAACGGGCTGTGAAGTGGATGCTTACACAGTCAGGTAGGTGGCCAACTGGTTTAGGGACCACACCTAGAAAGTGATGGTGGATGGGTCGTTCTCAGCCTAGAAGGAGGTGGGCAGTGGGGTCCCACAGGGTTCGGTCCTTGGACCGGTGTTATTTAATACCTTCATCAGCAATTTGGATGAAGATGTGGAGAGCACCCTCTCCAGGTTTGCAGACGATACCAAGTTATGGGGCAAAGTTAACATACTAGAGGGCAGCAAGCAGATACAGGCTGATCTGGACAGGTTGGATCAATGGGCAGAATGAAATAGGATGCAATTTAACAAAGATAAATGTAAGGTACTCCACCTAGGGAGGAGGAATCCCCAGCACACCTATTGGTTGGGGGATGACTTCCTCAGCAGCTCAGCGGCTAAGAGGGATCTTGGAGTCATAGTTGACTCCAAGATGAACATGACCCAGCAGTGTAATGAGGCCATCACCAAGGCCAATCACACCTTGTCGTGCATTAGCAAATGCATGACCAACAGATTGAGGGAGTTGATGCTCCCCCTCTAGGCAGCATTGATCAGGCCACAATTGTCCAGTTTTGGGTATTGCACTTCAAAAGGGACACAGAGAATCTGGAGAGGGTTCAGAAGAGGGCCACTCGCATGATTAGTGGCCTCTGTGAAAGACCCTAGGAGAGGAGGTTGAGGGATCTGGATCTCTTCAGCCTTCACAAGAGACATCTGAGGGGAGACCTTGCAGCAGCCTATAAGTTTATCAACAGAGGACAACAGGGAATTGGAGATGTGCCATTTACCAGAGCACCCCTAGGAGTAACTAGGGATAATGGGTGCAAACTAGTGGAGAGTAGATTCAGGTTAGACATTAGGAAGAATTTTTTTACAGGAATGGTAGCCAGGCTCTGGAATGGGCTGCCAAGAGAGGTGGTGCTATCACCTAACTTGGAGGTCTTCAAAAGGAGGCTTGATAGTCACTTGACTGGGCTCATCTGACCTCGGTCCTCTTTCCTGCCAGGGGCAGGGGGTCAGACACGATGATCCATTGTGGTCACCTTCCTACTCCTACAATCTATGAATCTATGAGTCTTGCCTCAAGATCCGTGAAAGTAGGGAGTCAAGTCAAAAGCCCCCTTCCCTGCACCTCCCCACCAAGGTTTCATGTTTGTTAAGTTCAGGCCCTGTGGCATTCCCCCTGACGCCAAACCCCTTCCAGGTTGTGTCACCCCATTCTCAAACTCCCGCCCACCATACACACATACACGCACACTGCCACTGCCACTGCCAAAGGTTTTCTGTTTTCTGTTAACTGAGAGGAGAGACCAAGCTGAGACACGGGCAATGTTCAACAGGGTTTCATTATTAAACACAGGAAAAGTTTGGCAACTGCAAAATTTTAAACAGGCATGTTTCTTTCTCATGCCATATTACCCACCACTCCAGTATGTGCCCACAGGGGATTTGGGGAGGGAGAGGGGAAAGGGGATGGTGCCCAAGTTGTGGGCACGGGATTGTGGGCAGTAGTGCCTGTGATGCACGGACAGAAGAGTCCATGGCAGGAGGCCCATGGCCTGGTGCCAGGTCATGGGTACTTGAAGCCCTTGGGCCCTACTCATCCAAAGAGGGCTCCTGGTCCATGCAGGCGAGGAGACATGGATCCGGCAAGTCAGGGCTTCATGGATCCGGTCAGCCAGCTGTGTTGTGAGGCCAGGGAACACACATCAGTAGGAGGCTCACCCTCTCCCCTATCCCTGCACCACATGTGATCATGGTATCAAGCCTGGTCTACATCTGAAGTGCTCCTTCCAGCGCCTGCCATGGTGCCTCATGAATCAGGGTGGTAGGAGGTAGGCTGGGCCCCGACAAGGGTTAGGGGGGTGATGCCATTGCCAATGCTGAAATTGAGGACTCTGGACACACAGCATCTGCTCTCCAGCACCCTAGGGAATAGGGAGTTGCACATGCAACAAGCCTCATCCTCACTGTCTGTGTAAAAGTCAGTGGCCCAGTAATGCCGCACCTGCCTGGGTTCTGTGTATGTGTCTGCATGCGTGTATATGAGTGAGTGTCCAGGACGCCTGGGTTCTGTGTGGGGGGTGGGAATGGGGAGCATCCAGGTGGGCGACTGTGATGTCCCTGCTAGTCATTCGGAGCAGCGAGGCTGTTTGGCCCTGCTCAATGAGTCTTCAGCAGCCTGGGGAGCCTGCTGGGCATGCCGGTAGGCACACAAGAGCCAGCGTTCCCTCTAAGTGCATGCGTGTGTGAGTGCGCACAATAAAAAATCATGCCACACAATAACTTTTTAATGCTGCGCACACCGTGGCATACTGACAGAGCGGTGTGGGAAGCCATGGCCCCCAGGCACCAGCCTAGGGGGAATGCCCAGTGCCATAGTAAGGGGGTGCCGAAGCTCCCTCCGCCACCACCACTGGCTTCATGTCTGGCCACTCACCACCTGCCCCAACCCAACCATGGGCTGCTGTGGGAGGGGCAGGCACACCGAGATACCTGCGCACTCCCAGCCAGAATTGCTCACAGATCACTAAACCTTAGCGGGAACATTGCCAAGAGATCCCTCTACCTGCTGCACTAGCACTATAAAGACAGGATCTGAGGCCCACCCTGCAACAAGGGCTGACATGTGTTGTGCTCCCTCTCTACTTAAACAGGGGCACTTAAAGCGCAAAAGTTAGAGCACTTCCACCACGGGCTTCTTAAACACCTGTACTTAGCCTTCATGTCTCCGTAACTGTGTGGAAATTGCCCATTACCCCATGTGTCAGTGTATGCATGCTACAAAGGCTCACAATACTTAACACAAAGGAAAAAGCATTGCTTTTAGATTTACAAACTCAGGGCTCTAAAGATGTTAACAGTTAGCAGTTAAAATGTTCTGTGCATTAATAAAAGGTGCTTTGCCATGAGTTCATACAAGCTGGAAAGGTAACTGAAAATGAGTTTGGGAACAAGATCAAAGGACTAAGTAGAACTAACTGGGCTAAGCTGGAGGAAATTATAGCAGTCCCCAGATGCACCACAAATGATGCACCAAGGAGGGAAAGAAATCACTTAACATAATAAATGGGGATGTAGCTCAGAGAGATGAATGAAATATGGAAGGGGGAAATTTAGACAGAATCTCAGGAAAGTCTTCATGGCGGGCAGATGTATGAGCCTGTGGTATTCTCTCCCAAGGGAAGTCAGAAAGAACCATTGCCTGGCACATTTAAAACAGCACCTGTCTTCCACTGTCAGGCAGATGGACTAGTTTCCAAACCAGGTTTGTACCTCTCTAAATTCTAACTTGAAACCTCAGCAGGTGACTATAAATAATAAGCATCAGCCCTATGCAAATGCATCCAAATCTGGGCCCTGCACACACAGGCAGCGAGAGGTAAGTCAGCCCTGCTCCAAAATATCTGCCTGCTAAAAGCTGCATCAGAGTAACCTCTTCTAGCAACAAAACATTCCCAGTTCTTAATTATTAGTGAGTACCCCCGCCAGAGCATATTTTAAGCTGGTTGACTGGAGTCCTTACCCTAAGCAATATTGCATCTCATTTGTGCTGCTTGGCATTCTAACCCAAAAAGAGCAGCCATAAGATACAAACATTTTTTGAACCAAATGGGGATCCCCAAGGCACAATCCTATTTCTGTATCAGCCTGGCCCTGACTTTTCCATTGCACTGTTTTGCCATAGGTGTCAGGATGCCCTTCCTTGGGCTGCTTCAGTGGCACAGCAGCTTCTGCTTCCTTGTCCATGTCTCTGAGCCTCATGTCCCCTTAGGCCCTGAAATTAAAGCTGCTCTCCTTTGCTTCCTTCTCTGCCTCCATGGCAGCCTCCTATGTATGTGTCCAGCTGGTCAGGCAGAGGAGTTCCCTGCTGTGTGGCTATTTTGAACACAATGCAGCCCACCATAAAAATCCTGTTAACCTTTTCAGTATTGTGCTTGTGTAATGGTGTGTAATGTGCTGCTAGATGCATGTACCTACTGCCAGCATATTTTGAGCTGGTCAGTGGCTCCACAGCTGATACGGTACATTGATGTTCTCAGTTGTCCAGTTTTTTGGTACTGCCTGAGGGTGAGGAGTCACACCTGGAAGGAGTTACCATAATCACTTGTGCAAAGATGAAAGAGAAGCAGCCGTGAGAGCTCACACATAGATCTCCTTGTTTGACTCCACCTGGCTGAGACCTCACCACTGCCAAACTGCCTGAGGAAGGATGACTGGGACAACACAGACACATCATAGCTAGATCTGAAGAACCTGGCCAGGACACTGGTGAACTCAATTCAGGCACTGCTGATCACCATCATATTTCTGGCAGGTACGTGATGCCTACTCATGAATTCATGGGAATCCTCCATGGCCTTCTTCATGTGGATGTATGTCCCATTTACAACCTCTAGAACTTGTGGGATATTAACTGTTTGCAGAAATTCCCATATGGTTTGTGTAGCAGGGTGACATCCCCAGGAGTGGCTGTAAGCCCCTGGAGACCCCCAAAAATTCCATTTTTGCCCTACTTACTCTGGGAACAAGCTTCCTCTTCACTCACCCACCATACTTTTATATCTTTTATCATTATAAAAGGGAGGTTTCCCCTGGGCTTCCCAGACCTGGTCTTGTTTTAAGGACCACCTGACTATTTGTAGCACCCAATTATCATGGGCCCTGAGGCCCACGTGGCTAACTAATAGCCCTATTGTATTGGGCCAACGGATGGATGACATAACAAAATACTTAGGACAACTAATGAAAAACACAAGATAGGAGTGTCGTGTGGGTCAAAGGGTCAAAATATGAAAATAAGTGCACCTGAGGAGCACACCGAGCAGAGCTCCCCTGGGCTGTACCCACCAATCCTCAAAGGCATCCAAGGAACCAATGGATGCCGTCCACTGGTGCTCTGCCCAGAAATGTGCACATACAAGTGAGTGAAAAGCAGCTCTGCCGGCTTTGGGCACCTCCCTGGTCAGAGCCTCCTTCCAGGGCCAGAAGGATGTTGACCAGGAGGTCCTGGGACTGGTGGGGCTGCAGATGGGTTGACTAAAAACAAAACAGTGGGTGGTGAAATTCAACCATAATCTTAAGAGGAGTTTCTGGAGGTGGAGGTGGAAGGGCAGTAGCCTGGTGCACTCAAGGGTCATATAAGCCAGGGTCCTCTTCTGGCTGCAGAAGGGACAGGAGAGGGTGGTGTCCATGAAGCTTGTCACATACACACCCATGGAGATGGCTCCATGGAGGAGCCACCAGCTGAGGTCCCCAGTGGCTTGTGGGATGAGGGTGGAGTACAGACTCAGCCACTGGGGTGCCCCAGCTATGCCCTTGTCAAGCAGGTCCTGCCGCTTGGTGTCTGGGTAGGACGTGAGTACAGCATGATGGACAGTACAGCACATGAGCATGCAGAGGTGGTGGTGATAGATGGTAGAAAAGCGGACCAGTTTGGTGTCCTCCAGCTGGCTCACATGATGGAGTGGGGTGCACCGTGAGGTTGGGTGAGGCTCTGGCCCCATGACAAACTCTGGTGGGCTGGAGGACAGGGAGGGGTGGGACACAGCTGCTGCTCAGGACCTGGTCAACAAAGGCAAGGGCATTGGGAAGTAGGGCAGGTTTTACCTCCTGGACCAGATGGCAGGTTGCACATCAAGGGTAGACGCATGCACCAGGCCAGCACAGCAGGGTCCACACACTCGTGCCTATCATAGTCCAGGATGTTTCCAATACGAGTGCTAATGACCACCTGATGGCTGTGGTCCCTTGCCTTATGGGCTAATTGCATGGCTCTGTACCTCCCCCACACCATGTCCCATGCCTTGCAGATGGCATCATCATGGATGTTATCTTTGTCACATGCCTACACTCATTCAGACCTCCTCCAGGTCCTCAAACCAGGTCTTTTGCCCAGCCCTTTACTGGGCCCTCAGACCACTTGGTCCCTCACACATCCCCACTCAAGTCTCCAGGCCCTTCAGTCCCTCTTCCAGCCACTTTCTAGGCTGCCAGACCCCTTGGTCTCTCGCTTGGCTCCCCTCCAGGTCGCCAGATCATTTGGCCCCTTCCTGAGTCCTCTGACATCTTGGCCTCCCAGTCAGCCCCTCTTTGGGCTGCCAGGCTTCCCAGTCTCACTCTTGACACCTCTCTGTGCTGCCAGACCCATTGGTATCTCATGTGGCTCCTTGCTGATGTGGGCTTGAAGATACCTCTACAACCTGGCCCAGGCCCATTTGCTTGGATGCTGCTGCAGCTTGGCTGTGTTAGAGTCAGGGCCTAGACATCCTCTGGGCTAGGGCCAGATGCTAGGGTTTCCCCTGGATGACATGATGCTACTCATACCTAATGCCCAACATCATGGGATGCAGTAGCATGCCCTTGTCCTCAGCCCACCCAGTTCTCCCTCAGATAGTTTGGCCTCCCTATTCCTTAGCCTGGTAACCCAATCATGCCCTAGGAGTTTCTTCTCAACTTCCCAGCTGTGTCTAGCTAAATGTTCTTTGTTCCCTGGCCATGGCTGCTTATCCTGACTGAAGGGGAGGCAAGTGGATTGGACCCCCCAGTCCAACTTGTGTCCTCCCAGCCCCTCCCTTCTTCAGCTCAGACTGGGCAAAACACAGCCAGCAGCTTGCTCCCCCGTCTGCCTCCTTTTCCTGCTGACATCCCCAGAGCTGGGAGATGGAGGCAGAGCTGGGCTGGGCTGGGCTGGGGGAGAGGGCAGGGTTGTAGGCAGGGTCCTTGGGCTCTTGCAGGCAGGCTCAATCCCCACCTCTGATGCAACAAGCAAACATCTGTTGGGTTAGGGTGACGAAGTGAGGGGAGTATTCTAAGTCATAGCATTTTATGTAAAGCACCATGAGGTAGAGCAGTGGCCTGCACATCTGTCAGAGCCCTAGATGCCCAAGGGATCAGAAAAGAATTATTCCTGGATGCAAGCAGCCACTTTCCCTTCAGAAATGAATAGGATCTACAGAGCATTAATGCCTACAGATGCAGGTAACCTATGTGATAGCTGAGTATTACACTTAACAACAAGGCAGTGATTTAATTTTTTTTTAGAAAGTAATTGAATCACACTTATGTGGATAGTTAAGTGTATATGTGACACTTGCAGGCAAGGTTATTTGAGTAGATGTGATATATTTTATTAGACTAACTGAGTAGTTGGAAAAAAAGTTCTAGGCAAGCTTTTGGACATAGTCACCCTTCTTCAGGCATAGGGAGTCTCTGCTGGTCTGAGACTCCAAGGAATGAGAGAAGCTAAAAGTGTGACAGGATGTCAGTGAAAATATAAATAGGTAGAACTTAGAAAAACAAAAGGTTAAATAGGGAGGGGGAAGAAAGCAAGGGGGGAAAGGCCAAAGGGAAACACTACAGTGATAATAATACAAGGTAAAAGAGGCTCTCAATGAAAAAGGAAATAGTTGGAAATCAGGAAGACAAAAGGCAAAAAAGTAGGGGCGGTGAGGGAAGAAAGGTAGAGGAAAAAGAAAGTGTAAGAGGTCAGATCTGGCAGATATCTAGTGAATCAGATGTCAGGCAGGTTGTAATGTGTCATAAATCCAATGTCTATGTTGAGTCCATGATTTTTGTATCCAGTAGATTTATGAAGTGAAGTTAGTAGGCTTGTCTCTGAAATGTGCTTTGTAAGTTCCCTTTGAGGATTAGAACAGAGTGATCGGACAGGGAGTGATTGTCTTGTGAGAAGTGTGCACCCACAGGTAGTTGGGTATTCTTGTCTTGGATAGATTTTCAGGGTGCAGTTGTTGTTTGGCTTCTACATATTTTCCATCAGAGCATTTGGTGCACTGGAGGAAATGTATTACATGTCTGGGGGTGCAGCTGTAAGATCCAGGAATGCTGATGGTTCTGTGTGGGGTTATTGTGGGAATTTCTCGTCCTGGCATGGTCAGGATCCATTGGGTGAGGTTTAGATCATGTGTGACATTTAACATCTGTATAGTGAATTAGGATTTTGCCCCTCACCTACATCATTCAATAAATTAAAGCAGGAAATTGTTCAGAACCTTCCATATTTTGTCTGCTTTTTCTGGTGCTCAAATATACTGTTAGGAAAAATATGTGCCACTGAGCTATGTGAAATATTTGCAATTAGTCTGGGGAACTGACAGAAACAAAAGCAGCCAAATGTCCTGGGAACCATGTTGTGTACTAGGAATCTTGCCTGCAAACTGTGCTCTATCTCTGGACAGGAGAACTACCCATCTGTCATCTGCTGATTATGGTATACATTACACTGTTATATACAGATATGTGTATTATATCAGGATATGTGATTCTTTGTCCAGAGTCTTAGAGTGTCTGTAGATGCGCCGGGAGGCTGTTCTGACGTGCAGTAATTACAGCCCATTGGAGCATACTTGATGAATCGAGTCTGCTGGAGCATGCTAACTAGTGCATTCCAGCCAGCCTCTATATTTCATGTATCAGCATCCCTGCATTTCGAAATGGCATTGGGGGTACTTTAAAGCTTGTTCGATGAGCTTTAGATAAAGCACCCCCACTGTCATTTTGAAGCAAGGGGATCCTGATGCAGGAGGTGCTCCGACCACTTGCATTAGAGAGGCTCTCGGAGCTGCTCTAATTAAAGTGCACCCCCCCCACCCCCCACCACTGCCTCTGGAGCACATGTAAAAATGCCCTTAATGTGCTTACTGAGATGGCATTGTGGTCCAGATACAAGTGATCCAACTCTTCTGAGGATGGTCTCCCTTTCTCTAGAACATCTCACGCGGGTTTTATATCTAGCTGACTACTGGGACTCTGCTTCCATTCTTATCCAAGTCTGAATCTGACAAAGCTCATCCTGCCCTTGGGGATTTGGGGACAGCAGCAGGTTGTGCTGGTCACATTCCAATGCCGGATCCCAATCTGCCTCTGTGAGCTCTCCAGCTAGCAGGGCCCTTTACCTAGCTTTCACTTTACAGCACAAGGTATCCCATAAGGAGTGAATTATACCAGGGGCCCCAGGAGTGTGCCCTACCATGTACATGATGAGGAATAACTGTAAATGAGAGTTACCTTCTTGATTCTGGCAGCTGTGTTCCAACTATGCAACACCCTCTCCACACCCTGCCCCCTCCTTCTCAGAAATGTATTTCTCAGTCACAGCTCTTACTAACAGAAAATTGCAGGTGCAGGTACACTTTTAAGAGGGCAGCAAATATTTAAGTAGTAACCCAGAGAAACCAAGATACCCATGGTTTCCTAACTAGTCTGCCTAAGGGACAGAGCTTGTCCAGAAGCTTCCATGTAGGATGTGTCATCAAAGGGCAAGTTCAAAATATATGGAGTGGCCTGGTCCTGAGACAAACTAGTCTTCTAGGCTAGGTACAGAAGTTACACATAAACCACTTGCAGTCATCAGAAACTGGTTTAAACCTGTAACAAAACAGGAGCTCCATGCACATAAACCAATTTCAAAATGTCTGAAACTGATTTAAGATAAAGCTGGTTGAACGTAGTATCCGACTTAACTAATTTGGGTTCAACTGGTTTATGAAACTTGTGTCCCAGACCACTTCCTGGTTCAAGTTAAATCACAGTCCCCCAGCATCCCAGCATTTTGCAGCCCTGGGCTGTGCTGTCTGCTCCAGAGAGCATGGCTGCCCCAGCCCCTCTGCTCTCTAGCTGGAGCACTGAGGGCTGGCTGACAAGCAGGGGGACAAGCCTAACTGGGGATGCACCCCAGTCTGCGGAGGGAGACTGCCTCTCCAGGCAAATCCAAGCTGGGGTCTGAGGCTAGAGATGGGGGTTAAACACCCCTTCACCCCCACTCAGACTTACTTCTGACTGCCACTGTAGACTACAAATTGCAGAGGCACTTGGAAGTAGAAAGAAGTGATGAGCAACACTGCAGAGCCCTGCTGCAATAAGTCTGGACTGCAAATCCCAAAGACATTGGGGGCAGTGGGAAGAGGAAGTGAGCTCTAGTGCCCCCTGGCTTCTGGCCTGAGCCATTGTAGGCATGTGGCTGCATTTCCTGAATCAAAGGTAAATGTTTGTTCACTTCTGTTTCAGTTTAATCTGTGCATCATAAACTAACCTGCAAAGACTGAATTAATTCAGCCTCAGGCTTTTTCACTGTCTGTACTTAGCCCTAAGGTTTAGATTCCAGTCTTGGCCTGCTGTAATTTGTACCTAACTGCAATCTTTTCCAAAAACCCATGCCATGAGATTGTCAAAGCCCGTGGCACTGAGCTGAATGCATCAGTGGAGGATTCTCTTATGACTGTAGAACCTTCAGCTGCCTCAAAGTCTACTTTGTGCACTGGAACACCTCACATCAGAAGACATGAGGATTAAGATCTGGCCTATTTCTATCATGTAATATCCTACCTACATTAGGAAAATGTGACATATTTGTCAGCTAATGTGTCAAAAAGCAAATGTATCAGTTAACATGACCTACCTAACATTAGGGCAGCTCTGGAAACAAATATTTTCCCTTTGTAAAGTCCACAGAAGAAAAAAATCATCCTATTTTTCCAACCAAAAACACTTGTGCGGCTCAGATAAATTTGTTTTGAATACACACAAAAATGTCCTTTTTACTTTAATTTTGAATCAGCATTTCTAACTGTAAATTGACATGTTGATTCAAATTCAGCACTTTAACATTTTATCTCTGTATTTGGAAACTGAAAGGTTTCAGTTTTCATTTTCATGTTTTTAATTTTCATGCTTTCCTTACTTTTCTTCCGTTTTGTTCAATCAACTGGGAAAGGTTTATGAAAATCATATTATTTTGCTGTTTTCTAAAATTTGAAAGCAGTAGAAAAGTAAATGATGATAGTATTCTTTAACCACATGTATAGAAATATGGTTTTTAAATGTTTTTGCTTAGATTTTCTTTCGCTCAAAAATTTTTAAAAAATCAAAAATGATTCTGAAAGAAAATTATTTAAATGAAACCACATTTTCTGACGGGAAGATTTTGAAGATCCCATATTTGAAGCAGTTTTAAACAGGACCTTTTAAACCCCATCAAACATAGAACAGGTTTAATACTTTGATGAGTGTAATAAATCCTCACCATCAGATTAAACTACTTCAGATCCTCCCCTGAAGAACTAACCATGACCATCAGAAACCATGATAGGTAAACCATATTAACGAACACTTGACTCATTTTCCTCCTCTACAATGACCTTAAAGTGAAGGACTCGTTTTTCTAGGCAAATAAAAAAGAAGAGTGATCTTACCATAGGTTATCTAATATCACAGATGACTGGTAAGGTGTGAGGGGGCATGTGCCTCCCCTGAGATTGGCCCCAAACTAGGCGCCCCTCAGGACAGGGCAGTTTAATTGCCACACGGACCAGTCACCCCTGATTGGGCAAATCCTAGTAAAGACAAGACATTTCAAGTGTTGATTAACAGCTTGAGAGAAACACAAGATTCCTCCTGCATTACTTTTACACCTATTTTGCACTGGTTTCAATGATAACTCAGGGGGTATGTCTGCATGAGCTGTTTACTGCAGCTGCCTAATTAGCGCTGGGGTAAAGTCTCAACAGCTACAACTGTGACTCTATTAGGCCACAGTAAACTAATAAATGCTGCCATAGGAGACTGAGGTGAAAATCAGAGCTGCTAGCTAGATAAGCCAGGTGAATAATGAAAAAAATCTTTGTTCCTTTTGAGAAATATCTCAATATTTTTCAAACTTCCCTGTCTGCTGAATAGGGATTGATCTGACTTCACTGTTGTCACATCCACTCACTGCCTTGCGTAAGGGCCTGTAAGAAGGAGGAAGTTTGCTGTGCAGACTTCCCCTTGAATGTTGGGCCCCGTATTCATTGAAGTGTTTTACTCGAGGCGCATTCAGAGTGGAGGAAATCAGTGTGACCAGACCAGCACTGTAAAGGCAGGAACTGGGAGGCAGAGGAGAACTGTGACCTACAACCTGAAGTGATTAATGTGTGTAAAGGCCATTCTACCTGGGGCATCTCCAGCCATCTGGGAGGCAGCAGAGAGGTCTAAAAAGTGAGACTATGGAGGTGGAATGACATGATTTACCAAATTAGTTATAATAGATTAAATTAGTTGCAAATCCCTTACAAGATTCATGGTACAAACAAATCCTACTAAATAGACTTAGGTACCTAAGTATGATCCTATTCCAGCCTGCTCAAGTCTCTGAAAAACTGTTAATACAAAAGGTGGGTGGCTCTCTGTAATGGGACACCTTTTGGTCCCTGTTATGAAGAAGGATGGGGAAAAGGGGATGGGCCTTTTAAGAAAGACACCACTGACTGGGAGGAACTTATAGAGGTGTAAGAGATAGGACCCTAGAAATAAAGGACAGGAGTGCTCTAGCACAAGAAGGCTGGATCCAGGCAGCAAATGCTATGACTAATAAGCTGAATGTAATAAGAACCAGACTAGGCTTAAGTAAATTGAAAGAAATGCTGGTTTAGCGTAAATTTATTAGAAGGACCATAAAGGAGCCTAAGGGAAAGGTTGAGGCTGGAAAGACCCAGCAGAGAGTGGGTGCATCTACACGAGACACTAACTGTGCAGTAGCTTAATAATGCTACATAGTAGTGTGCCAGGCAAAACCCATGCTAATACACAACTTCACAGAAATATTAGGCCACTGAGCAGTTAGCATCCAAAAAAAACCATGTGCCAGCACTACTTCGCAATAGTGTGAGTTATTGTGCATTGATTTAGTACTTGGTTATCTAAGTAGTAAATGCAAAGCACAGTAACTGCAGCACATTAATGACTGTGTAGATGTACCCACTGTGTAGCAAACCTGAAGGACACTATAAGGGGAATGCAAGTTAGCTGTTAAGAAGCTGTAAGAGGCTGCCTGCAAGGGGAACCAGCGAAAGCTTGGTTGTAAAAGGTGCTACAGCCCTGTGAGCAAGAATCAGTCTTCTCCAGTGACTTAATTTACTGAGTTAATACCAAGGGACACATTCATCTATTGGACAACAATAAATTGAGCTATTGGGCTTTAGCCTTATATCAGATATGTTGATATAAATTCCTTCTGAGGAATGATCCCAGAGTCACATGGGTGAATCAGATTTGTTCTTCCCAAGTTCTTCACATAATGCAGAAAAAAACATCAAAGATGGTGTGGGCAAATGTACCAATGCAGCTGTTTAAAAAGGGCAGCAGGACTTACCTTCTAATTGTTAGTGAATGAAGAATGATACAAGTATAGCAAAACTGCTCCAATGGTGCATGAAGCTTGGAGGACACATTATACATGTCCTAGGAGTGATGACATCTTCTGTATATAACCTGCCAGTGCTGGATATATGGGTTTTTTTTCCTTTCAGTGTTTAGGGCTATACATAGGCTGTTTAGGTACAGTATTAAATAGAGCTACCCAGTGGGTTAGTACCTGACTGGGTTAGCAAATTATCTCAACTAGCATGCAAGGTGAGGGCAAAAACACATCAGCAGGCCATTGTTTATCCAGTGAAAGGAATAACACAGCTGTCTAGCTGGTGGTCTGTGGAAAAGGCTTCCCCTGCTCATTTCTTATACAGGTAGTTCATATTTTTCCCTAGGGAAGCTTTTCTTTCTCTTCTGGTGCTTAGATACCCAAGAAACAGACAGGCTCTCTAAGATCCCTTAAACCCTGTGTTTCTATCTGTGCTATGTTTTCTCTCATTCAGACTGCAAGAACAACATATCAGTGGTAAAATGCCTGCTCATCTATAGTCAAGAATGTATCTGGAAGACCCTTTATATCTAATAGTAGTACCTTCACTGAAGAGCTATCCAGATTCATAGAAACCATCCTGTAACCAATTGTCACTAAAAAAGCAAACTTTCTAGAAGATTTAACACTCAACAAAATCCAGAACAACAGCTACATCCCTGAGAAGGCCATACACAGTCATGATTGTCATGAGCCTGTACACAAACATCCCGCACCAGGAAGGCACAGCTGCGTGACTAAAATACCTACAAGAACATGGAATACACTTAGATTGGCAACAAGGCATTACACAAACCATCCATTTCATCCTCACCCACAAGAACTTCACTTCCAACAGTGGTCACTTCCTGCAAACCATGGGCACAGCTATAGGCACAAAGATGACTCCTCAATAGACCAACCTCGTCATGAGACAACTGAAGGACGAATTTTTGAGAAAACTGTTCCATTAAATCTGTACTCTACCTACATTGCATTGATGATATTTTCATCATCTGAACTGAAATCATGGATTTACTTCTTGACTTCCACCACGGGTTTAGCAATCATCACTCCTCAATCTATTTTTCTCTGAAATATTCCTATAACATCAGCTTCCTAGAAAGCACAATCTACATCCAAGATGGCACCCTACAAACCACTATGTACAAAAAATCCATGGACCGCCTTATATCTATAAAACCAGCAATCATACCAAGCACACTAAAAAAAGCCGTAATTTGCAGCCAGAACTTCATTACCATCACATGTGCTCTCAGAAGAGTACTGTACAACCCACCTTGTCAGCCTAAAATCTGCCTTTAAACAACAGGGAAACTCCACTAGAGAAATATATAATATATTTCAAAGAGCCACCTACATATCCCACAGAAAGTTGCTACAATAAAAAAGACCACCCCCTCTGCACGCACGCGCGCACGCACACACACACACACATGCACTGTTGACCACACATTTCTGCTCTTCACCTACCACCCCACACTTAGAGCAATTAAAGCAGGAGTGTCAAAGATGCAGCCCACGGGCCAAATAAGGTCCATGGAGCTGCACCATCCATGTACCACATGCAGCACACGCTGGTCCTGGACCCACACACTGTATGCAGCCTAATGAGCCTTTCTGGCACAGGCTATGCATGGTGCAGGCTGGTCTGGGTCATGAGCTATATGTAGTACTTATGCCAAACCAATCCTGCATGCTAGATCTGGGGCAGGTCCAGATTAGGCCTATAGACTTGCCCCGTTGGATCCAACACACTGGGCTGGTCCAGTGCAGGTGCCACATACAGTGCATGCCTCAAACTGACCCTGGGTGCTGTGTGCCATGCCAGGCTGGAGCCGGCTCTTGCTGCACACAGCACATAGGCCCAGTCTGGGGCGTGCATTGCACGTAGTGCTCACACTGACCTAGCCCTACCTGCTGGATCTGGGGCCAGTCTGGACCAGGCCCATAGACCAGCCCTGAGTTACAGATACAGTACACAGGGCCTCTCTGCCATGTGTGCACATGCAGCACAAAGCCCAGACTGACCCTCTGCGCTGCATATAGTGCATAGCTTGGATCGTCCCCATGCCGCACATGCCACACAGGAGGCCAGGCTGGGGCCAGTGCATGCTACATACAGCCCTAAAGGGCTGGAGCCAGTGCCCGTGCTATGACGTGCTCACATCGGACCAGTCCTGTGGGTTGGATCTGATACATGGGGCCAGACTGTGGCCCTAATCTGGCCCACAGACCAGCCCCATGCCCCTCATCTGGTCTGTGGGGCCAGATGAGTTTGACACCACTGGATTAAAAGAAACATCAAATAGATACAACCTAGTTAACAAGGATCAGAGCTTAAAAGAAATATTTCTATCCCCTCCACCCCTTGCTCTCAAACAACCCCCTAACCTTGACCAACTCATTGTCAGAAGCAAACTCCCCACTGTTCAACAGACACAAATGGAGCCCAGCCTTGCCATAAAAATAGCTGCTTCATCTGTCGCCACATCTCCACTGCTACTAAAGTCAACATGTCCACAGTGACCCCACCAGAATCCATGGATCCTATACATGCCTTTGCCAAAATGTGGTATATCTGATCCAGTACACCAAATGCCATCATGGTAACTATAGCAGTGAAACTGGACCAGTGGCTCTCAATCTTGTTAGACTAAAGGCACCTTTCTTTAGACTCAAGACACCCCCTTGGAAAATGTTAGCTCTGAGTTTTTACTCATTTTTTGACTATGGAAATGTACCAAAAAAAGTCTACAGTTTTGAATTCAAAACGACTACAGCTAGTCATAACTTTTTTGACGCTCTGGGTTCCTACTTGAAATCTCTGGATTTATCTTGAGAATGATATTTGTACGCCCAACTGCTAACAGTGTTTGGCACCCGCGGAACTCTTCAAAGGATCCCGAGGCAGCCCAGGGTTCAACAGCTCCCTGGTTGAAATCACTGAACCAGAAAGAAACTGTGCACCAAAGTGAACTCTCACAGAAAAAAAAAATATAGGATGGAGATGCACAAACACCAATAAGAGCATATTTTTCACAGAACAACCATCTGTTTATCTGCTACACCTGGGAATTTTTGTCATCTCGAGTTTCACAGCCCTCCAGTTCATAATCAGCATTGTGCCTGCCTGCTTCTTTCCTCACACCTGATGAAGATCACTTCACATTTGAAAGCTTGATTAAATCTATCCTCACCGTGCCGTTGATCCAATAAAATATGGGAAGCCTCAGGACTCTGATTAGCTCCATGCAGCATGTGCAGTTTGCACCCTGCACACACTGGCCCCAATCCTGCACAGCACACATAGCATGTGCCAGACCTGCTCCACATGCCACGTGTAGCAAGCGGAGCTGGGGGTAGAACTGGTGCATGCTCACATAATGCACAGGCTGGTCCTAGGTGCATGACATGTGGATCCAGTCCAAGGCCCACAGGTAGCAGCTTGTGCTGAATGATAGGGCTCTGCAGGCCATATTTTTAATACCCCTTCAATAAAAGATACTACAGTACCCATACAAATCTTTGCATCTCCTGATTTTCTTCTCAGCAAAATCATATATTTTTAACTTATTAATGAAATGGTTTTGTATGGTTGGTTGGTTGTTTTTTTCCACCACATATTAAAAAATCAAACAGCAATATCTCACTTTTTGGCCCACATGATATGGGCTTGGGGTGTGACAGTTTTCCTTTCCCTAATAATTCAATTTTTCTTTGAAAATAACTCCTCAAACTGCTTTATGAAAAAGTTCAGCTTTTCAATGGAAAATCCCAAATGGCCCTACTCAAAATTGCATCCTTCCCAGACCAGTTGCTGGGTCTAAGCATGGGAAAAAAAACAACACTCATTTGTTGTGTGGCTGGAGTGATTAGCATGCAGCACAGACAACAGGAGCAGACTGACATGAGCTGACTGGAACCTGCCACTCACCCCCGTCTAGTGGCAAATATTTCCAAAGGCTGGTGCACTGCTTGTGTGGGCTGGTAGTGACTAGGCACTAGCCCCATAGTCAGGCTTGCTGTTGTTGTGTCCTATGTTTTCTAACAGATACATTTTGATTAACAGTAACAGAACTTTGTAGCTGTATGTAAGGACTAAAAATAAAGACCTTTCTGTCTCACAATGACTCAGACAAGCAGAATGGAAACCCCCAGACATTTGGTTTCTCAGCCCCTAAAGATCATTTAAAATTTTTAATCTAAAACTTTGTTTTGACAAAAAATGATGGGGGGGAGGGGGGAAGGAGGACCTCCAGCAGATATTTACATCATAATTTCTTATGAAAATGTCTAGTTTTTAAATTTGCAGGAAGTGTTCTGTATATGTGTGTGTGCGCAAACTTGTGCATATGTGTGGGCTGTTTTTGACAACTGAAATATAACATATAGCCATTGGACTGCCAGACAGGGCTACTTAGCTTTCTGGTCTGTGGGGAAAGGATGTGGCCTGGTGGCTGGGGTAAGGGAGTGATAAAAGAGGGAGCAGAAGTAAAACTGGATCCTAGACTGATATGTGTTCTCAGTTTCATTTCCAGATTGTTTCTGCATAAGCCACTTACCTTCTTCATGTCCCTGTTTATAATTTTGTTCCCATAACATGTAAATTAATCCTTTTTTGTAAACACCTGACATAGGTGGACAGACAAGTATTTCCTACTCATACTTACAGTAGTGTAAGAGTGATGTTGTAGCCATGACAGAGCCAGCTCAACCCTCCAGAACTTCAGCTCACTTCCCTAGACAGTTGTTATGGCTCCTAGTTTCCTGACTTCCCTAAGCCTGGATTCTGCACATGCCTCTCTTGGCTGCTTCTCCTGACCCTAGGTGACTCCCAGACTTGGCCACCTGCAATGTGGCATGACATTAGCACACACAGACCATAATGAACTCCATCTTACCTTCTGTAAAGCCAGTGTTGAGTGTCCCAACAAGACAAATCCTCTTCAGGTGTCCACTATCACTTTATGTCCTATTTAAAGAATGATTGCCCTTTGCCAACGCATGCATGTTCGAGAAGCTTGTTCAGCTGAGAGAAACTCACTGAGCTAGTCTATTGTACATATGTATTAGGACAGAAGATAGAAGTTGCTCCTGATAACTTTGGTGTCTCTGTTGATGTCTTTTCTCTGTGACCTATGATGTCAATAAATGTATTTCTATTGGGGCAGCCTGCCCTGGTGTCCTTGTCACAGACCAGCATGCTCCAGTGAATATGTCCTGAATTCTGAAACCCAAATATATGATGGAGACTAGCTGGGAGATATCATTTTAACAAGGCGCATCTACACAAAACACTACATCGACATGGCAACGCGCTATAGTGACGTGGCATTGGCTAACACAAACCGTAATGCCATAGCTATATCACCATAGCAACACGCTCCCTCGTTATAGCATGTTGCTACGCAGTGAGGGCTGTTACTATGCCAGCACAGTAACAATGGCACCGTAAGGGCACATGTAGATGCACCTACAGGGTGACATGTTCTTCAGGGCAGAGAAGCTAGTTTAAGATTTTGGCAGGTCTAAAGTCCCCATTAACATCCAAAGGCCTTGCATTGGCCTTCTACCCAGAAATCATAGAATCATAGAAAATGAGGGTTGGAAGGGACTTCAGGAGGTCATCTAGTCAACCCCCTGCTCAAAGCAGGGTCATCCCCAACTAGATCATCCCAGACAAGGCTTTCTCAGGCCAGGGCTTAAAAATCTCCAAGGATGGAGATTCCACCACCTCGCTAGGTAACCCATTCCAGTGTTTCACCACCCACCTAGGGAGACATTTTTTTCTACTATCCAACCTAAATTTCCCTTGCTGCAAAATGAAACCATTGCTCCTTGTTCTGTCGTCTTCCACCACTGAGAACAGTCTAGCTCCATCCTCTTTGAAACCACCCTTCAGGTAAAGGCTGCTATCAAATCCCACCTCGGTCTTCTCTTCTGCAAACTAAATAAGCTCAGTTTCCTCAGTGTCTCCTCGGAATTCATGTGCCCCAGCCACCTAATCATTTTCATTGCCCTCCACTGGACTCTCTCCAATTTGTCCACATCCTTTCTGGAGCGGGGGCCCCAAAACTGGAGACAGTACTCCACATGTGGCTTCACCAGTGAAGAATAGAGGGGAATAATTATTTCCCTTGATCTGCTGGTATAGCAAAACCCCCAGTTTTTCTTTTTTTTAATTTATTTTAAAATGCATTCCCTCCCTTTCCCCAACCATTTCCGACTTTTTCTTGCCCTCTCTATTCCCTAGATACGTATAAGTAAGCTAAGATGTAGGATAAGTTTTAACATTTTATTTTAGGTAGTAAGTTTTATTTTTTTCTCCCCTCCTTGCAAATAAGTGCCCTGCTATTTTGATATATATATATATCCACTGTATTATAAGTGATAATTATTCTGTTTTGTATTGATTTATTATTTTTACTGCTTTTATATTGTGTGATTACTGTTTTAGGCCTATATATGTAATTTAGTGTAAGTCATGTCAAGTTTCAATTTTGTTTGTCAAGTCTCCATCCTGTCCCCAGGCCCGGTTGTGTAACCCATGACTCACACCTACCCCTCCTATGTAACTTGGTTCCTGAATGAATGGGGATGAATGAGGGTGCCTGAGAGACAATGGCAGTAGGTCTACAAATAGCTCCCTCTGAATGACCAAACCATCAACACCAATACCTGGACCAACATCCCAGCCCTTGGAACCATCCTCAGCATTCAAGAAACAAAAGATGAGGTAACCCACCATTGTGCCAAGCTGCACATACTCAGTAAGAACACCTGGGGCCTCTGGAACAGGACTGAACTTACCTGGACAGGCCCTCCCCATAGGAGATCAGAGGTAGTCTGCCCCATAGTGAAGACTGACTCCATGGGATGCACTCTCCATCTGGACCAGCACCATGCCAAACCACCTATCCACCCAGAGGCCCTGCCAGCAACACGTGCTGGACAAGGACCCTTTCCAGCCTGGATAGGTAGCTATCACTCTCCACCCCCTCTTCAACCAAGGACTTGGACTCTGCGTCTCTTCCCTAACTGGACTCCAGCCCTTCCACTAAGTCTCTTTCTCCTGCTGCCATTGTGTGTGTGTGTGTGAACCAATAACTTCATGGGGCTTTGTAGTGTGTTGTCTGTGTAATAAAACTGTTATTTGGACCCCTAAGTTGGGTTTTGCTTTACTAAGGTTTGGCCCAGCTCCAATCTCTGCTCCTCATCCCTCTCACTTCTGTCTCATTTCTCCCTGTCCTGCTTCTGGCTCATTGCCACCTCCAACACTCGTCCTGAGCTCCTCTCTGCCTCCAAACTGCCTGTTTCTTTGCCACTGTCTTATCCCCACTGCCTTTTATTTTTCCCCTGAGCAACCAAGTTTCTGCCTCAGTTTCTTTCCTGGCTATCTCTTCCTTGCCACCGCTTATCTGCTTCCCTCCCCCCAATATCTCAGCTGTCTGCCTCAGTTTCCAGCCCCAGTCTACCTTAAGTAAACCCAAGCCTCAATTCCTCAGTTAGCTTCTCTGTAGTCCACTGGTTTTAATCCTGGTTCTGGCAACTTTCACTCCCTTTCATGTTAACTCTCTCTCTCTCATCTGAATCTTCCCCCAGGTACCCCAAGCACACACATACACACTGTACCATCCAATTTAGGAACTTACGTGTGTGTGTGTGTGTGTGTGTGTGTGTGTGTGTGTGTATGGAAGTGTGTGCATGATATACAAATTAGTGACCTATGTCTAACTTTTGGGGTGTACAGTGTGTGTGCTTGAACTGGTGATAGGTATACATGTGCCTAGGCTGGTTTCGATGTGTATGTGCCTGAGCTGGTAGTATGTGTGTGCATACAGCTAATTGATTTGTGTGTTTGTATATGTGCAATTGTGTCACACCCTCCTGTCTATCAGTGCAAAATTGAGATCCTGAGAGTTGGCCTGACCCCGCAGTGCAACACTGGCAATGCTCCTACTAATGCAGCTTAGTATGCTGTTAGACTTCTTCACAACAAGGACACAGTGTTAACTTGTATCCAGTTTATCCATTGTAACCTCCAGGTTCTTTTCTGCAGAGCTGCTGCTTAAGCCAGTTGGTCCCAAGCTTGTAGCAGTGAATGGGATTATTCCATCCTAAGTACAGGACTTTGCACTTGTCCTTGTTGAACCTCATGAGATTTCTTTTGGCCCAATTCTCCAATTTGTCTAGGTTACTCTGAATCCTAGCCCTATCATGCTAAGGGTGCAATCCATTCCATCTTCCAGATTCTTAATGAAGATATTGAACAAAACCAGCCCCAGAAATGACCCCTTGGACACTCCACGTGATACTGACTGCCAACTAGACATCGAGCCATTGATCACTACCCATTGAGTTTGATGATCCAGTCAGCTTTCTATCCACCTTACAATTCATTCATCCATTCTAACTTATGCTAAGATGCATCTAGCTGCTACAAATTCTACTTCCCTCTGATCACATTAAAACTGTGTCTTAGTAGACAAAGTTCTTTATGTAAATGTGATCTTTTATTAGAACAAAGTCTTAGTAGGGCTTTTTTTGTCTTAGCAGATACATAGATAGCACAAGGCATGGTCTCCTTCACAAATAATTCAGTGATTAGACAGGATATGAGACATCTGGGTTCCAGACCCCCTCATCCTTAGAGAGTTTGAACCAACAGCTCTTGTATCATAGCAAAGTGCCCTACCTACCAAGCTAGGGGGAAAACATGGCTGTGAACATGTTCCATTCCCCCCAACCCAACTCTGAAGCTGGCCCACTAGGCAGCCAAGAGGTGAAGAATCATGGACCAGAAGGAGACCAAGTGAAGGGGAACCTAACTCTGAGGCCCATGTGTGTGATGGCTCAGTAAAGGCAGGCATACATAAATGAGAAAGAAATAAGAACTAACTTTAATTTTAGAGAAGCAACCAGACAACCTCTTCCTTTGCTTTAGTCTCTTTCTAACTTCCTGGTAACTAAGGGATCATCTCTCAATTTCCAACTTCCTTACTCTTCTCAACTGTAAAGAGGTAGTCATCCATTTTAGTCTGAAATCAGGCAGAAAGCAGGGCAGTTCTTTAGAAACAGGCTACCTAACTACTATTCTCACCAAGCCATCAGTCCTCGCTGCAGATAGCGATACCATCTGTACCCCTCATCAACACAGACCAAATCAACAGTGGACCAAACAATATGGATTATAAGATTCAGTGTTCAGTCACCGTCCCCTCTACCTATGTCATATAAACCATCACCTGCTTACAGTGCCCTTCTGCTGCCTCCATTGACTAGATGGGGCAATCCCTACACAAAAGAACGAATGGACACTGATCTGACATCAAGTCTACAAAAACATAAAAACCCATGACAGAAGACTTTAACCTTCTTGGGCTTTCTATCACCCACCTCAGAGTAGTTGTCCTCAAACAACAAAACTAGAAACCAGCTTGAATGCAAAATTGTAGAACAAGGCATCAGCAGACTGGATTGTGTTATGTATGGTCTAAATCAGGGGTGTTCAACCCCTGGCTCTTGGGCCAAATCTGGCCTAAAGACCTATGGCACCCAGATGAGGGGGCTTTCCATGGGTGTGGAAATTTGGTGGCAAGGGAACAGTGGCAATTAAATACTGCCACCCCTCCCCTGCTGCCAAATTTCCAAGCCCTGCATGGTTGGGTTGGGACTTGGCCAGTTGGGGATAGGCTACACCTGCTTCCCCCTTACAGCTGGGTTGGAGCTGAGCTATGGCTCTCACTCATAGAGCCAGACTGTGGTCAGGCCACACGCCCTTCCCCTTCATAGCTGGGTCAGGGCTAAAACATGCCGCCTTCCCAACCTAACTGTTTTGGGACCAGGCTGACCCATGACCCCTCTGTGTGGCTTTATTGGGCCCTACCATACATGCCCTATGCACCAGATTGGGCCCACTGGGCAGATTCTGCCTACAAATGAACCAGGCACCACCCATCCAGCCCAGGGGACAAAAAGGTTGAGCACCACTGGTTTAAACAGAGACTATGGATTTTTATCTCTTTACTTAGATTAATTTTTATAATATAAAACTTATGTCCCTATGAGTTGACTGCTTTGTTTATGCCTTGTGACCTCTGCAGCCCAGCCTCTGTCAGTAGTGCTCTGTCTCTTTTCTTCCCCCCTTCCCTATCCTTTCTTTTTAAAGTACTGCTTTTCATTTAGAACCTCTGCTTCCTATAGGTTTATTCCTAACATCTGATGAGGTAAGCTATGACTTACACTTACACCTTTCTGAATGAGTTAGTCCAGGGCTGACAACATATGGCCCATAGGCTGAATCCAGGCCGTGGAGCTACTGTATCTAACGCGCGGTGCTGGAGGGCTTTGCTTATGCCTATGTGCATGCCTGCACTGGAGTCAGACAGAAGGAACTATGCCAGAAATGGAATGCTTCCAGCTGTGCCCATACCACTGCTCTCCCAGTTTCAGTCCAGCATGAACCAGGTGGTTTGGAAGCACTGGAAAATGCACACACTGCACATGAATTGGTTCACCATGCTGCAAATATGGCCGGGTGGGAAAATTAGATACTAGGAAATATTGGTATTTTAAAAAAAAGCAAAAAAAAAGGGTATTGTGCATGTGGCAGCAGCATGCACTGCCTGAAACTGGAGCCTGGCCAGCCAGAGCCATGTTCTGGCTGCCAGCCAGGCTCTGTGCACCTGGATTGCTGCTGCTGCAGCCCTGGGATGCCCCCAGAGCCCCAGGTAAGGCTGCTGGGGCCAGCACAGGTGCTGGCTGCAACCTCCTCTACCACACCTAAGGCAATTTGCCACATGCCATATGTGCCACTGCTATTTGTCCCCAGGAAAATGCACGTGCAGGTTTATGGGGATGCACCCTTGGGATCTAAACCCTGTTCCCAAGGTTTAATTAATTTTACTTCAAGACTTTTTAATTACAAATGCATAATGGACACACTAGATCTGGGGTCATAGACTGTAATTCATTGAGTTATTCTAGAATGCATTTTAGAATAGGAGTCAAGATTGGGCCCAAGGGAGTTGTATCAATGCAAGTGGGAGGGGACTGGTCTGAAACTCATGGGGTGATGTCAAAAAATAATGGATCCACAGCCCTTAATGTGCTCAGCCCTCACCCTTTCCTGTATAATCTGGGTGTGTCTGAGAGGCTTTGTGGTATCAGTGTGATTTCAGGACAGAATTGACAATGGAGGGAGTCATCAAATGTCACATAATGATGTATGGGACATCCCTTAACAGAGGGCTGGAGAATGCTGAGTATTGTACCCCCGTGGATTTTCCTATTTTCTGGAAGGAAATTCACACCTTGAGGTTTCCATGACAAGCTCGCACAATATGAATTGATGTAAACCATCTCCAGAAAGCAATATTGGTTGACACTGCCCCTCTGGGTTGGGGCTCCTTTTGTATGAGGAGCCCCTGGCTAGCATATTGCTAGGTCCACAGGCTTTTCACCACCATCTCAGTAGTGCTGAGGCCTGCTAGACACAGGCAGGGACTTGGTAAGGCTGTGGTGCTCTGCAGCTTGGGCCAACAAAACATACCTTAAGTGTTCATGCAAGTCAGTACTACAAGCTGCTCTAATTTGTTTTATGAGCCCAGCAGGATAAGTAAGGACTGGGGAGCATAGACTTTCTTGAAGCCTATGGAGTGTGCAATGAGGACAGATATTAGGATCTTCAATCCCTGTGTCTGCCCTCCTCCCCCCCGCCCCCCAGACATTAATTTGTCTCTGGTGATGGTGGGGGGAGGGCAGGCAGCTTGACTCATACCCAAATGACTGTTTCTGCAAAGCAACTTAACGAATTTCCTAATAAGAGAAATTTCAGCTCTGTAGGTACCTGGACCTACCTAGAGTTCCCCATACTGTTACTCCACCTGCTATCAGGGGCCTGGCTTTGTTTCTGCTAGGCTCTGGTCAGTCTCTTGTCTCTAATGAATTAACATCTGCAGGTTTTCATGTAATATTTTTGAGGAGTTACAGACGCCCACGGTGATGCATGAAGATTTTATAGATAAACAGGACTTTAAGACAAAAAGGGAAGTACACTGAGTTAAAAATGTTCATGACAAATAATGGAATAGAAATGTCACCAGACCATAGTTAAATAGTTTCAATTTCTGTGAATTAAATGACACCATATGAGTGGATATTTCAACAGAATTTAAATTCTGTACAAGAGCAGGTGACTATAACCACTTTTGCCCTCAAAAGTCAGATTTAGTAAAAGAGGATTTTTATTGCAAAATTAAGATTGTGAGCCAAAATGTGCATATGAAAGCTGAAGATACAATTAACAATGTGAATTAGCTGCTCTAAATTACATTAATGATAATGCTGCTAAAATGTTATAAACTCACTTTGATTTTTCTCATGAACTGCATTTGTAACAAACTCAAAAGAAAGATATTGGGCATGTGTTCTTCCTTGCCTTAAACCAGTATGTTCCACATGTATTTTAATGGCCAAGGCAGACATCTGCAGTAGAATAATTTTTAGATTTTTTTTTCAAAGTGGCTATTTCCTCGCTGTATTGTTTCTAGTTTTTTTAAAGTGAAAATGATAAAAAAGCAACCTGCTCTGAGTCTCCCAGGGTAGAATAGGGTGCAGAGCACTGAGGTGTAACAAATTCTAAGATCCAATGGATTTACTATCACTTGAAGTCCATAAGTCTCCATTTAAGTCACTGAATGTCCCTTTCTAAGACCATGTCAGTGATGTGTTTGAGCCCAGCCATTTCCTAACCCACTCAGCGCACCCTGCACTGGATCAACTGCTCTCTATTTGTCAGCCTCACATGTTGAGCAAGCAGCTTTTTCCTGACTCAGAAAGTAATAGATCAGTGTATTACATGAGCCTCAGTGTTTTCTGTTCTTTTCTGCCTGCATGTTAACTAAAATCTAAACCCAGACTTTTGTGTCTGAGTGTATCTTGGGCATACAGGCAAAAGGATTCATTCCCTTCGAGAGAGAAAGCTGACGCTCTGGCAAGCAGTGCTTTGGGGTCATTGTGGGGCTGGACCTTTGTGGTCAAGTGCCTGTTCCAAAATTCAACTTGTCACTTGGTGGAGTGCGTTATTAGGTAACTTCCCTTGTTAAGATTTTGCATCTGTAGTGGGTCCTCAGGCTGAAAGCTTCAGCTCATAAGAAACAGTTATATTTGGTAACTGCTAAAGTAGTGAAGGCTCAACTTCTAGACGTTGGTTCAGACACCCACCAAACACTCAGACGCTTCCTGTTTGGATGTGCTAAAACTGTTTGTATGTATAAAGAAAACTACTGGTTCGGAGTAGCAAAGAGCTGCTGTCAAAGGAGGCTGACAGCTGAAGGGGAACAGCTGGGCTCCAGCAACTGCCATATATACCCCAAGTGCAATGGAAAGGGAGCAGAGCAAACAACTTTTCCCCTTTGCCTTCTAGCAGTATCACATCATATTCTCATGTTGTACAGTTACCTCATCCCACAGGAACTCCAAGCAGCCTTTTTGTCCTGGACAGAGCAATGCCCCAGAAACAACCCAGATCTTTCCAGAACCATGCATCCTACAAGCACCAAACCTTGCTACCCCCATCACCAAAAGCAAACTCCCTATGACCCAAACCACACCAAATGGGACCATGGCAGGACAAGAAATGTAAAACCTGCCAACACATCTCCACCAGTCCCACCATAACTACACCCCACAACAGAACCATTACCATCCCTGGATCTTGCACCTGCACCTCCAGACATGTCATCCAGTGCACTAAATGTCCTGATGGAAATCTGTAGGAGAAACCAAACAATAACTGCATACCAGCATGAACGCACACTGAAAATCCATCAAAGCCAAAATATCCAGTTACCTGTGGGTGCACACTTCTCGCAAGACAACCATTTCCTCTCCGATCTCTCAGTTCTAATCCTCAGAAAGACCTTACAAAACACCTTCCATACACAAGCCTATGAACTTCACTTCATAAATCTACTGGATACAAAAAATCACAGACTGGATTTATGACATATTACAACCTGCCTGACATCTGATACACCAGGTAACCTGCCTCAAGCTGGCCACTTGCCTTTCTTCACCCATTTCCTTCCCTTCTCCCACCCGGCTATCTCTACCCTTTGTCTTCCAAACTTCCACTTATTTGCATTTTCACAGACTCCTTGTTATACTTTAGCTTCTTTTCTACCTTGGAGAGCACATAACAGCAAAAGTCGCCCAATGCCTGAAGAAGGGTGTTTGTGCCCAAAAGCTTGCAGATAATGTTTTTCCAACTATTTAGTTGGTCTAATAAAAGATATCACATCTACCCAAGGAATGGTGTCTGCCTATGTCCTTAGACCAACACAGATACAACCAACAACCCCAGAAACAACCTACACTTGTGTCTGTGCTACCTGCCCATGATGCCCTGACGTCCGTTCTAACTGATGCTCAAGAATAGATCAAACTAGCACAGCCTGGTGCATTGAGAGGCAGTACAGCCTAGTGACTGCAGCTAGGAATGAAGATTCAGAAGTTGGCTTCTCTTCTGCTGGGCTGCTTTATTTTTTATGGTATGTTGCTTTGGGACAATTTTTTTATAGATGGCCTTCTATTTGTATGCATAATTCTAATATTATAAAAGCCTCTGTCTGTCTGTCTGTCTGTAACATTGATTGGCAGCCAATCAGAGTGCTCCAAGAGCATTCTGGACAGGAGGCAGCAGTAGTGGCAGTATGGTGGTGCACCGCCGTGGTGAAGGGGACAGAGTGGAGGGGCCAGGCCCTACTCACTGGAGGTAGTGGTGACAAAGTGGGGGAGCACAAGACCAGAGGCAGAGCAGTGGTACCACGGGGCATTGGGTGGCAGCAAGCTGTCCCCACCATCCTCCCATCATTCCTGACAGGCAGTTGGCTAGTGTTTGCAAGAAAATTGTGGGCACAACTAAGAATAGTTGGGATTGCAGCAACCTACCAATGGGGCAACTCAACAGGTGGCAACAGGCCCAGTAACCTGTATTTCTACTGACTATGTATGTTTATCTGCAAATAAGCAGCAGCCCTCATCCTATCACCTCTCTGCCTACAGTCTCACATCCTCAAAATGCAGGAACAAGCAGAATAGGTTGGCAGATGGGAGAATATATTATTTGAGCATAATCTAGTAAAATTTGACTCTGCTGCTGGAGAGGTCAAATGAACTGTTAGTGGGTATATTCATACAGGTGTTGGGGATTCAGGGAGATGGTCACAAATCACTGATACCTCCTGAATATGCTAATTTGCAGAACTGCTACATCAGAAGCCAATTGTTCCCCAGGATCTTCTGCTTACTGCTCGCACTACTCTGTTCAGAAGTGCGCTGCCAGCAGTAGCTGCCTGGAGGCACCGTGGACTGACCTTAAAGTGCCCTTAACTTCCCCTTGATCCCTGCAATTTGATGTATATCCCTGTGTCCAGTGAGAAGTTTAAACCCAGCAAACTCAGCTCGAGGTGCTACACTGAAGTGTTTTGTTCCCATCCTCACAGGCCACTTTCAGAACATGGCAAATGTAGTGTTTTTGTGGTTTTTCAAATCATTAGCCAGCCACTTCCCACTTCTAAGATTAGGATAGTGACTGGAAAGTCTTGGTCATGCAATCTGGATAAACAGTTTGCAAACAAGGGTATTTTTGCAACTTACTTCCTTTGCAATCCATTTTGCCTACTGGCTGTTCATTAGCTGAGGCTCTATTAGTCAGAAAGAACTGAGAAGAAATCTGGGGTGCCTTGGTTTTGGGGTGCCCGACTGGAGAATATCAGCTTCCTTTAAAATGGCTTTCTCAAGCTGGACAACCCAAAATCAAGGCTGCCAGAATCACCTGTTGCACTTGGCCATGGTGTATTTTCTGATTCTCAGCTGAATGAAATACTCAAGCTGGAGAGGAATATCAAAAGCAAACAAAAAAAAGCTGTCTTTGGTTTATCTTGTCCTCAATCAACAGTATAAACCCTTCTATTGGAGCATAGGTCACAATCACATTGTTGTCCTCTCTGCAAGAATATAAACTTGGCCCTCTCCTCTAATTATATTGACTCAGCAGGCCTAACTGGAAACGCAGGGTAAGGAATTGCATTTGTTTTAGGACAGTTACCTTTCACCTGGCCCAAAAAGCCACTATACAGGGGTTCAAGCAGTTTGTGACAGAAAAACCTAGTGATTCTGCCACAAACTGTCAGCTGTTTGAGCAGCAGTGTCGCTATTTTCTAGCACCACGTGTAATGTTGGTTCAGTTGCACTTGGTGCAAGGAGGGTCTCTCGGCCCCTGTCTCCATATCCCACAGTTCTCCACTCCCCCCCCAGCCCACGCAGTGCAAAGGAATCAGACAGCCCTGGGGGGAGCCTGCTGTTGCAGCTGTTTAACCAGCTCCAGGAAACTTCAGGGCTGCTCAAGTGGCAGCACCGATTCCTGCTGCTCCTTTCATGATCCAAGAAGATCCTGGATCTGCTCAGCTGGGATTCTCTGGAACTGTTGCAGCTACCAGCTTCCCATTGACAGCGTGGCCCTTTCCTTGGCAGGGGAGAGAGCAAGCGGTCGATCACTGGGCTGCCTTGGAGGGAACCAAGGAGTAGCCCTCTATCACCCCCTGACTGGAGAGCTTATCTGTGGAGCAAAAGTGTAGCCCTCCAGTCAGGTTGCGGGGATGCCTGTACACCCCCTCTTGACATCTTTCTAGCACTAAGAATTTCCCGGGAATTCATAGCATTGCAACTCCATGGGCACAGGGAGTCAGAAATATTTTTGAAGTAAGTGAAACTGGAAGCTCTTGCTCTGAACGTGCAGAAAGGCAAAATCAGATCTGTCAAGCAAGGCAGGGCTGCTGCTACACAGTGGGCACATCTACACATGCACAATTCATGCACAGTAACTTAGATTACTGCACAGTAACTATGACAACATATGCCAACATGGGTGTAAATTTGCTACTTGCATGATGCAGGTAGCAAATTTATGCCCAAGTAGTTACTGTGCAGTAAGGCATGTGTAGATGTCTTATTGTTTAGTAACCCTGTATACATGGACTGATTTGGGACTATCTTTAGTCCCAAGGCAGTCAACACACAGTGTTACTAGCCTGCATGTGTAGACGCCAGCATAAAAAATGCTTATTGTGCAGTAACATACCCAGTGGGGCTTCCCCGTGCAGCTGGGAGCTGGCCAGGAACTGTCCTGCTTCCGGGGCAGCTCCCAGCCAGCCACAGGCTGGGTAGACATTTCCCCAAGCAGCCGGGGACTGGCCAGAAGCTGTCCCAGTTAAGGGGCAGGTCCCAGCCAGCCCCCAGCAGGCCAGATTTGCTCCCAGTCAGCATCCCCGGAATGCATTTACTGCACAGTTAGTTTACTATTACTATTTAACTATTTTCCTGGTTTACTATACCTACCTATATTTATAGGTGGTAGCTAATTGTGCAGTAGATTAGTCTAATGCACAGTAAAGCAACTCATGTCAACACACCCAGTGATTTCTTTGGGTGGAGCTGTCCTTTGACCCTTGCAATGCATATTCAGCCTAGACTCAAAAGTTCCCTATAAAAGCCTGGACAAGGCTTGTTTTTGCAAGAACAAATAGATCCCAGTTTTGGATGTTTTTAAATATCTTTGTATTTTACCTTTAACTTCTCCGGCCAGCAAAGAGCAAAAATAGAAACCATAGAACTGAGAACAAAAAGATCCTGTTGTAACTGTAACAAGACAGTCTAATTACAAAGCACACTGTGTGCTTCTGGCTTATTCGAGTCCCTTTAAAACGCCTGGAGGCTGACGTGACTGGAGGTAGGATACGGGGCCCTTGGCTTTCTCCAATTCAGGCCTGGTTAGTAGCAACCAGAGATGTTATCTGGAAATCAGACAGCAAGACAGGCACAGACACTGAGCTGTGACAGAAGGAGCACTCCATGGGTACTGCCTTGTGCTCAGTCAAGAGGGAAGCGTGAGGACGAGGGAGGATGGGCAGCACCACTCTGCCAAGAAATGCTGTTCCCCCATTTGCTACAGTGTTAATGCCAGGACAAGGTGCAAACAGGAGGAATTGGAAACATTTGTAGCTCATTACAAAAGCAAGCCCTGGCTAACAGCTAAAAATCCTAGTCTCAGAATTACTTTATAGATTGGACAGTGTCACTTTCAGAAGCTAGAAGCAAAGAGTTATATCTAATTTATCCACCAGATGTCCAATACAAAGCTGCTGTCAAAGTCCTGATGTAGACAACCCGTGTCAGGGGGCTCTCTGCTTTGCCTGTGTTGACGCATAGTTCTCCTGCACTCTCCGCGGGCACAAGCATGCAGCTCGTTGCCTCCACGGGGGAAATTCTGCTTTGCTTTATTTACAGAGCGCACAACTCTCCCATTCGCTGCAATGGGCAGCCCCTACACACCTCCATCCTCATTTATGTGAGTGACTCTTTATTTGCTCTGCAGGGAATTGTAACTTGTGCCCACATCCTTCTGTCTGCTCAGAATCCTGATTCCTTCTGATTACATCAGGAACATAAATCTTCCAAATACTTTTGACCTGAGCAACCACATATCTATATAGAGGCCAGCAGGATTATCTGGCTCCATCAGTAGCCTAGTGGTTAAAATAGTTTCCCAGGATATGGGAGACTTGGGTTTTAGACCTGCTAAATCTCAAGGGGTTTGACCTCACAACTCCTATGTCACAGGAGAATGCCTTGCTCCTCCTCCTCCCCCGTCCTGTCCCCAAATTATAGGGCAGATTTGATTATAAACACAATTGGCCTTGAAGCTAAGGCTATTGTATGACTAAAAGGAAAAGTGTAATGGGCCAGAAGGAGAGTGTTCAAGAGGGGCCCCACTCCATGGCCCTGGTTAGGAGGGTCTGTGTTCTGGTCTTGTTCCCATGGCTCTTTAATGCCAGAAGGAGATCTGGGGTCATTCCACTGTAAATCATGGCACTATTCTGGATTGCATTTTTGTAAAAGAGAGTAAGATCTGGGCCAAAGTAGTTGTACTACCACAAGTGGGCCTGCAGTGCACACTGGTGATCTGCAGACTAAGGGATCCTGATTCTGAGTGTGTGTCCCCTGCCCTCTTGTGTAAGCTGGGGGGTGTGCGGTGAGCCATGTCACAGGCAAAGTTTGAATCGAGAGACATTTCACAAGGAAGAGAGCTAGCCAATGCTCTGTACATGTAAATAGGGTCAAGCTGTGCCCATGCCTGACACCAAACTGCACGTGACTATTCAGCAAGTGCTATGTTTAGCCAACGGTGTGAACTGCTCTGGCTGTCAAACCTCCAGGAAGAACAGCCAGCAGCTGGTGAGTCTGAAGGTCCGGTGCAAGAGGTTGCTCACTGAGCTGGCTGGAGCTCACTCTTCACCTGTCAGTGCCAAAGTGCAATACTGAGGTGTTCTGTTGGCTCTTGTGCCCAAAATTGATTGCCAGTCCCACTTCTGATCCCAGACTGACTGTATTTGCCTGTAATTTGGCTTAGGGTATCTACCCCTGAAGGTTTGCACTCAGCTGTGAGTTACACAGTTAAGTATTGTTTAAATCAGTCCCATCCTTGCTTTGCGTGTGACACAGGATTGGCTCTGGCACCTGCAACCCTATATACTTTCTGACCTGACTTTAATTGATGATGAACTTTTTGGGTCCAATTCTTTCCCAGTGAAGTGTGTAACAAATGCCTATTGATTTCAGTGGTCATAGGGTCAGGCCCTAATACTATGCCAACCATCTTTTTTAAATTCTTGACCATCCCTTGTCACACAGGGAGCCTGTAGCAGAGAAGGAAACTGAACCCAGAATATTGTCTCCTACCCTATGAACACATGGACCAGATGAGATGCCTGTAAGTGGCAAAACGCTGGCTGATGTGCCTGGGGTAAAGCAGCCAACCATTGGTTTCAGATTGACTGAGGCAATGACAGAGCTGGGACAGAGCGCCTGGTCCCAACACTCCCTGGTTAACCAGTTCTCAGTTTGTTTATCCTGTCGGGTCGATCAAGAAATAACCTTACTAGTGGTTGGTCACACAGCCCACTATGAATGCCCACCAAGTGAGTTGGGGGTGAGGGGCGCTGGAATATTTCTTCAAGTGGAAGTGTAGGGTAAAAGGGAATGATGCTAGGATTATAAATCAATGGCCCAGACCCTCATCTCCAGGGATGGGGTCCCATTGGATCCTTTGAGCAGACTCCAGACTGGCTTTATGCTCTTTAATGTGAAGCCCAAACACATGTGAATGCCGCTTACCTCCCCCCCGCCGCTCCCCTGCATACACCCTGTACCTGGAAGACAGTCAGCCCCTGGGAATGGAACATTTTCTCCCAACTTCATTATCTCTTTTGCTGTTTTTAGTACAGCATGTGGGTATTTTTCAGGCTCTGCATTTCAGCACATTCTTAGAATAGGACAGGAGATAAGATAACAGCCTCAGACCACTGGGGAAGTGAGAACCCAGACTGGCTGTATGCATGTTAGTGTCTCCTTTGCTATGTAACAGGGCCACGTTAATTAGCACTTATAAGAAATCAAAGTAAACAAGGAATTTGGTTCTTTATAAACAGATATGTGTGTAGCAGTCCAGAATGGCAAAGCAGGGCTGTCTGGGAGGGAGGCACGGGGGGCAACTGGGGCAATTTGCACCAGTTGCAAGGGCCCCATGCCACAGCTCCTGCGTGTACCGCCGGCTCCTGCCCTGTGACATCACTCACCAAAATTCTTGGTATTTTGTTTTCATAAAAAAGGGGAAATTGGTGTATTAGAGTGGAAGATGACACTGAATCACTCTCAGTATATAACTGTGACACTATGGGACCCATCCTGACGCTGAAGTAAATATTATACAGAGTTGTGTGTGAAACCGATGCTGATTTGAGGCTTAAGTGATTGTTGCATTGATGTCCAAGGGGGAGTCTAAACCAATAATAACCAAGAAAATAATAATTCAAATGACATATATTGTTTTCTTTATATTTGCCAAGAAAATAACAACATTAGACATAACACATATTCAGGTTCACATATTTCCCCATTTCAAAAAGTACTTAAAGGCAAAGTGTGTATATAACCCTTGGGGGGAAAAATATTAAAGTCCTTCTTGATTGAGGGAGCCTGTGCTCCAAACTGTAAATCTTGCTTTCCGTATTGCTGAAAAGACTTGCTCTCTTCTGGTCCTTCAAACAGCAGCAGTTGCTTACTAAGGCCCATACGAGTATAAACAGTCTGACAAAGCCCTTAATCAAGGGGTTAAAGGCTAAATATACATGATTATTCTCCAGCAGCAGTACAAAGATAGTCCTCCTTCCTCTGTCTACTCTCTCTGCAGTTACTTTCTTTTTCTTTAAACAGAGGCAGGGCCTGCTTATCGCCTGCCATACCCACAAGCCTGAACCGAGTACAACCCAGCTTTTGGGGGTTACATGGGCACCAGCTAAGATTTTCAGGCAAGATCCCACTGGAGAGTAATTTTCTGTGGCAGTTACCACAGGGAAAAGGCCTAGGAGAGGGGTGAGGACCTGCCTTAAAGGAGGAACCCTTCCTTCCTGAGTAGTGGAGGAGGCCAGCCAGCAGGCCACAACCAGAAGACCTGTGAGACTGAGCTGGGTCCCAGGAAACTGGAAGGAGAGAGAAGCTCTGGCAGAAGGGGTTTGGAATTTGGAGGTGCTCAGGAGAAGTACAACCCTATTCCTATCCTCTTATCACCGTGTAAGAAAAAATGAAGTGCACCTATCAATCTGGGGCATCAAAAAGAAAGGAGAAGAAAGCTCAGGAGGAAAAGGAGAGGCAGACACTGGATCAGTTTGAATGGGTGGTGAAAGGAAATAAGGAAGTTGGAAGTGGAACAGATGATGCAGGTGGCACATGACTAGCAGGAGATGAAAATATTCTGATCACGAAAACATCTCAAAGGAAGCAAGCAGTGATGTAGCAGGAGAATGTGAAAATGAGTCAGGTTTGGTGGTGCAAGGTGACGAAGGCATAGCATCAAATGAGAAAAATGCGACAATTGATCTGGTTTCTGGATCTGTGCCTAAGCTTCACCAGGAAATGATCTCTAATGACCCAGCCACCTGAGGGCATCTCAATAGGTTGCAAAAGGATCTAATTGTGTCCAAGGGCCCACCACCCATACCTGCAAGTTTCCCATGTGGTTCTTCCAAACGGTCATTCCCCACACCTGTTTTCTGCAAGACTGTCCAAAGACAAGAGTGTGAAAAGGGACTGGCTCATTTGGAGCCGCAAGGCAGCTGGCTTGTTCCGCTTTCCATGCTGTCTCTTCTGAGATCAGGACAAAAATCAAGCCATGTACCATTCCAGATTCTGCCATGGAGGTGTGAACCATAACTGGAGGAAACTGTATGACAAAATGAAGAGTCATGAGGCCAATTTTGGTCATCTTCAACATTATTTAGAGTGGAAGATCTTGCAAATGCTTTTAGTGGGAAAAGGAGCCATTGATGATGCTCATGAAAAGGGTATACATTGAGAAAAGGAAAAGTGGCATTAAATGTTGTGAGGTCTGGTTGACATTACCCTGCTTCTGGCAGAGCAAAATTTGCCATTCAGAGGATCACTGCCACCTTGAAACAGTTACGGAGTATTGAATGGCTGGGAGAGAATTCAAGCACACTACATGTCCTGGTGTAGTCAGAACGACGTTTTGGAGGTGTGCACCAAGAAAGTACTAAATACTATTCTTGAGGAGGTGAGAAATGCTCACTACTATGGAATCATCATAGATGGGATGCTTGATGTCTCACATACTGAGCAGTTGGTATTTATCATGAGACATGTACATGAAAAAGATGGAAAATAGGATGTGCAGAAACAATTTCTGAAAATGGTAGACTGCAGTAAAAAGAAAGGAGTAGACATCCTGGAGCAGATAAAGAAAGTACTGATGGAGTGTAAGGTAGAGTTGCAGAACTGTAGAGGCCAAGGGTTTGACAATGCTTGACATATGTCTGGGAAATACCAATGCATGAAAACTAGGATACAGGTTGAAAATCCTCAGACATTGTTTTCACCCTGCAGTGCACACTCTCTGAAACTATGTAGTACCCATGCCATGGAGAAGAGCCCGGAAGTGAAAACATATTTTGGAAATGTACAGAAGCTGTACACTGTATTTTCATGCAGTCCTGCAAGATGGAAAACTCTTCAGGAAACTGCAGGACTCTCTCTTCACTCCATGTCAACAGCCAGATGGAGCTCAAGAATCGATGCTGTTTGCCCCCTCATGAAAAATCTTAAAGGGATGCTGGATTCTGTCTTCAAAATTGAGGAAGAATTGGACTTGACAGCAGAAACCCAGGCTGATGTTTCAGGTCTCATTAGCGGATGGAATCCTTTGAGTTCATCTTTCTGACTACAGTGAGGTACAAGATATTGCAATCCAACAATATCTGAAGCAAGCTCGTCCAAGGATCCCAGCTCACCATGGAAGAAGGAGTGCAACATGTCAAGAACCCCCCTGGAAGAAATTCAATGGTTGAATGATTCTTGGTCAAGTCCTCTCACAGAAGATAAGGTCATGGCTCAGGGGCTCGATATCACCACCAAATTCAAGCGAACATACAGAAGAGTCCTAATGACGAAGCGTTTCCATGAGCCAGCCAATACAGAACACACAATCTCCTCTTCTGAAGATAAATTCAGGGTTGAAGTGTTCATCACAGCCACGCATATGCTTCTCTCAGATCTCTGGAGCCTAGCTGAGACTATGGGGAAACTCAAGCTTGTTCTCACCCATCCTTGACTCACCAGCTGTTGCAAAGGATGAAGAAATTGCGAAGTTTGTGGAGTCCCTGTCTACCACATACCCATGAGATGTGAACAAGCATGAGTTGCAAGAAGGACTTTGCCTCTTTTACAAAATCAGGAAGACTTAAATTTGTGCACTTCTGGAGGAGCCATGGGCATTGCACTTGAGCTTCTCAACCAGATTCATTGCAAAGTTGTAGAATCTGTGTTCCCTCAGATATGAAGTTGCTCATGAATGCTCATTGCCTTGCCAGTCTCTGTTGTATCCGGGGAATGCACTTTTAGTAAGCATAAGATTATTAAGAACTACCCGTGGTCAGTGATCGGGGGGAATAGGCTGAACCATTTGACCATGCTCTCAGTGGAGAATGCACTTGCAAAGCAAATTAATTATAACGATGTAATTGATGACTTTGCATCCATGAGGGCAAGAAAGAAATACTTTACTTAAACTTTCCTCTTCTCATTTTGTTCTTAAGATCCTAGCTTTGTAGCATATGTTCAACAAATGTTTCACTTACAAACTGTTAATGTCATTTTGCTTTAGTAACTGAAGGTAGATTCTCTCTGCCTAGCCCTCCTTGCTGGGGAAAGCCCACTTGTTCCCACTTCCCAGGACAAGGGAAGAAGGAGCTGCATGTGAAAGGTCTTACATGTGATGCATGTGTGCAAGAATTCTCACATGTGGTCCCCCAGCTTTGCACACGCACACACATTGGTCCTTGTAGGGAGGGAGCAGTGGTGGGGCCCTCAACATCACACCTGCCCCAGGCCCCATAAACCCTCTGGGTGGACCTGTGGCAAAGGTGAGGAGGCTCTAGGTACAGAAGGAGCTACATAGGCTGAGTTATGTGTAAAGAGTCTAAATCTGGGATAGCAGGAAATCTGGGGGTCAAGACTGACAGACATGAACAAGCAGAGCTGGGATAGCATGGAGGCACTGGTTTGGGATGAAGGACACCATCAGAGGTGCTGAGTGAAACCCAGACCTCGGACGGAAGAAGATTAAGGGCTTTGGCAAGACTAGGTGCATCTACACAAGACTCTACGTCACCATACCAATGAGCTACTGCACCTTAGCTTATTGCTACAGCGATGTACCATCACTAGGCACAAACTGTGATGGCAACACTACTGCACAGTAGCAGCTAAAAATAACCATGCAGCAATGGGACTACTCAGTAACACCAGTTACTGCGCAGACATTTAGTTCTTGCTTAAGCAAGTACTAAATGACTGCCCAGTAACGACTGTGCAGTCTAGCGCACCTGTAGACACACTTGACTGTGTATGAAGAACTTATGAGGCTATGGGTCAGGACTGAGATCGATTGTCAGCAGCAGAAGGGAATCCAGGTCTGGAATGACAATGGAGATGAAGATCAAGAACAACAAGGTGCACCAACAGTACCATTTTGGGAGAAGCATGTCTCATGTCTGTATGCACTATGCCTGTTACTGTTTGCTTCCATTTTGTACATACACTAATCTCCTTACTCTTACTCTCAGCAAGTTATGTAATGCAAGCTACTGGTGCCACGTGGACGTAATCCCTGGGTGCTGAAGTTAATGAGAGACGCAGAAACTAGTCTCTGGGCAGGGATGAGTAACTGGTAGGTGGCTCTGTCCATGGGTTTCCTGTCAGAAAGACAGATCCCCAAATCCAAAGGACATAAAACATTTCCCTTAGTGCTGGGAAGATGGTATTTTTGGAAATTCCCCTTCAGCTTTGTGTGTGCTGCGCATTTGAATATTGATTCTCCTCATTTGCATGTGCTCTGTTGCTGCACTTGGGCTTGTCATTTGTCAGCTTGTTTCTCTGATTGAGTTAAGACAATATGCTAATGGCTCACATCTACATTTGCTTAAAAAAAGAAATGAGTGCTGTTTCCCCAGGATCTGCCAGTGGGCTCTGTGAGTGCTTAGTGGCCTAATGCAAACTGGCTACTCTGCCCTCCCAGCCTGGGATGTGGCCTTCACAATAGCACCATATCCTCTTTTACCACAGAAGTCTATAATTGTCACACCCATCCTTCTAAAAGGGTGACACCCCAATTGAATATGTGAGATGAGATAGTAAAGAATAAATTCCCATTGTCTGTAGCACCCTCACATGCTTCTTGCAAGTTCTGGGGCTAGTCAAGCCATGGAGTAATAATGACATTACAATCCATAGTTGCCACCAGCAGAAATCCTGGGGGGTTTTTGACCGATTGCTCACATATCAGGGTCAGCCAAATCATCTAGTGAATTAATGGTAATTTTAAAAAATTTAAAAGATACCACATTTCTTGTAATATTTTATTTTTAAAAAGTCAGAACATAATTTTTTGGGTTGGTTTTTTTTTTACTTGAAACAATGTTGTACCTAAATTAATTGTTATTAAAAAAAAATTTTAAAAACCATCAAAATTAAAGCAATTCATTTAGGGTTGGATGAAGTATATTGCTCAAGGGGAAATAAAATTTATTTCCATTTCTATTTCACCAAAGGTGTTGGGAAATATTTTTGCATGGGTTGATCTGAGATCATTTTTTTTATTTGATTTGGTGAAAAAGAAAATCTGTTATTCATGGCGCTCTTTCCACGACAATCAGACAAAACAATTTCAGAAATGCAGCCTCACCTACGGGAGCACTGGATGCCGGCTCGCCACAGGCTCCCTTGTTTAGGACTGGGTTAGTAACACTGACATGAGTCACCCCATTGAGTTCATGAGTAAGTGCAACACCATAGGGCCACTCCAAGGTTTCCAGCTAAACTGCTTTCCAATAGCAGTCAAGTTTCTGACAAACCAGATTCTTCAGAAAAAATATCTGCTGTCCACAAAATAATGTCAACTTTTTGTTCCAAAACAGAAACTCCAACAACAAAAGAATTTTATCTGAAAACCAGAATTTCCAGTCAGATGTATCTCCATGGTGTCTCATGCAAATGGCAGCTCTAGTATCTCAGGTCTTTGTTCTCCTGTGTAAATTGGGCTCCATTGCTGGATTATATCGCCCAGGGCATTCTTTGCTGAATTCACAACGACTTTGCAAATAGGTGCAGTAAATACAATGCTTTATTTTTCACAAATAAAATATTTAACTGAGAAAAAGCTCCAACGCTAGCTGCAGGGTATGCGGTTTGCATGTTGCTGTGTTTTCTGTCTTTAAATGTCATATTATGGAGGGGAATGCTCCTCCCCACCCCCAAACACAAACACACGCGCGCACATGCATGCACGCACGCACATACTCTTTCAGGACCACTTGACTTTTGTTCTTTCTTGTTTTGTTGGTTTCTGGCTGTTGAGCAAAAATATTTTGGCAGAAGTGTAGTTGCCAGAAAAAATAAACCTGCATGGTTTTTAAGCTGCAGAATGATCAGAGCCTTATGCAATGAGCAAGCTCTCATTGCATAAGGGTACAGGTGGGTTTGACACAGACAGGATCTGGCTTCTGACTATCAGAGCCTTCATAATTAGAGTCAAGCAATCAGGGAAGCGTCTGAGTCTCAAGTCCTATTCATTGACTACAAGCTCCTCCAAGAAACCCACCCTTCTGTTTCTTCAAGGTCTGGGGCAGGTTCATTTTCTATAAATGTTCCCTCTCCCTCTTGCTTTAGGGAGAGCTCCTGGGTATGAAGAGAAATGATTTAAGTTTGTTGCATTTAAGCCAGCTCCTTAGAAGAATAAGAAGGCTCTAGGGTGGGGGGTGGAAATATAGCCCACAGGATGCCACCAAGGGAATTTTTCCGGTCTGCAGCAAGTCCCTCAGCCCTGCCTGGCTGAGGCAGGGGGTATCCTGGGCCATGGTGCAAGGGGTATCCTGGGCCACGGTGCATGCAACAGGTCTTGCCACCCCCGGGCATGCAGTAGGGCAGTCCCTATGATGGCAGCTCACTTTGCCTGGCTGCTGTTGCCAGTCCACGCTGCACTCACTGCCAGTGTGCCAGACAAAGCGGGCAGGCAGGTGGGGTCTACATGGAGACTGGCCTGGGACCTGTGCAGGCAGGATGCGCTCAGCCAGGTGAATGGGATAGGACTGCGGGCAGGTGGGGATCAGTATCTATTAGGGCTGTGTGAAACATCGTTCTGCTTTGACTTTCATTTTAATGTTTCCACGGAACAGTGTTTTGTTTCGAGTTTTGTTTTGCTTCAAAAGCACTATCCTGTTTTGTTTCGTTGAAACTGCTCAGCTGTTTTGATGCTGTTTCAACATTTCGCCCATAGCCAGTGCCAGGAAGGTCAGTGCTGCTGCCTGGGGCCGTGCAGGTAGACCCGAGGCAAATGAGCTCATGCAGGGACCTACCCCCACCCCAGGATTGGGGCAGGGGTGCGTCCCCACATAAGCTGATTTGCTCTGGGCCCCACAACTTCCTCGGGCAGGCTCCGATATGAGGCCTGTGGCATATCACCTTGTGCAGGAACCCGCCTTCAACTCAGGACCAGAGCAGGGGCAGGTCCCTGCATAAGCTGATTTGCACCAGGACCCACACCTTCCTCGGGCTGCCTCTGGTATTGGGCCGGGGGCATATCAGCTCATTCATGGACCTGCCGCCACCAGGTTCCTGGGGTGCAGGTGGGTCCCCGCATGAGCTGATTGGCACCAAGCCCTGCAACCTCCTGAAGCTGGCTCCTGTACAGGGCCTGGGGCATATCAGCTTATGCGGGGACATGCCTCTGGCCAGATCCTGAGGTGGGGGAAGGTCTCCGCACAAACTCATTGGCCTCGGGCCCCACAGCCTCCTTGAGCCAGCTACAGTGCGGGTATATCAGATCATGCAGGGACCCGCCACTGCTCCAATCCTGGGGTAGGGGGGTGGGTCCTCACACGAGCTGATTTTCCCCAGGCTCTGCACCCTCCTCCAATCAGCTCTGATGCAAGGCCCTGGGGAAAATCAGCTCACGTGGGAACCTGCCCCCGCCTCAGGATCGGGGCAGCAGTGGGTCCATGCATAAGCTGATTTGCTCCAGGTCATTCTGAGCAGGCGGGGAGGAGGGGAGAGCCAGGGCTGCGCTCCCCGCGGGGCTGACCCACATGGGGCTGCAATGCTGGTTGGAGCGCAACCCTGGCTCTCCCCTGCCTTTCGTTTCAAGGCTGTTTCCAAGCCCTTCATTTTGGTTCAGTTTTGCTGTTTTTGAGCTCGAAAAGAGTTGAAACAGCATCAAAGCAACACAGCTGGTGAAGCTTCACACAGCCCTAGTACTTATGAGTGGAATGGGTGGGCAGGGCCAGGGTTGGGGCCAGGCTTGCAGGGCAGTGACAGTGAGGGGCCAGGGCTCAGGACAGAACCACAACCTGGTCCTCGCATGTTCCTGCCCATGGACCCAGCACCCATTGCACAGATGTACACAGCTCTGCCCCAAGCCCCAACCCCATGCTGACACCACCCCACAGTCCCAGCACTGGTTCTGGTCCTGCCCACCCAGTCTGATCCTGGATACTGCTCACCACCTGCCCACAGCCTCATCCCAGCCGCCCAGCCAAGTGTGCCTGGACTATGGGGGTCCTGGGCTGGTCTCCATGGACATCCCACTCACTTGCTTCATCCAGTGCCCCTGGCAGTGGGTGTGGGTCAGACAGCCTGGAGCCATATAGGACCAGTTGCCCCCCATGCCTCCACATGCTGAGCTGGGTCAACACCCCCTCCCCCATCCTGCACTGTGCCAGCCAGGGTAGCACCCACCCCACTGGTCCATAACAACTCACTGAAACTCATTAAGTGGCCCTCCAGCCCAAACATTTGCCCACCCCTGCTCTGGGGTAACATGGCAGATAGACACTTACACAACAGGGACAGAGTCTTGCAGTTCAAGGGTAAAAACCAAAGCAGGAAAGGAAGAGCAAATCAGGAGAACAGGAATAACTAGGCCTTCTGCAAAACTGAGCAATCCTTGCAGTTGTTAATTAGAACTCATATTTGCAGCATGCAGTATGTTCCAGCTACGCTCCTGATGCATATGCACTTCTTAGGAAAGCTAGGCAGAGTGGAGAGATGCTGCATGCACAAACTCTTATGTAAAGTGAGCAGTTTTTCATTTGCATTCCCACTTCAGACTGGCAAGGAAAGTCTAGAATACCTCAGAAAAAAACAGCCTTGTATGTCCTGCAGTCTGAAGCTGAACATCTTGGAAAAGTGCCCATTTCTGCAAGACTCTTCCCCCTGATTTCTCAGCCAAGAACAACTGGATTAATTCAGACATGCTGGGAAATAAAGGACACGAAGTGCAACTATGGTTATCTAGTGTGGTCCAGGCATAACCCAGGCTAAAGTATTTAACTCAGAATTCCTGCATTAAGCCCGTTACTTCTGGTAAGAGAGAGAGCACAGAAGACTCGGGTTTCAAGGAAATCCATAGAGCTAGTTTGGATAAAAGGGAGCCAATCTCTGAAGGTTAATCTGAAGGTCACGCTTAATCCGCTGTAAACAGCAGAGGGGGCTTCTTCATGACTGCTGCTCTGCAGTGCCTGCCCCCGTATCCTTCCTTTTATTGGGGTAAGGGCTGGTGCAAGGATTTTTGCCTCCCTAGGCAAACAAAATTTTGCCTCTCTGCCTCTTCCCAGGCAGGGGAGTGTGACTTCTGTTCCAGTGCTGCAGCTGCTCAAGCAGCCCATTCCTGCAGCATGCCCTTTGCTCCCCAAGATGGAGCTGTGAGAATTTCCTAGCATCAAGGCAGCCCAATACTGCCTCAGCAGCAGGCTGTTTAGGGAGCAACGTGCCCATAGGGTTGCAACATGCCAGCTGAATGGTCTTTAGTTCTGCTTTATTGATGTCATGGAAAACAGAACGTGTGTTCAGCCTGGTGGAACCTGGCACATCCGACTAGTTCCTAGAATTCCATTTCAGCGCAGAGAGGAAGCAGTGCCCGTGCTGCCCACAATGGGAGGCTGCGTGCCAGCCTCTCAGAGCCAAAAGTGGAGCGAGACATTGCAACAGCCATAGCACACAACATCTTATCAAGTCCTGTAGCTTCCCACTGGACTAGGTGACCGTTTCCACATCACGGGCACTGTGGCTAAGTCACTGCAAGCAGGATGTTTTAGGTCTGTCCCTGATTAGCATGTGGAGAGGATCTTGCGAAGAGACATTGCACAATTTTGATCCTATAGTGAGGTTGGGCATTACACAGACTAACAAAAAGTTCCCAGCTAGCCAAAGATATCCGCCCTAAAACTTGGAGCCTTCAAGTCTTAAAACTATTCCTTTCACATAACAGGGCTACTGTGGAGGAACCTACAGGCCTTTACTAAGTTAGGCTCTTTTGTGTCCAGTGCTGTGGTGACATATAGGGTCTAGGTTTGAATCTGTACTGGGAGATTTCCAGAATGCCAACATGCCTGCAACACACAACGCAGGCGTACCCACATGCTTGCATATATCAGTTATGGATCACGGTTCGTTAACTGTATGCCAGGAAGGCAAATGCACTCCCACTGGACTTCTGTAGAAATAAGATTTAAATATTTAATATTTATTTTAATGAGCACCCTATGATTTATCTTCTGGGGGACTCTCAGCAGTCTCCTGCAGATTTATGGCTAATTCCTGGGGACTCCAGGGGAATCCTGGAGGGTTGGCAACCATAAAAGGGTCATGTAGCTTGGAAGTCTGCGCAGCTTTTGGGTCTTGTAGGGAAGACTGAGCTCTCGACTAGGAGACCAGGCTTAGTTCTTTCTTTCCTACACCTTTGTTCTTATTTCTGCCAATGCAAAGGGAATACCAGAATAGTATTGTCTTGCACTATTAGAAATGACAACACAGTGAAGAGTTGGAGAGATGCAGGCCTTTGGGCGTTGTTTGTTGCGAAAGTAGCTGTAACGCAAGAGTAAAAGATACGGGACAGGCAGCCAGGCTGACACAAGTGCAATAAGAAGGGAGCAGGGAGTGCAGCAATGTAGGCTCCCCACCAAGCCCAGGAAAACCACCGGGCCTTCATGCAGATGGGAGCACTGTCTCTGTGGTCCACAGAGTCAGAATTCAGAGGAAGGAAAAAGCAGATGGTGGTTTCTTGTGATGCATTCATCAGCCCCTGCCCTCTTGAAATTGGACTGGTATGTCATCAAATATTTCTTAAACCACATGAGATAGTGAAAATCACTTCCTTTCAGTAGCATGCTAGACCATAAATGACCCAGCAGGTACTACCATATTTACCTGGTATCCAGTCTGACTGAAATTTAAGATGACCCTTCCCCCTCACCCATAATAATATTCTACAGATGGAAAAAATCTAAATTTATCACAATTTCCCACATATAGAATCTAATTAGTGGAAGGTCATCTTAAATTCATTGCCCCCCAACTGCTGTCAGGGAAAGCAGCAGCGGGGGGGAACAGACCAGTCCCCTGCCCCTTGCTCCCCTGCCCCTTATCCCCATGCCTATGCCTGTCCCCTGCATGCCTTTCCCCAGGCTGTTTGTCCCCCACCATGTGCCCCACCTCCACATACCCCCTTCCACGTGCCCCTCTATACCTACCTGTTTTCTACCCCTGCCCCTTGCCCCCATGCCTGCCTGCCCCCTCACTCTCTCTCTCCCCCACCCACTGCTCCCCCCTGCAGCCTGCCTCCCCTCACCCCTTGCCTCCCTGAAGCCCGCTCCCCCACCACCTGTCCGCTGCAAGCCTGCCCTGCCCCATCCTGCATCCCCACCCTTACCTTCTGCTACAGCTCTGCTCCAGTTCGGGAGCACCCAACCCAGCCCAGCCCAGCCAGGGAGAAGCAGTGGCAGCTCTCCTTCAGGCCCAGGTGGGCCTGGAGGGAACAGAGCTAGAAAAAGTAAGGCAGGTGGAGAAGTGGGTTGGAGGGAGCAGGGGTGGGAGGAGCAAGCACAGGGAGGCAGGCTTTAGGTTCTGCCACACACCCTGCAGTCTCCCCCTTTGCTTCCCCCAGCCACGTGCCTTCTCCACTGCCAAATGAGCCATTCCCACCTGGGACAGGTGGCAGCTCAGTTCTGGTTCAAACCCAAGTTCGGGACCGAAGCTAGAGCTGAGCTGACACCTGCCCCAGCAGGTACTCAAATCTAAAACAACGCTTTCCCCCACCCCGAGTTGATTGGGGGGGTAGGGCTTTGCCTTGGTAACTCTTTATTGTTGTGTTGGCCCAAATCCAGCAAGCTCCAGTACCGCCAGTCTAACAATGCTAAATAGGCAGCTGTAAATCTGGCAAGAGACAACATTGTTTTAGTGACTCTGCCCTACACCTCTTCTGTTTCCGACAATCAGGACTCATCATAATGACTCTGTGTCTGTCCTTCCATACAAATACCAGTTCTGTTTTTACATCTCCTGCTTCAAAGAGCAGGAAAGACAAAACTTTGCTGACCTATGAGCAAGTGCTAGATGGTGCTTGAGTAATGTGCCTTAGCCATTGGAGAGTCTGTAGGTGTGCAGAATTTCCCTAATGGATGCTTCATTTCGTGAAATCCAGTGATGCAGTAGCATTGCAAAATTTCCCAAGAACACTGAAACTGCGTAAAAGAAACTTGTCAGTGAAGAGGCACCTCTTCCAGGCCTATTGCGCCATATCAATAAGCAAATAAGCTTCTAATATTTGCACAACACACTATCCTTTTACTGACCTCATTACTGATATTATTTTATAGTATTTAACTCTGAGGATCTGGTGGGTTAAGGATACTGGCTAGGTCACTAGATTTACAAAGGGGAGAAGGTAAAGATGCTATTCTGGAGCCTGGCGAACTCAGGATTAGTTCCCTGTCTTGCCATTGACATCCTCTCTGACTTTGAGAATGTGGCTTAGTCTCCCTGTGTAGGACCCATGGAGGAAGTGAGCTCAAAATGGGCTCACATTACTTGTGATCTGCGGTTCCCCTGACACCAGTAGTATGTTGGTATGACGGATACAGAATGAAAGGCAAGATTTCCACGGACGTGGCTGTGATCCAGTCATAAGACTAGGCTGCTGCAAAGCATGGGAGTTAGGTAACTAATGAGCTTTACAAGTTTTGAAAATCCCATTTGGTGCTTGTCTGCATGTTCAGTTACATATCTCTAAAATGTGACTTTTATGCATTTTAGCATATTTCTGTATAACATCTGAGCAAAGTGTAATTAAGAGTAATATCTTGAAAGTGCTCTGAAAGTGAGGATGAATAAATATGATTATTATTACAATTGGAGCTTCTGCTACTTATGTTTAAATATACTGTTGCACAGAATGGGTCAATTCCTGATCAGGAATGGATTTATCTGAATGGATTCAGATATGAAAAGCAATTGATCTGCTTAGTTAATTTTGCTTTGAGATGCTTCATATTAGTTTGGGCTAAGCTATCTGTCTTGCAGCAGGCAGCCAGTCCACACAAGAAGGTGAAAACTTACTAGAGCTGCTAGCTAAAGCAACTACTCTTTTAGTTCAAGTGGTCAAGGCTGGTGCCTCAGCCACACTGCTCATGGTGGAGGACGTTCCACAGAGCATCTCATAATAGATGGGTTCACAGTAGATACTTGGACTTCAGGTTTCTTTAATCTGATGTTAACACAGTGGAGTCAACCCTCCATCCTACCAGTTAATCAATGAAATCCCTGCACTGTCTCAGTTTGCAGTGAAAGCCATACCCACCATGACTGAGGCAGAGGTGCCCATCATCAGACCAGATTCTGAGGCCGCGCACAGGAGGTTTGGGGTTAGTTGGACTCTCACTCTGAGGCACCATCCTGCAGGGTCCTTTTGTGTGCCAAGTGGGCAAATCAAACCCATGCCCTTGGAGTTTGGAGGGCAGTTGAAAATGGGTACATTTCCTAAAAAGTTCCCTAGCACAGCAAGAGGAATGCTTTATTCCAGGGGTGAACAAAATACAGCTCACAGGTGCAGGTGGCTTGCCAATTGATTGCATCTAGTCCACAGCACTTCAGATGGGGCAGAGCTCTGCCTGCTTTTACCCTGGGGCAGCACACACCACACTCCCACCTGTCTCAGCCCCAGCCCCAACCCTAGCCCTGGCCACAGCCCTGGCCAGTACATACAACTTCACGGCAGAGCTGTTCCCAGTGTGGCTACTGCCACCTGGGTACTGCTCGGTGCCACCCCCAGCTCCTCCTCCTCCTGCCCTTGCTGTGCTGCTCCAGGCAGCAGGCAGCAAGGGGAAGCCATGGGGATGTGTGACAGGTGGCAGATGCCAAGCCAAGCAGTGGGGAAGCTGCAACCAATTGGCTCTTGCCCCTTTGCGCATGCCTCCAGCTCCCACTCAGCTGCCCACAGGTGCCTGCTCATCACGCCAGGTGAGTAGCTGAGTGGGTAGAAGGGGGCCAGGAACCCCATACACTGGGGCAGGAGCCACCCGGCTGCAGCTTCCCCCACCCTGCCTGGCTCGACATCTGCTTCCTGGTCCACATCCCTAGAATGATGCAGCAGAGCAGCAGGAGGAGGAGATGCTGGAGGCAGGGGTGGGGGAGCTGTGCAGTACCCAGGTGACTGCAGGTACATGGGGAACAGCCCCACTGGGAAGTTGTGTGTGCTGGCTGGGGCTGGGGCTGGGGCTGAAGCAGGTGGGAGTGCAGTGTGGGCTGCCCTGGGCAATAGCAGGCAGGGCTTGGCCCTGTGCAGTGCTGCTGAACCAGCCACAGGCTGGATGGGGGGGTGGCAGACTCCACCTGCACCTACACCTGCACCTGCACTGCCTGGGCAAGCTCTGCAGCACGCACTCCTTGCCTTCCCCCTCCCTCTCCCACCCCCGGCCAGATCCCAGGACCTAGTGCATGGGCAGCCCCCCACATGCATGCACACCTACTTCCTGCATACACCCACCCACACAATATTAGAGTAAGAATTTATTTTGCACTGTTGTTCAATAACCTTTACATACACTAGTCAAAAAGCATAAATCAGGGCAAAAAGCATTTTTTGAGCTAAAATTAAACTATATTATAATAAATGTTTGATTTTTAGTATATTATTTTATTTATGTATCATGTGTTAAAATGATATCTTCTGAAAGATTTTATGTGCGTGGTCCTCCGCAGCTCACCAGCACTTGTCAAGCAACCCTCCAGCCAACATAATTGCCAGCTTCTGCTTTATTCTCTTGTGTCCTGTAGGCATTTCTACCTGTGAAAGATGGATTTGAATCTATTTTGCTATTCAAAATGCTAACTTTTCTGTAGATGCATTTGTACCCTGCTAGGTACAGAATAAGTATACAGCAGGGCCCTTGAAAGACAGATTCTAGCTCCATGCCATCAGCTCCCTCATATTATTGGTCAGTGCTTCAGCTCTTGCCCAGTAATAGAGAGTGAACCAGTGGCAGCACTGGGATGAGAGCCCTGATCCCCTGATTCCATGGCTGACTTGTCATAGAGGCTGGTGTTGAGAAGCCTGAGATCAGTGGTAGTTGTTGCCTCCTCTAGTTACAGAGGAGTCAGGTCCTAGTGTTCCCCTTCAGCCTGGTGTGCAGACCCATGCACGCTATGCAGAACCTGTAGTACCTGCCTGGAGCAGGGCTACTGATGTGAGCAGCCCATGGAGAAGCTCCCTTGTGAGGGGTATTTCTGGAAGCGGCAAATGGCTTAAGAGCACAGGACTGACATATTGCCATGGATTTTAAATGGGACTTGCACTTCTTAAGTCACATATGCGCTTGAAAAACTGTGGTGCCTTCTGTCTATTTGTTGCAGTCAGTCGTAGCCCTGCTCTATGTCTTCAAGGAAACGCTCGTGGCTTGGAGGGTCCAGAGACACTGTGCTTGCTTGTGGTCTGTGTTAGCAGTGGAACATCTCCTCTGCCTTCTGGGAGGCATCGTTACTTTGACTCCCAATGCAGAGTGCTTTGGTGTTGTCCATTCAGAGTTCTCCTGAGTGTGCTGCTGGAAGTGCTTACATCACTCACAGAGCGGGCAGGCTAAGTGCAAACAGAAAGCAGAGAATGAAGCCAGCCCTGGTGTGAAAACCTGTACATTGCACCAAGTGAGTCACCAGCATGCTATTTATACAAAGTCTCTCCAGGAAGGGAGGGCAGTCACCAACACCAGACCCAAAGTAAATGTCTCATACACTTCAATCTCCCCTCCCTCTCCAGCATTCCCCAGGCTGAGAGATGATGCCCCCATACCTGGCCATCAATCCTGCAGATCTTCATAGCATGCATTTTTAGCCATGATTATGACACTATTGCTTGTCGTCTTGTCTTCAGCAACTTCTACCTCATATACCCCCTGACAGGCGAACAGCAACAGGGTACTGGGCCTGGTTGATGAATTTGGTGATGCTAAAAAGGTGAGTGGTTGGCACTCTTGGATGTGACAGCCACACATAAAAGGTATTTCTCCCCACTCTGGCCCCCATGCTTGACCACAGTTCAGCAGTGTGTCTTCCACACGCCTCAGTCCCACGTAAGTTAATTTTGCATCAGTCTTACATCGGTCCTTCCCCACGTGGACCACTCCTGCAGCTGTGGAGACTCTTCAGGCCCTTCTCAACAAGTTGAAGGGAAGGGGAGGGAGAGAACTCCAGCAGAGGCCTCCTCTGACATTTCTCAGGCAAGGGAGGGGGCTGAGCAGAGGGTGACTCACGTGGGTGACTGGTGCCTCCTGGGTCTGGGGGGGCACCCGCAGAAGCTGGCAGTGTCAGCAGCAGGGACGGAGTTGGTGAGCATCTGCAGAGGGCACCGGTGGCAGTAGAGGCAGGGCCATAGCTGGCGAGCATCCACACACACTGACAGTAACATCAGCATTGGGAATGGCCCTGTCAGGGGGGCACATAACCCTCCATATCCCCCCTACACATTGCCTATGGTGACTTATCTATTAAGAGCCACCTTGGGATTCTGCAGTCCTATTATTGTCAGTATTTTCTCTTTTTTTCCACAGGGCCTCTTTGCTGATTGGATCAAGGGTCTTAGTCGGGCCATATAAAGATCTCGTGTTGCTCAGGACACTTCTCGGACAGCTGTCCAGCAACAAAGGTCATGCCTCTTGTACCTCTGAATGATCTGAAGTGAGGATCTTCCCAGCTATAGACAGGAGTGCAATCCCATAGTCATTGCTACAATCCAGTCTGTCTCCTTTCTTAAATATCGTTATGATTCTGGCATCTCTCAAGTGACTGGGGATGTTTTCAGATTTTCTGAATGCTGGCATATAGTTGGTGAGAGGGCTTTTTCCACTCTGATTATAAATTTCAGCTGGTATTCCACCAGGACCACATGCTTAGTTGTTCTTCATCTGTTCAATGGATTCAGGGCCTCTTGGTAGGTTGGCAGATCTAAAAGGTAGTCCTTAGTAAATATAACCCTGGGCGCGACATTACATGTGCCCTCACCTGAAAAATGGGATCCTGGGGTACCCGGTAGCCAGTAGCCCTGCCCAGCCCCCCTGGGAAGCTGCTGCAGTGCCCCGAACGGAAAGCCTCCCCTTACAATCAAGCACCCTTGCAGACAATTTCAAACTATTTACAGGATTTAATTATTTACAACATAACAAATAATCATTAAATAAGCACATGGATATACTAATAAACCCTCAAGAACTTATTTACACGGTCTTTCATTTGCACATGGTGTACTGGGGATCCCATGTGCACTGCCCCTGGCGAGGTATCTCAGGTAGCAGGACTGTCTGCGTCCCTGCACGTGGTCTGTGGATGCTCCCTGGTGCTGGTGTCCATCTCTGTGCTCCTGGGGTCTCCAGGCAGCAAGAAGTGACTCCTCTGCAGTTCTTGCAAGACAGCCTTCCCCTGCCTTTGACCCCCTTCCCTGGTTCTGCTGTCAGCAGTGTCTGGGCTGCAGCCTGTAGCAACCCTCCTGCCCCACACAGCCTCAGAGCCCTGGCAAATGCAGCCCCGCCCTGGGCTTTGCCTGCCCCTGGGGCCCTTCACCCCTCAGGGAAACTAGGGCAGACTCTGCTAGTCCCCACCTTGGCTCTGCTGTGCTCATCCAGCCAGATTAGCTGCAGTCAGGTCTCTCCAGATTTGGCTTCTCCACACCAGCAGTCCCTGCCTGATCCTCCTCCTGCCACCGCAGCTTCTCCACTCTGCTCCTGCAGGCCTCTCGCGAGGGCTCTCCGAGGGACCACTGTGCTGAGACTCTGAATCCAGTCCCCAGCCTGACCCTTAGCCCCTATCTCTCTCTTGTTCCCCCCACCCCCCGCCGGAGAAACTGCACCCCCTTTTATCCAAGCCTCTCAGCCAATCCCAGCTCAGGGCCCTTCCCAGGCTTTTGCTAAGGGCTCGCTTTCAAAACTTTGCTGGAGTCACATCACGCCTCCCACTTCCAACAGGGCTGCTCCCAAACAGCTTTACTTGCCCTCAGAGCCTACAGTGTCCCCTCAGGGATAAACTCTGTCTCTGCCAGGCAGCCCTTCCCCTTCTGTTCAGGTGGATCTATTTTTTAAAGGCTGCTACATAAAACTGTGTGAAGCTTTGGGTTCAGTGGCTGAATCTCCACATCCAAATCAAATCAGGAGACCAATTAAAAGGTCCAAATTGATTCAAAGCTCTCCAAATCTATTCAGAAAAGATTCAGAGAGCATCCGTGATTCAGGCAGTTATCACTTGCTGCAGCAGGGAGCTGGATCCAGACTCCATGCTGGTAAGTAGCGGGTGGGGAAGGGGGGGCTGGAGAAGCAGGGAGGGCACCATGGGGGGACCCCTGCCAGGCCCATCCCCTGCCCGCTCCCCCAGCCCTCCGAAGTTCCCCCAACCCCCACCTGCTCTCCAGCCCCCCCACATGGCTCCCCCGCCTGCCCCAGCCCCCGGTTGCTTAAAAAAACCACTCACTGACTAGCTGCTGCCAGGCAGGGGGTGATCCCTGCTGCCCCGCACTGCCCCGCACTGCATGGGGAGCTCTGCCACAAGCCTCCAGAAGCCCCAAGGCTGCCTCAACAGCCAGTTAGTGGGGGTTTTTTGCTGGCTTTTTTTAAAGGCCAGGAGCAGGGGTGGGCAGGGCAGCCAAGGTGGGTGGGAAGGGGCTCGTAGCAGAGCCCCCACACAGCGTGGGGCAGTGGCAGCAGTGGAGATTGCGCCTAGCAGCAGCTGGCGAAGGCAGGCTTTTTTTTTTTAAGAGCCAGGAGCTGGGAGAGCGGGCAGAGCAGCCATTGTGAGTGAGTGGGGGATGGGGCCCATTTGTCCATTCGGCCGATTCGGCAGCAGCCAAATCTCCAAATCAGACTCAGCCAAATCAATTTGGGGCAGTGATTTAAATTACCAAATCAAATCACTGTCCCCCAAGTTGTCCGTATCCAAAGCAAATACTAGCCACTTTGCACAGGCCTGGTCCTTAGTGGTGTAACAGACAGCCAGACACTCCTGGTACTTTAAGGAAGGGGCAGCAGCATAGGTGGCACAAGGCACAGCTAGCCTGAGGCTGAGAAGGCCTGAGTCTTAGCCCAGAATGGGGGATGCAGGCAGCCAGGAGTCATCAGGCTACTGAGATTAAAAGACCAGGACAGAGCCAACTGGCCTTGGCTACCAGTCTACAGCCAGAGTAACTCATAGGCTAAGGCTAAGAAGGCTGAAGCCTATACAAGGGAGTAGCTGGCAGCAGAGTGACATCTGCGAGGCATGGGCGTGGGTGGAAGGAGGCTACAAATAGCCTTTAAGGTTCTACCTGCCGCACTTCAGGGGGGATGCAGACAACATTGAGAGGGTCCAGAGGAGGACCACTCACATGATCAGGGGGCAGCAGGGCAGGTCCTGCGAGGATAGGCTACGGGATCTGAACCTGTTTAGCCTCCGCAAGAGGAGGCTGAGAGGAGATCTGGTGGCCACCCAGAAACTGGCCAAGAGAGACCAGCAGGCAATGGGAGAGTCCCTGTTCCCCCAAGCGCTACCGGGGGTAATGAGGAACGATTGCCATAAGCTGACAGAGAGCAGATTCAGGCTAGATACCAGGAGGCGCTACTTCACAGTCAGGGCGGTTAAGATCTGGAACCAACTTCCAAGGGAAGTGATGCTCACTCCTACCCTGGGAGTCTTTAAGAGGAGACTAGATAGACACCTTGATAGGGTCATCTGACCCCAGCACTCTTTCCTGCCTGTGGCAGGGGGTCGGACTTGATGATCTGCTCATGTCCCTTCCGACCCTACCACCTATGAAACTATGAAACTATGACTAGTGCCCTGAGGCATTGACAGGGCCAAGGGGGGCACTTAATGGTTTGGAGAACAGGATTGTGGGTCAGGTGGGCCCAGGAGGGACCCGCTAGCCAAAGCAGGCTAGGGCTCACTCTGGGAGCCTACAACAGAAAATAATCCCATCAGGCATGGCAGGGGAGAGGAGAAGGAAGGGTACTCAAGAAGCCAGCGTGGGATAGGAGCCATATGGCCACGAGGGAGTATCACAGACACCCTGGTGCCCAGTCCCGTCACAGTGGGGTGTTGTGGAATGTCTTTGATGGCATCTTTGACATTAGGGGCTCATCTATACACGCAGGGAAGCTGCTCTGACGCACTGTAATGCCAGCGTGTCAGAACAGACTCGGAACCTGGTGATTACTGTGCTCCAGCAGACTCCAGAGTCACCTGTATCATCAGCATCCCCGCACTGAAAAATGGTGGCAGGGTGCTTTAAACTGAAGCTCATTTGAGAAACTTTAGTTCAAAGCACCCCACCACCATTTTTCAGTGTGGGGACATTATTACACGTAATGTTCTGGGTGCTTTTAATTAGCACGGGTCTCAGAGCTGCACTGATCTAAGCACCCCCTCTGCCTCCTGCAGCACGTCTATAAATGCCCTCGAATTTTGGTTCAGAAGCTCTTGAAAGTGTTCCATCGTGCACTGATGATGGAGCTGTCTTTAAAGAGTGCTACTGCATCCTTGGACCTCAGAAGAATGTCTCCTTATGTACTGAGCCCATGCACAGCTTTGGTTTTGCTGAAGAAACTATGCATATCATGACTGTCAGCAAACTTTTAGATCTTTACTTCTTTGTTCTCCTGCTACTTGTTCTTTTGCTCTAGAATTTCCTTCCAGGTCCTGGCTTTAATGTCTGGCTTTAACAATTGTCTTGCTTGTGTTTGGAGCTGATGCGATTCTGTCAAGCTTTGAAGGATCTACATTTTTTCTCAATGAAAACGTGAATCTCCTGATGAGATGTGGATGCCTGCCAAAATGTACCATCATCAGACTTCTTGATTATGACATGACAGTAACTGTTCTAAGCAACGGCTTGGAAACAGACAGCTTCACCATCAGAACTGGAGTCAAGCAAGGATACATGATAGCACCAACACTTTTTTCCAACTATATTGCATCTGTTCTGCATGACATTGCTGATAAACTTCCAGCAGTGTCTTCAACCAGTGTCTGGTATCACATGGATGGGAATCTCTTTAACACCAACCAATTATGTTCCAAATCCAAGATAACCAGCACCTCCATTACTACTTTTCAGCATGCTGAATATTGTGTTGTGTGTAGCCACTCAATTGAAGGCCTCCAGGTCACTCTTGGCCACTTCTATGAAGCATATGAAATGTTTAGACTCTGTCAACTTCACAAAAACCAAGATATGTTTCCAGCTTACCCAAATCAAATAACTGCTTCCTTACACATTACAATAAATGGGTAGTCATTGGAGAATCCTGAGCATTTTCCCTACCTGGGTAGCCACCTTTCCCAAAAAGTAAACATAGATAGTGATAGTCAACACTGAATAAAATCTGCCAGTCCTGCCTTTAGATGTCTCTGAAATTGTGCTTTTGATCATCATGACCTCAGGGCCAGCCCAAACTTCTCACCTACCAGACTGTTGTCATCCCTATCCTGTTGTATTGGTGACATGGACAACATGTCAGAAACACCTGAAAACTTTGAAATGTTATCATCAGCAATGTCTTTGGAAAATCCTCCGTATCAATTGGATGGACAGAAGAACAAATGCCAGCATTCTCAATCAAGCAAACACCACCAACCTTGAAGTCACATTTATACAGCATCAGCTGTTTGGACAGGGAATGTCATAAGTATGCCCACAAGCCAGCTCTTGAAATAAGCCCTATACTCTCAATTCACCAATGGTCACCACTCTAGAGGGGGGCAAAAGAAAAGATTCAAGGACACCTTGAGGTCCAATCTGAAGAAATGTGATATCAACATCAATACCTGGGAGACTGGAGCACTGATTTGTGCCCAGTGGCATCATCCTAGCAGGGACATGTGGAGGAACTTTCCTTGAGCAGAGGTAGTTAGCTGTGTTAGGCCAAAGCCAAGACAAGAGGCAGGGTAGATAAGGCTTTTTGAAACAGCACCATTTCGTTCTGACTTCCGTTTTGCTGTTTTAGCAGGACAGTGTTTTGTTTCGAGTTTTGTTTTTTTTCCAAACCACCATTCTGTTTCATGTTGTCGAAACTGTTTCACTGTTTCGAGGCTGTTTTGATGTTTTTCCCATAGACTATAATGGGGAAACACAAAACTGCCTATAACTTTGTCATTTTTTGCCTGATTTGGATGAAACTTTCAGGGATGCCCACACCTTCTGAAGCCATGAAGCTTGCCAAGTTTCAAGGAGATAGGGCAGGGGTTTCTGGGAAACTGCACCTTAGGCTGCTGACAAGCAAAACTCACGACATGTGTGACCAAGTGTGTGTTTTCCATCCTTCCCCCAGAGCACTGGGATTGGAAGGGACCTCAGTGAAAGATAATAGTCACTGGCCAGCTACGCAGTCAATATGAGAGCAGTCCTCCCCCCCTTTTCCCCCTCCCTCTCCTTACTTTCTCTTTCCCTGCAGGCAAGCCCAGCTTGAGCTTTGAAACTCGAAATGTTTTGAAACTTTAAAAATGTTTCAACTGCGCTTGTTTCATTTCAAGACTGTTTCAAAGCCCTTCATTCTGAGGAGTCCTGCTCCCACAGAGAGGGTAGAAATTGGAGAGGACCATATTCAGTAATGGAAGAATGAATCGGATTTTACAACCTGTTTGCTTATGTAAGAAGACTAAAGAAGCTGGGATAAATTTACAGAGATGACAGGAAGACAGAAAGAGGAGTTCTGGCTCTAGAGTTTGATGTATGGAGGTGTGTTTGTCGTCCCCACATTGCAGTGTAGTGCACAGCTGAGGGTGTTTGGTTTGGTTTGTTATTGGGGGGTTTTGTGGGGAGGGTACTTATGTTTCTGGGCTTTACTGATTACCTGGTGGGGGGGGCAAAGCATCAGCATCCTCATCACACCTCCTGCAAGTAGTTAAACCATCGATGAAACTAATGATGCTACCAGTGGACCAAATCAGACAATTGTCAGATCCTGGTCTATCAGCTATGGATGTCAGTGGTGTTTCTTCTGGCCAACCAACCAACCATATGGCTTTTCAGGCTATTGGCCCAGTGCTTTGAATCCTCCAGCTCAGTGCTGAGGGTGTTTTAGCAGCAGAACGTTCCATAATCAGTTCTATTTCAATTCACCAGAAGGCTGACATAATCTGTCTTGAGGAGACCCACATCGTAAAGGATGAAGCTGGTCACTTTGCTATTAATGGTTGTTATCTGATATGCTACACCCTTCATGAAAACTACAGGAGAGCCTCCTGTGCCTGTAAGAACATTTCTGAGGCAACCCACCTCTATCCGCTAACCATTGTGATGTCATAAAGGTCGGAAGCTTCCATATTACAAATGTCTATAAACCCCCAAGTGAAACCTAAAGGAATGGCCCTTTTCCACCTCTACCCAACCCAGCTGTATATGTTGGTGACTTTAACAGCCAACACACAATAGCTGACATAGTGGGGGTTACTCGCACTCAAATGAAGATGATGACCTGTTACAAAACTGGGCATGTATCAATGACCTTGCCCTAATCCATGACTCTAAACAATATGGCACCTTCCACTCAGCAAGACGGAACCAAGATAACTCCCCTGATATATGTTGGGTTGCATCAGTCAACAGACACCCACAGCCAGCATCTTGCATTGTTCTTGATAACTTTTCACATAGTCAAAACCATCCACCACTCATCCACATTGGCCTGAAACTCCAGGGCATTAAATGTATAAGAAACCCCAGATGGAACTTCAGGATAGCCAATTGGTTCCTGTTCATGGAGACTGTTGAACAATCCATTGTTACCATCCCATGACAAAATATCCCAGTTGATGAACCCTGATAAGCATTTCTGTGGTGCCCTCTATAAAGTGCCACAATCCTCTGTTCCCAAAGGATTTTGCCCCATGTACACTTCTTGCCTGGATGAAGAGTGTGCTGCTCTACTAAGTGAGCATGAAAAGTCTGGTGATCCAGATATTACAGATCACCTGCTTGAATCACTTGATGCTGCTCATTGAAATTGCTAGGAGGACTCAGCTTCACAACTTAATCTCTGCAAACAGTGGAGCTGGGGTCTCATTTCTGCCTGGGAGTTGCTCAATGTCCCCCAGCCCAAACTCAATCATGTGCGTTGGCCTATGCCATCACCAGCCAGCTTCTGACTGTGGCAAGAGCTGCCCATAACAAGGAATTTGAGTGAAGAATATGTGAAGAATGGCACCATTTCCATCAAAATGTTCATAACCAAGATCCTCCACAAATCTTTTCGCCAACAGAACTGAACTCTGTGCTGTACAAATTAAAATATGGCACTTGCAACTGGTGATAACAAAGTGCACCCAGAGTTTCTGAAGCATCTCAGTCCTCAAGCTCATAATTGGCTTCTACTCTTCTTCAATCATATTAAGCATGATGGACGAATTCCATCAGCATGGTGCTGAGCAAAAATCATTGGCCTACCTTAGACTGACAAAGACCTATGATCAGCAGCAAGTTACTGACCAATCTCCTTCAGAGCCTAGTTCTGCCATGTATTTCTCAGGTAATTGATTCTGTTCTAAGCTCAGACCAAGCAGGATTCTACTGTGCCGGAGCACTTGTGATCAACTTCTAGCCTTGCCACCTTCATGGAAAATGGCTTTCAAAAAATCTGAAGACTGATGTGGTCTTCCTTGATTTTTAACAGCAGCAATATGATACTGTCTGGCACACCCACCTGCTTGATGATTTTTTGAAGTCCCTTTCAGCCCTTACTTTCTATGATTCTATGATTTCTATACTGGTTTTCTGGTTAAAATATCAGGAATATTTTGCCACATTAGCCTACTCATCTAGTTGTATTATTACTACATGGTCAAAATTTTGGTGTCTACCTGGCAAGCTGAACTAGCTTTTGGAGACATCAAGTCAATGGCCTTCCTCATGGATTAGTAATGGTGCCTCTCCTTTTCAAACTGTATATTGATGACCTGCCTGTGACTGGCTCACAAAAATTTTTTATGCTGATGACAGTGACTTTGCCACCCAAGCTCATGACTTCTCAAGTGTGCAACTCACACTTGATACTCTTCAATAAACTCACTCACAAAAAGGCAGCTTATAAGAAGTGAAAACTTAAAGAAATAACTAGGGAAGACTTTACGAGCATTGCTTGGACGTGCAGGGATGAAGCTAGGAGGCCAAAGTGCAATCGGAGTTGCAGCTAGCAAGCGATGTGAAGGGCAACAAGAAGAGTTTCTACAAGTATGTTGGCAGCAAGAGGAAGATAAGGGAAAGTGTGGGTTCCTTACTGAATGGGGGAGGCAACCTTGTGACAGAGGATGCAGAAAAGGCTGAAGTGCTCAATGCCTTTTTTGCCTCTGTCTTCACAGGCAAGGGTAGCTCCAAGATTTCTGTACTGGGCAGCACAGTATGCAGAGGAGGTGAGCCTCCCTCAGTGGTGAAAGAACAGGTTAGGAACTATTTGGAAAAGCTGGATGTATATAAATCCATGGGGCCAGATGGGATACACCCAAGGGTGCTGAGGAAGTTGGTTGATGTGATCGCAGAGCTATTGGCCATCATCTTTGAAAATTCATGGCAATCAGAAGAGGTCCCAGATGACTGGAAAAGGGAAAAAATAGCACCCATATTTAAGAAAGGGAAGAAGGAAGATCCAGGGAACTACAGATCAGTCAACCCTACCTCAGTCCCTGGAAAAATTATGAAGCAGATCCTCAAGGAATCCATTTGTAAGCACTAGGAGGAAAAAAGGGTGATTAGAAACAATCAGCATAGAAGGCCAAGTCATGCCTGACCAACTTGATTTTCTTCTATGATGAGTTGACTGGCTCTGTGGGTGAGGAGAGACCAGTGGATGTGCTGTACCTTGATTTTAGCGAGGCTTTTGATACAGTCTCCCACAGCATTCTTGCAGGAAAGCTAAAGAAGTATGGGCTGGATGGATGGACTGTAAGCTGGATGGAAAACTGGCTGGACCATCAGACTCAGAGAGTAGTAATCAATGGCTTGACGTCTAGTTGGCACCCGGTATCAAGTGGAGTCCCTGAGGGGTTGGTCCTGGGGCCAGTTTTGTTCAATTTCTTCATCAATGACCTGGAACGTGGCATAGAGTGCACCTTTAGCAAGTCTGCAGATGACACCGAGTTGTGGGGAATAGTAGATACACTGGAGGATAGGGCTAGGATTCAGAGTAACCTAGACAAATTGGAGGATTGGGCCAAAGGAAATCTGACGTGGTTCAATAAAGACAAGTGCCAACTCCTGCACTGAGGATGGAACAATCCTATGCACCAGTACAGGCTGGGGGCTAACTGGCTGAGCAGCAGCTCTCCTTAAAAGGACCTGGGGGTTACGGTGGACAATAAGCTGAGTATAAGCCAACAGTGTGCCCTTGTTCCCAAGAAGGCTAATGACACACTCACATGGTTACCAGTCCTCAGTACCATTGCTCCCCCTCATCTCTGTTGCACAAATTCTGAAGCAAACTTACTAGCCAGGCTCCATGATAAACTTACACTGCCAGTGACTGGGGCATATTCTACCAGCTCCCCTCAAGATGTCCAATATGGTCCACCCTTTCAAAATCCTTCACCTTTTCCTTACTTGCTCAATGGCATGAAGAGTGGTCAGCACAAGCACCAGTCAATCAATACATTATCTCTGACCCTACAGTTGATCAACTAGGATTTAACAGGCCATGCTGTTATTGGGCAATTCTCAACCATTTTTTAATTAGTCAGGGTCACTGTGCCGCATACCTACACCAATGGGGCCTTTGCAGTGACAACAAATGCCTTTGTGGACAAGTTCAAACTATGTCCCACATTGTTGACTCATGTCCATTTCCAATGCTACCTGGTTGTCTTTAGGTTCTTAACACTGGTGATGACATCACCTGCAAGGAGCCACCAGATGGAGCCCCACCACTGAAAGGAAAGACCAAGTCATGGCAGGCGAGTATTGGGGTCTCCCTCAGTGTGAAAAGATGAAAGAAAATTCATAGAGGAGCTACTACCCACTGTACCCTTCCCAAGTATTTATAACTCAAGAGGAATAGGAACCTGTATCTATCTGGACTGGAAAGTATCTCAAAGCCTGTATTGCCTGCAGGATGAAGGACATTTGCTGGTGGATCCATGGTGGGATTCAGTGGCATGGACACCTCCCTCCTTTTCACTTAACTGTGCCAAGGCACCAACACTAGAGGCTTTTTTGAAGACTCCAAAGGCAGCAAGAATTCTCCCTCCTTTCCCCTCCAAGGTCAGCGGCACTTCCCCTCCTTTCCCCTCCCCACTTTCCCCACCCACTGCTGTCACTATCTCCAGCTGCCCCAGGGGAGGGGATGTGGTGGGAAGGAAGCTCTAGAGCCACTTTTGCCTTCTCCAGCCAGGCTGTGAACGGAGCCAGGCTCAGTTAGCAACAGTGGCAACAGTAGGTGCATCCCCATTCCCTGCCCAGTCCTTCCAGTATTCCCTGCCAGGCCCAGGAGAAGGGAAACTTCTGCTGCTTCTATCTCTAGCCAAGCCTGGCTTCTTATGCAGCCTGTCTGCAGCAGGGTAGGAGCAGCTCTGGAGACCCCCAACCCCTGCCCAGGGTCATCTGGTGACAACAGCTGTGGTGGGCAGGAGAGTGCAGGAATGGGAGGGGAAGGTACTTGCTGCCGAGCACAGAGAAAAAGGAATGAGTGAAGGGGAAGGGAAGATTCTTACCTACTTGAAGGACTTAAAAAAATAGTCCCTTGCTGCTCTACTGCTGCTGCTGTTCCTGCAGTGTGGTCTGCCTATGCCAGTGGCTAGGGTGGGCAGGGCCATCAGGTCACTGCTCCCACACCCCCCTTTCCAAAATCCTGGATCCACCCATGAGAATATTAATCATAAACTGGTTAGTAAGTGCGCACAGATGGGGTTGCTGAGCAATCAGTTGCCTCATAGATCACTGTGAAGATAGGGCCAACATGGCAACAAAAGGATGACACTAAAAAATCAGATTCAGGGTCCCGCTCAGCAGGCCTCTCTTTGGAGACTTAATTTGATGGACTTATATTCTTAGCCCAGGGGTGTCAAATGTACAGCACAGAACTACTGCATCTGGTCTGCCATGCTCCTGGAATGGCTGCCAGTGGCAAAGGGGTGAGCAAGGGCTGTGCTGACATGGCTCTGCTCACCCCACAGCCACTTGGCCCACTGCCATTAATTCCCTGTGGCCACTTGACATACTCTCTCTGCTACTGCCAGCCATGTTGCAGCCACCAGAGTTGCTGCTGCAAGGGCTGGTCCTTCCCCTACTTGCCCTGCAAATCTCGTCCATGAGGAGCCAAGTAGTTTGGATGTAGCCAAGGGCACAGGGTGAATTTAGACACCCCCTGCCTTAGACCAGATAAGCAGGCATCCTCATACCAAAGGGTCCCAGGAATCCAATCTGGATTCAACTGACCAAAGTACTCCAAGCTATGAGAGGTAGGAGCCTACCTGAACATAGGAGAGGATAGGCAGTTTTCAGTGAACAAATTCAATGCACTGAACGTCTTTGAGGACCAATGTCCTATCCAGTAACACTGGAACTGTTGAGCTCCTCATCAAAATTCAGAGAGAGTAGCACAGCTAGTCTAAGAGAAGGGCTGGTTCAGCATTATGGAACTGATAGGGAAGTATTTATTTGAGTAAAAAATCTAGTCACCAGTGTTTGTGCAGTGCTGTTGTATGCCCTTCACAGGGACTGAGGTGAAGAGCATTCCCAAGTCTTACAAGTAATATTCATGTATCCAAAGATATTTGCAAAGAGGAACAATTCTAACAATTCCCCTTGACTGCATGGATTTGGTTTCGTTTGGTTTTTGGTCATTATTCACTATTTGGCCTCTCTTTCATTAATTGCATTTAAAATAATTTATTTAATCTGGGAGTAGAAATTATATGTATTTATAGTTTTAAGTATAATATATAATTATATAAATATAATTATAGGGATATATTTATCTCTATGTGTTTATATGTGTATATATATATTATTTAAGTCTATATTTGTAATTTATTTCCTCTGGGAACAGATATTGTATCTCTTTCACCAGCGTGCAAGCAAGTGACTTTCACTGACATGAATGCTCAGGGACAGCGGTGTTTAAGATTTCACATCTGGATAATTATGAGTAATTAATTTTAAACAGGCATGGGTGTAACTGGGAACAGAATCTGCCCTGAAAACATATAAAGTTCTAGTGTGTATTATTATTTACTACTGATATTAGGCCTGCAGTGTAGGTAAGAAATCTGTTTGGCTGTGTGAAACTCCTATGATTACTATTACCATAGGATTGAAACACTTCTAAAGTCTTGATAAATCAAATTACAAAAATAAAATCAATCTCTCTTCTCTGACTGCAGAAGAAATGGCTTGATTATCTTACAGGTGTGTTTTGTTTCTGGTATGTCTGTGCCTGCCTGTGTGTGTGGACAGCCAGTTTGAAGGTGTGAGTATTGTATTCTTCTACCTGTGATAGAATTAAGCCATCACTGTTACCAATGCCACTCCCATACACTGAGGGTCACCACAGCAAGCTGTTCTGCTTTGGACCTTTGTTGTGCAATATTGTAGGACTTTCTCTAGTAGAGAAGTACCATCTGTAGCCCAGGGCCCCAGGGTCTGAAATAATCTCAGGGTTTTTATCATCTTCACTGTGACTGATGCTTCAACCAGTCACAACTAACCTGCACACACTGTCTTGTAATGTTAATTCACATAAATTAGTGCTAATGAGATCCCCACTGCTCTTTCTCAGGCATGGTAGCTGCAGTCTAGCACTGTGTTCCATACACAGGAGAGGGCAATGTTCAAATATCCCATCCAGGTATAAGAGGCAGCAAGTGGTCCCAGTCAGGAGAATACCACAGCTGTTTGCCATATTCCTAACCAGGCAGCAAGTCCCAGGGAGATTCAGTTCCAACACAGCTGAAGATCCAGTCCTGTATCAAACATCAGATAATTTTGGCAGTGTTGACCCTGATGGAAAGCTCAGTCTCCAGAACTATGTGCTTCTCCTTTCTCTAGCCATAGAAAATAAGTGCAAGCCACAGGTTTTCATGGATTGAGGGCCAATTTAGGTCCAGATTCAGCCTGCACTTTCCCAGTCCCCATGGTGGGAAGTTTGATTTGGTGGGGGTGATTTCCCCCTCCTTTTTAGAGCAGTAGGCGATGATGACATTCCTTTGGGGTCAAAGAACACCATCCAATAGCTCCTGCATCCACAAAGAGGCACTGCTCCGACTAAAAGATTCCATGTGATTGAGACTCCACAAGGTCCCTTGGTGAATTGTTCCTTTGATTAATTACCCATTAAAATGTGCGCCATATTTCCAGCTTCCATCTGCCCATTTGCACCTTGTAGCTATTGGATTTGCTACCTTTTTTGTTGAACCAAAGAGTCCTCTGCCCTCAGAAATCTATCTCCCAGGAAGGCTCTGGCAGACAATGATCAGATCACCTTCTCGTAGATGATGCAAATGGATCAAGCTGTTTTAGTCCCCCCTGTAAAACATTTTCCCAGTCTTTATAAAATTGTTGTGTAGATCCTTTTTATACACATAAACGACTGGCTGGGGGTACTTGGTTTAGGAGAGTAGTACAGAGGGGACCAGGAAATGGCTGAAGAGGAAGAAGAAAGAAGAGGGACAATTTTGGGAAGAGGCACTTGCAGTACCCCTTAGCTCAAGTGCTGCTAAAAGCCATGCATGCCAGGCCCAAACCTCGCCTGCCTTGTACCTGTAGTCAGAGGAGTAGGACAGGAGCTTGCTTCTGTCGGAGTCCAGCCAAAGCAACTTTTCTCCTGAGCATCTCAGCACTTCAGCATTCACTGAGGGTAGAAACCCTCCTGAAAACCCCGCAGAAACTATTAGCACAGGGTGACCAGCACAGTATATTTCTAATCCCCATCATCCATCTATGGAACAGTTCTAGATAAGATTTTGTGCAAAGACACTAGGATGACAAGTCTCAAAATGATATAGAAAAAAATGTCAAGAGGGACCCACAATATGTAGTTAGGGGTTGAGAAAAGTTAAAGGCCAGAGAGATTTTATACTGACCTCAAAATAACACTGAGGATGCAGATGCTAAAAATGCAGGCTAAATCAAGTGAAAGAGCCCATGTCAGTGGCACAGACTAAAATGGTCCCTGGAGCAAAGTAGGACTAGGTTTGCTTATGCTAACTAGGAAAAAGCTATGTATTCATTCTAGGCTATGATTCTCCATTAAGACCTCCCTGGGAGTGCAAGTCCACATGAGAAAGAATCAGTGACTAAGACAGACCTGTCCTTGTCTAAGACATAACATTCTGGAAAATAAACCTGGGAAATAAAAAACAAGCCGGCTTGGCCTACAGCATGCTGCCAGTTTCAACAAGAGGTCTCCTAAAATCGTTTTACCCTTCAACATTCCTTGTTTCACTGGTGCAGAGAGAGAATGGGTTGGGACTGGGATGTGTATTTCTTTGTTTTTCCATTTAAGAGAGATCTTTCCCTACTACCATAATTGAGGAAGAAAACTAGGTGCACTCCTTAGCAACATTTTCCCTGTTCCTTCCCAGCATGTGGAGCAGGATCATGGCATTGGAGTCATTCCATTTGTGTTGTCCAAGATGAAAGTGGAGCTTGGGGCCACGTGTGCCAACTGCTCCACCTCCAAGGCAGAGATGTTGCTCCTAAGAAGTATTTCTAAATATCCCAATAAACTGCCCCAACAGAGAAATTCAGACAAAGGATTGTTCCAGGAGGCGTCACTTTGGCCAGTGGCCTGTTTGAGTACAATTGAGTGCACAGGTCCTATAGAAAAAGTTCTAAGGAAAGGTACGCTCCCATCTCCTCTCACTTTTGCCATGTCTTATGACAGAAGAGGCCCAGAAAGCTCAAAGGGTGAACTTGGGTGGCTGATGTACAGGTTGTAAGAACTCTGGAATCAGTAGGGCAAACTCAGAAGGACAGTGACCAGCAATAATGATCAAGACAAGTAACAAAAGTAGTCACTGAATGTTAGGGTTCAAACCAACATCCAAGGTCCTTTGACCACCTCCCTCCTACAGGAAGCTGACATCATTGAAGAAATCCATCACCTTAAATGTGTAGGTGAAGCTTTCAGACAATTAAGGAAATGGATATTCAAAGGTGAATATCCATTTCCTCAATATGTCAGATTCAAAACCAAGCTCGTGGTTTATGAAGCAGTCATCATCCCTACCTTACTTTATAGTGCTGAGATATGGAGAATGTACAGGAGACACCTCAGGTTGCTGGAGAAGTACCTTCAATGACACCTGCAGAAAATCCTTCAAATGCAGTCAGAAAACTGACACAGCAACATTAGTGTCCCTTTGCACGCAAACACCATGAGCATTGAGGTGATGATCATCTGACATCAGATTTGCTGGGCTGGCCATGTCATCCAGATGTCCAACTCCAGACTCCGAAAGCTCCCAGTTCAATGAAGGCATACACTCAAGAGAAAGGTAGAGAAAGTGCTTTAAGGACGTCCTCAAGAATAACTTGAAAAAAATGCAACATGAACACCAACTCATCGGAGACTATTACTCAGGATTCCCCAAATGGAGGAAGAGTCTACAACAGGAGACAGAAAAGTGGGAGCAGCAGACCTGCATGTCACAGACTGAACCAAGAATCCAGAGGCACCCACCCCACACAGTAATATGTGCCCAAATTGCAATGGTCAATTCTGAACCAAACCTATGCATTATGATTGGCCTTGTCAGCCATCTTCAGGCCCACAGGTAAGACAATCATGGAAGACAATCATCCTCAACTGTGAGGGATTGCCAATGACACCTTCCTGCTTGTGCCAGAGATCACAAGTTTCATTGTGATCTCTGGTGGGCAAGGCTCCAGGGAAGAACTTGGCCACCTATTACCACCTCAGGCTGATGTATGACTGGTAGGGGTAGAGGCTCAAGTCTATGCATGCCAGAATTTTCCAGGATACCCTCTGGATATGCACCACCAAAGCAGGCAAATAAATATCATAGGAAAGACTAATGTTTGCAGTCATGACAGCGCTCCATTAAACTGCAAGTGCATGTAGAAACTGAGGCCGATTTATGATGGCACATAGCAGCTGTCATGCATTAATTGTAGCAACTGGGATGTTCATGCTCCATGCTTCCAGCAGTAGATCACGTTAGATTTCTCAGCAACATAACCACTCAGCACTTCACCCAGTTATTTAGTCAGAGGGAACAAGGCAAGTGCAGGTGAGCGGTGATTCACTCAGGTTCTGGAAGAAGACCACTTGATCTCCCAAAGAGTGAAAGAGTTGATCCTTCATGAAGCAGACTGCATGCTCATTAATCAGAGAAGGGGCCTGTGGTACGCTGGAAACCTGCAGCTGTTCATTATTATCATTTGCACTGGGGTAGAACCTAAGGCTAGAAATTAGTTTGATACGGGCCATTAGTTTTCTTCAGAGCGCCAGCTTAAGAGGTGAGCAAGTTGAAGAAGAAAGTAAAAAGAAGCATCATGGACAGGGACCTACCGAATTCAGGGTGGCCGCCTGCTAATTTCATGGTCCGTGCATGGCATCTGGCACTATTTTTGCAGTCTGAGTGGTGAGGCCCCCCACACCTCTGATTGGCTGAGGGGCCCCGGAAATCCTGCCCCTTCCCAGAGATTGACAGACGGCCTCAAACCCAACTCTTGGCCCCAAGAGATTAAGCCCATGGAAGCCATTTATTGACGTGTTATTATTAAGCAGTCTAGGCACCTAATTAAGGCCTAAAATGAAATATCTTATTAAAATAATGCTATGGAAACCACAAACTGGAAGTAATACCAACTATATACAATTTATTAAATAATATCAGCTACATATACTTTATTAATACCAACTATATGTACTTTAATACTATCTAAGCACTTAACCAAACTTGACATTGAAATATCTTATGGAAATAAAGCTGAAATATGAAATACTATGAAAATAAGGAATATGATGCATAACACGAATTGTAACCAGGGGCCCTGGTTTTCTCTATTTTAAAATCTCAAATTCTCTGATTTTAAAAAAATTGCACATTTTCATTTAAAAACCTAAAATCCACTATTAAAATGAAACACCACTATATATACAGGTATCAAATGAACACAATATTTTATTGATGTATTTACAATTTTAAAGCAATTTAGAAGCCTACCAGTGCCACGATCACTATAATAAAATAAATTCTAAGTACCTGTATACTTCAGTATCTGATTTTGGGTTTTTTATCATGGAAAATAAGAGCTCCCTCTACACCCTTTGCTCACCAGGATGCAGGTCCAGGCCCCTCACTCCCAAGCGGCTTCCCCCCAAGCCCTGTTGGCACCCTTCACTCCTCATCCACAGTCCCCTCCACCCCTACTGATGCCCCTTGTTCCCCACCCACAGTCCCACAGCCATGCTGGTGCCCCTTACTCCCCACCCACAGCCCCCCAACCCCTGCTGGTGCTCCTCACACCCCACCCAAATCCCCCTGCCCCCCACCTCCCCAGCCCTGTCAAAGGGGGCCCGCAGCTGCCTGGGCTACAGGGCCGGGGACCCAGGTCCACAGGCCCCTCTCCCCCTCAGCAGTACCCTAGCTCCAGCTGCTGCTTACAGGAGATGGCAGGGGCTGCAGTGAACTAGAGTGCAGAGCCCAGCTCCCCCCGAACCCCCACAGGTGGCATCACAAGAGCAGAGCCCATGGGGGGCACAGATGCAGGCTGCTTGCTGTGGGCTCAGGTTCCCTGCCCTGCCACCCTCCCCCTGGGGTCTCCACAGCTCAGTGGGCAGGACCCAGCATGGCAGGGCAGGGTGGGACCAGATTGCCACCACTGGGAGCTCCACACCACCATGACAAAGTGTCCCCTGCCTGCCCAGCAGCAGTGAGGGGCGCAACTCTGCACTGCCACCCCTGCTGGTGCCCAGTGGGCAGGGGGTGCTTTGCCAGCGTGACCCTTCTGCACTGGTTTTCATGAGGGCAGCTTGGCAGTTCTTGAAATGGCCTGTCTTTGGACCAGCTTATCAAATCCATCACTTTGTTGTGTACACGGTGGATCACAGCTTGCTGACCAAGGAGCTTCCCTGCTCAGTCCCACTCTGCCCTGCCACACTAGGTCCCAGAGACCCCGAGGGAAAGGTATCGGGGCAGGAAGCCTGAGCCCAAGCCCACAGCAGGCAGCCTACACCCACCACACCACAAATCTGGGGGCCACGTGCCCCCCATGGGGGGGGCAGGGAGCCAGCCCCAACCCCCTACCCTGGATGAGCCTCCCGCAGCCCCATTTCACTCCCCACTCAGGTCCTGCAGCTGTACTTTGTTGCCTCAGGCCCCAGGACCCACGCACCACCCCAGCTGGGCAGGAGCCCCAGCCCAGTCCCCAGTTCTGCCCAACTCCTTCCTTCACGATGGGGGCCTCAATCCCCATCCTGCTAGACTTGCCTGCAGGAGCTGCTCTGCAGGCTGCCTGGCGGCCAGGTGTGTGAGCACATGGCACCCCCTGCTTGACCACCCTTCTTCCACTCCCCCCAGCCCCTTGGAGGCTGGAATTCTGCCAGCCTGCAGCGAACTCTTTGCAAAAGTGGGAAATCTGCATGTTTCTCCATTAAAATGAAAATTTTGTGTTTTTCTCTCCTTTTCTTCTTTTCCACGGGAAACAGAAAACCCAGATCCCAGATTTTAACTAATACCAATTATATAAACTTTATTAAAACACCTGATAAAAATGAGTTTACTGAAATTGAATGCTAACCTTAAGACAAGCAGTTCATGCTATGTATTAAATGTCAGCATGCTGCACCCAGCCACAGTGGCTGGAGACCTTCTCCGGCTCTGTGTGGTGAGCACTTGTCCATACACTGAGATGGCATGCTCAGTGTCCACTGAGTTTGTTGAAATAGTGAGGCAGCGTCTTGCCAGGTCATAAAGATGTGGAAACCAGTCACAGACATAGGCACAGACACAGGCATCTGGCACTCTTTGACTAAGTTCACATAAGCAGGACATTCATTGCCATGCTCTGGGGCAGCCAGCTGTCTGAACCATGGTGGCAGGGGCAGGTCATACCTGTAATAATAGTTCGGTTTCACAGCTGTTGCCTGGAACAGGTCCCTTCTGCACTGGTTTTCATGAGGGTGGCTTGGCAGTTCTTGAAATGGCTTGTCTTTGGCCTAGCTTATCAAATCCATCACCTTGTTGTGTACATGGTGGATCACAGCTTGCTGGCCTTCAACTGAGGTCAGGAGCTCCATGAACCAGACAGCATTGTCAGCCACAAACATCACTTGATCTGGAATGTCACCTCACCCTAAGATATCACAAAACTTGACTACGCCCTATGCACTGGGTATCATTTCCAGCCCCTCTTTCATAAACTGCTGGTAGTGCTGCATATGCTTGGCATGGTAACAGACACCATCTGCACCACACATAAGCACAGGTTCTGGTGGCAGCGTGAGTCCTCACTTCGAATGGCAATGGACTTCCTGTACTGGACCTTATGGCCTGGACAGTGGTTGAAGGCTTTCTTGAAGGATGATACCAGGCTATCCACATCAGGGGACTGTGTGCTCTAGATGTCACTTACTAAAGACAGAACGTGCACATTGCAGGTGACATGAACAGTGCTGGGTAGCATTCCTTGGAGAGAAAGCCTTGGACATGTGCATGGCATTTTCAGACAGGAATGCTGAGATCTTGTTAAAGTCTACACTATAGCCGACAATAACCTTCAAGATGGTTTGGGACCTGGTAGAAAAATTGACAGGTGTAAGATGTCTCAGTTTGAAACATGGGCAAGTCCCAGTTGGTCTAACTCCCCGGTGCTCCCTGGTACAAATAAAATATGCAGCACATAGTTGTCCTGTGGGTTGGTGGCTTCATCAGCCACAATGGAAAAGGAATGAATGATGCTCTGCCAAGGCAGCCTTTGTGGACTGTGTATGTGAAGCAATCACTGTAGGGAGATAGTCCTGGCAAAGCTTGTTGATATGGAAAACTGCCTATGTCTGGTACATTTTGTTTCAGGTAGTCCCTTAACTTTGGGTGATCAAGCTTCTCCAGTGGGATGTTTACCACTGCAAAAGCCTCCATAGGGGAAAATGCTACCCCTCACTATGCCAATCCGTTTTCTGTGGTCCTTTTAAAAAGGGAGGACATGGTTGCTTGCTTCTTGCTCTGACCATCAGCCTCTGCAGCAGCCTTCCTATTCATGTGTGCCTTGGACTCCAAGTGATGACCTATCTGGTTTTCTTGGACACATCCAAGTAAAACTGCAGGAGGTACAGAAGGGGCAGAAGAGTCATGTGTGCATATGTGGGTGTGTGGGAGGGCTACCTTGGCACTAAGGCTCCCAAGTGGTGTGGTCTGCAGCTACTCTCAGAGGGCTCCACATGGAGCCAAGCCCCACCCAGGGCAGCCCAGCAGCCTGTGCCCACTAGCCTGGCCCTGGCCAGCATGCACAGCTTACCAGCAGGGTTGCTTCTAGTGTGGCTGCAGCCAGCCAGGTGCTGCTCAGCTCCCCTCACCTCTGGTGGTAGCTTCTCCTGCTCCTGCTGCGCTGCTCTGGACTGGGATGAAGCTTCAGTCGGGAGGCTCCTGCCCCAGCACACAAGGCAGCTGGGAGCTAGAGCTGGAGCCCCGTGTACTGGGGCAGGAGCTGCCCGGCTGCAGCTTCCTCCCAGCCTGGAACAGCACAGCAGGAACAGGAGGAGCTGCCACTGGAGGTGAAAGGATCCAAGCAGAAGTCACACCAGAAGCAACCCCTCTGAAAGTTGCATGCACTGGCCAGGGCTGGGTTGGGACTTGGCCCCATGCAGAGTGCCATGGAGGGCCAGATCCAAACAATTAGTAGGTGCCCTTCCACAGGCCAGATCCAGTCAGTTGGTGGGCCAGATCTGGCCTGCATTTTGCCCACCCTTGATCTAGTCTTTATTTCCTTAGCTTGTTAATGAGAATGTTGTGGGAGACAGAGTCAAGAGCCTTGCTAAAATCAAGAGATATCACATCCACTGCTCTCCCATCCACAGAGCCTTTCACCTTATCATAGAAAGAAATCAAGCTGATCAGGTACAACTCACTCTTGATGACTCCATGCTGGCTGTTTCTGATTACCTTGTTCTCCTCTAGGTGCTTCACAATAAGAGTCCTTGAGGACCTGCTCCATGATCTTTCCAGGATTAAGATCAGGCTGACTGCTCTACAATTCCCTGGGAATGTCTTGTTTTCCCTTCTTTAAAATAAGCACCATTTGTGCCCTTTTCCAATCATCTGGGACCTCACCCAACCTCCACAAGTTCTCAAAAAGGATAACTAATAGCTCTGAAATTGTTTCAGCCAATTCCTTCAGTAGCTGCGGGTGTATCCTGTTTGGCCCTGCTAACTTGAAAGCACTTTGTTTCTATAAGTAATCCCTAACTGGTTCTTCCACTACTCTGGGCTATTTGTTTGCTTCCCTACCTTCACTGACAATGGGATTCATCAGTTGGTAGCTGATTTGATTCATGAAGACTAAAGTTAAAAAAGGCCTTGAATACTTCAGCCTTCCATAGCTAGATTGCCTTCTGCATTCCTTAAAGGACTCACGGTTTCTTTGGTTGCCTTCTTACTTCTGACATAATTTTAGACTTCCTTGTCAGTTGCATCTTGTTTTTCCTGATTTTCAGCCTGCACACCCATGTAATACTCCTATTCTTTCCTAGTAACATGACCATGCTGTTGTGTGCTGGGGACATGCCTAGCTTTAGTTCACTAGAACCTCATCACTGCAGACAGATTGGTGCATGCAATGTTATGGATTTCAAGCTAGTAGCAGGGAGCCAGGCTGTTGGCAACCTCCAGTGTGTTGTGTTCAGTGTGTTCTCTGGCCTGGACAAAGGCCTAAATAAACACTGACCACACATATTCAGGGATTACCAGGTGTATTTGTGAGCAGACCCAGATGCTTCTGATTTTTAACACAAAGGATTCTTCATTGAAAATGTGTTCTGAAAGGGGCATTAGTCAGCATCTATTTTACATGAGTTGCCTATGCAAAAAAGTTGCAATCTAATAAAATAGCAAGAACAATATGCTGTGACTTAAGGTACAGAAAAAGGTAACAATTATGTAAATAGGGAAAGGTCCTGATACACGTTGTTATGATGATTCTGTAGCAATACAAGTAAAACAGAAGTGCTCCAACTTAAATACTGTTTCATTTGGTGTCAAAGCTGGGATGATTCAGCTCACTTGTACTGCTATAGCATCATGCAGACGTAACAGGGAGATAATAAAGCTGATAAACTTTCCTGAGCAACAGCACCCCCATCCCCATTTAAAGTAGTTAAAACACACATTTGTCTATGCCCTTGGGCCAGGAGTGGGCAAAATATGGCTGGCAGGCCCAGATGTGGCCTGCCAGGCCATTCTGTCTGCCCAGAAGGCTCCTAAAAAAATTAGAAAATTAATATTTATCTGCTCCTGGCTGCTTGTCAAAGATGGCAGGAGTCAGAGGCAGTAGGACCCAGGGGCCAGCAACAAGGCTGGCCCAGCTCCGTCCCCCCCCCGGCTCCCTCCTACCCTCACCCAGCCAGCTGGAATCCTCTGCCTGTCCTGACTTTCACTGCTTTCCTGCGCACCTGCTCCAGCACCATGTTGTCTCAGGCTACATCACCGGACCGCAGGAGCACAGGCCGCACCAGTACCCTGTGGTCAGGAGCAGGAGAGGGGTGTGTGTGTGTGTGTGTGTGTGTGTGTGTGTGTGAAATGATGGAGGGAGAGAGACAGGGAGAGCAATGAGGGAGAGAAAGAGAGAGAGTGTGTAGTGTGGGAAGCACAGAGTATGTATGTGTGTGTGTGTGTGTGTGTGTGCAGTGAGGGAGGGAGAGAGAGAGTATGTGTGTGTGTTCATAGAACAAGTCCCACAAGCACACCCTGCCATACACGTAGACCCCCACATCTCCTCACACACTCCAGCTACCCTCCCTGCCACACACAGCCCTCCATACCCCACATATCCATACACCCACATGCTCTCTCACCCCACACCCACACCCCCACACCTATCTCCCCACAAAACCCCACACATACCCACACCCTTCCCCACACCCCAGATACCCACACACTCACAGGCCCCCACAAACCCACTCTCCACACTTCCACTCTCAAATATACAAGAGTAAGATTTAATTTTAAACTGTTGTGCAATCACCTCTATGTACATTACACAAACACATGTAAATCAAGACAAAAATATTTTTGAAGTCAATTAATGTTGTAGATGTTCCATTTTTAGAACATAATTTGGTATTTTTCTGGTTCTGAGATGGCAAAACCCCTTGCTGAAAGAAATACTCCCGGGGGCAAGGGGAGGGACTTCTGGTGGCAAAGGTTTGGGGTTAGGGGGTGGGACTTCTAGACCCAAGATGGCAACCAGGGTGTGGGGCACCTGTCAGGGGGCGGGGCTACCCGTGTGGCCCTCAACAGCTTGCCAAACCTCAATAAGTGGCCCTTCGCCCAAAATAATTGCCTTCCTGCAACTTAGGCTTTCAGATTCCATAGGACCATGGGAATTGCTAGACTGGATTGATCCCAAAGTCCTCTACCCAATCTCCCATCTGTTCTGATGCCCAGTATCAGCTGCTGCAGAGGAAGGCAGTGGCAGACGGGAGGTGACTGACATCCATGCTAAGTCCCAATCTCTGGCAGTCAGAGACTGGCTTAGGTATAATGTGTGAGGTTTAAAATGAACAAGATGTGTGGAACACGGGTAAGTAAATTGAAATAGACGCTTTACAAAGTATACGGGTATTCAGAGAAAAAGAGAAGCTGAGAGGAAGATGACAAATCATCAAAACTAATAAATAGGAGATAGATAAAGGTTGTTCACTGCTTGCCTAAACACTCTGATGAATACTCAAGAATGAGCAAGACTCAAGATCTGTTTGAAAGGGATTTCTGAAGGTTAACAGGCAATATTTAACAAACAGTTTTTCACATGAATGCAATCTGATCATCTGTAATGTGTTCCAGGCAGGTCACTAGAGGCAGCACAAACTGCAAGCCTCCTCGGTGACTGTTTCACCACCTTCTGGAAAGCACACCAGGCTGTGAAGTGCTCATTGCAAGCAGGTTGAAGGCCTAGTGGGAAATGCTATTTACCAAAGCTCATTTCAGTGTTTAATTTTAAACCATTAGCTCTGTCCCTTGGCTTCTGCACTATTGAGACAAACTTTGGGCAGGGATGCATTATGTCCACGATTTTGTTTCCCAATTAAGATTAAACATACAGATTGGGTTTAAAAATGGAAAAGCAGTAGGTATTTTCTCTGCAACTGCACTGTGAAGTCCTGCTTCAAACTCCCAGTGACATCCACTTGCTCTTTGGCATCTGCTGCAACCTGACAGCTAAGTGATCCCTATCCGGGCAACAAAAAAGGATGAGAAAGATTAACTTCTATGTCAGGGCCTGGTGCAGAAGGAAGAAGTCAGAAGCTCAGTCAGGGTGGGGGTTCCTCTGGCTTTACCAGAAGCTGGGAGAAGAGATGCAAACCAGCAGGAGTTCCCTGCTGAATTCAGAAGAGGTTAAGCCATATCTAGAGCAAAAGATTCTGCTGTTACAGGCAGAGTTGTAAGAGGTTCTGGCAGCAGCCTGAAGAGAAAAGGGCGTATTATAGGGGAGAAAAATGTTGTTTATGCTTATGCATATGCACCAAAACACATACAAGTACACAACAATACAAGTACACTCATGCATGCACACATGAAAACACACACATGTACAAACATTTGCAAGGAAATCGGCACAAACGCTCATAGTGCTCATTGATCTGTCCCCCTGGAGTTCCCTGCAGTGCCCAGCATCTGTGCATAGTTCCCAAAAAGCAGAGGTGTGCCTCACTAGCCTGTGTAACTTTCTCCTCTTTGGCTGGAGAGGTTTCTGTTGCAATCTACTTTATGCACTGCCATCCAAGTCACAGCCCTCACACTCATAAAACAACCTGCACACACTGGTACACTCATGTTCACAACACACTCCTCACACACACGCATAACATGTCCTTGTGAACAGATTCAGGAAGAAGATCCAGGAAGCTTGTCTGATGCTGGCAAAAAGGGATCCAGGTCTTATGAAGAAAGGTTGAAGAGGATAAATTAGTAGCCTTATGGATTAGCACTGGGAAGCTGCTTCCTAAGGGGCTACAGATACAAAATCCCTGCCTTGTTTGCAGAGCAGAGAAAATTATTTCATCGATTTCATAGATATTAGGGCTGGAAGGGACCTTGGAAGATCATCAAGTCCAGCCCCCTGCCAAGGGGCAGGAAGTCAACTGGGGTCATAGGATCCCAGCAAGATAAGCATCCAAATCTCTCTTGAAGACGTCCCATGTGGGTGCTTGAACCACCTCCGATGGCAGGCTATTCCAGACCTTAGGGGCTCGGACAGTAAAGAAATTCTTATGTCCAGCCTGAAACGCTCATGGAGGAGTTTATAACAGTTCAACCTTATCATCCCTTGGGGCGCTCTGGTGAACAAACGTTCCCCCAGATCTTGGTGAACACCCCAATAAACTTATAGGTGGCTACCAAATCGCCCCTGAACCTGCACTTTTCCAGGCTGAAGAGCCCCATGGCTCTCAGCCTGTCATCGTAAGGTCTGTTTTCCTGACCTCTAATCATGTGCGTGGCTCTTCTCTGGACTCTCTCAAGCTTCTCCACATCCTTTTTTAATTGTGGAGCCCAAAACTGGATGCAGTACTCCAGCTGCAGCCTTGCCAGGGCTGAGTACAACAGGAGAATGATGTCCCGAGATTTACTTGAGAAGCATCTATGGATGCAAGCCAGTGTTTTGCTCACTTTACTAGCCACAGCATTGCATTGAAAGCTCATGTTCATCTTGTGGTCAATCATGAGCCCCAAGTCCTTTTCATCTGTAGTGCTAGCCAGCGTAGCACTGCCAAACCTCTATGGATGCTGCAGGTTTTTCCTCCCTTGGTGGAGAACCTTTCATTTTTCAGTGTTAAACCATCAGGTTCTCATCCGCACATTTCCTGAGCCTGTCAAGGTCAGCCTGGATTGCCCTCCTGTCCTCAGGTGTGGATGGTTTACCTCAGAGTTTTCATTGGTGCAGTTGGCCAGTCCACTTCTGACTCCAATGTCCACATCATTAATGAAGATGTTGAACAATATGGGTCCAAGGACAGAGCCTTATGGGACTCCACTGGTCACAGAGCACCATAACGATTGACTTCCATCAACCACCACCCTCTGGGTCCAGCCACAGAGCCAATTCCCCAGCTAGTGGACTGTGGTGGACCTGAGGCCACAGTAGACCAGTTTTGCCAAGAGGTGATCATGGGATACCAGATCAAAGGCTTTTTTGAAGTCAAGATATATGACATTAATCTCCTCTCCCTTGTCCAGGTGATAGGTCACTTGGTTGTAGAAGGAAATGAGATTGCTCAAGCAAGATCTACCCGCAACAAACCCATGCTGGGTATCCCTCAGGATATTGCCATCAGCTACTCTGTTAAGGATGGCCTCTTTGATAATCTTTTCCAAGACCTTGCCCAGGACAGAGGTCAGGCTGATGGACCTGTAGTTTGCCAGATCTGCTTTCCTCCCCTTCTTGAAGATAGGCACCACATTGGCCCTCTTCCAAGCTTCGGGCACTTCACCAGAGCACCAGGAGTTCTCGAAGATCCGTGCCAGGGGATGGGCTATGATGCCTGCCACCTCTTTGAGTACCCTGGGGTATACATTGTCAGGGCCGGTTGACTTGAAGGTGTCCAGCCTCTCAAGGTGTTCCTTTACGAGGTCAGCATTGATGGAGGGCAAGGAATCTCCCTCACCCGGGCCTCCCTGTCCCATCATGTGCATGACATTACATTACTTTAAAGAAAATGGAGCAGCACTGCTAATTTGAAGTTCTGGGGCAAAATTTGCTATTGGGATTTCCTGGTAGCAAACCTCTTCCCCAACCCCCTGCCCCCAAAAGAAAAACGGTCTAAAATAGCCAAAGTGCCATGTCCCAGGACAAATATGGAGACAGGAGCAGGGGAGTAGGCACCCCAGGGCTGCCTGCTCCCTCATCTCTGCATGATGCAGAGTCCCTGCATTGAGACACCCTGTGCCCCACCCAGCCAGCAGCAGCCCACATGCAGATCTGTGGACACATGCCCTTCTTGCCTCCCCCAGGGGTGGGTGCAGTTTTGGGAGCCACCCCCCGCCTCCCAAATGAGGCACAGCTCCATCCTGCACCCCACCCCAGCTGGGGCAGCACCTTCCCTTGCCCTGCCCCAGCCTCAGCCTCATTCCCTCCCTCACCACAGGGGACTCGAGCTGCTCCCCCCATGCCCCTTTGTAGCCCTTCCTGTAGCTGCCCTCCCAGCACCATCACCACCCACTCCACCCCAACCTGGCCTGAGCAGAGCCCAGGCCCAGCAACCCTCCCCACACCAGGAAAAGGCTGACACAGCCCCAGCACCGAGCATGGCAGCAGTCGACCTTTGCCCCAGACATAGATCTGGGGGACACATGCCCTCCATGTCTCCTTGGGGGTACACACAGTGGTGGGAGCTGCCCCCTCCCTGCCCCCTGTGCCCCCCCCGAATGAGCCATGGCTCTGTCCTGCACCCCACTCCATCCCTGCCCCTGACTCAGCCCCACTCCCTCTCTCACCACAGAGGCCTTGACCCCCACAGCCCTTCCCTCCCCCTGCCTCTTCCGCCCAACAGACTTACCAGCCAGGCTCTGCCTTCCAACTGCTGGGCTGCATCTTGGCAATCAGATCTGTATCAGCCAATATGGCTGGTCAATAATCGTCCATCAGGATCAGCCCCAAAAATCTTTATTGATGCACCCCTTATAGGGTATTTTTCACAAAGCCCTATAAGGAGAAAATGTTCCTGTTTTCAAATTTGAGACTTATCTCCTCAACTTCACGAGGAAGTTCTCCTGAACCAGGGTGACCGTATGTCCAGTTTGCCCAGGACAATCCCAGATTTCATAGGCCAGTCCCTATTGGTTGGCCAAATTTAAACAGAAGTCCTAGAATTGCAGAGGCACAGGGCACAGTCTAGTGGAGAGGCAGAAAGGCATGGTGCGCCATGCAGCCCCACTTCCCCTCCAGACTGCACCTGTTCCCCTACCCACCAACCTTTGCCACTGCCTACAGAAGCACCCCTAACTCAGGGGGTGGGGTGCAGTATCCTAGATGACCCAAATTTCCTTATGGTCACCCTATCCTTTTACTGGAGTTTAAAGGCACATCCTTGTTCTTATCACCAAATGTTGACTGATAGCACTGGATATTGGCAACTGTTCCAGTCTGGTGTACACTGGGATGCTTCACCTGTATATCTGTTTTGTTAGGGATGCATATTTTTAACCAAACTAGTTATACTGACAACAGTTAAGCTGGTATAAGACTAGCTTCCAACTATTACCCTTTCAGTCTGGGCATGGCAAAAGTAGTATAAAAACATCTTACTACCACTGTAATTACCCTGGTGCTGAAGGATGATATCACAGTAACCCGAGAGAAAGTATTAAGGTGGTATAAGTTTCTAGGATAGACAATGCACAAAAAAACAAATGTTAATGTTTCTTTAGTCTGCAGGGCAGAGCCTCTGGACCTATTTGTTCCTGAGCTGGCACGTAGTACAGCCTGTGAACCTGCAAACCCAGGTGCCAGGTCAGTATAAGATACAACTTTTGTGATTTGGCAGGGTTTGCCCTCTCCTTGTACCCTGTGAGTGGGCACACCAGCACAAGGTGAGAGTGAATCAGCCCTGTGTGACCTCCACGTTTCTGTAAATGCACAGTGCTGACTAAATAAGTGCATGAATAAATGGAAACCATCAACAGTTGTTGACTCTTCCAGGGATGCAGGAGTTAAACAATGGGCTGTCTGACTATGGCTAAACTCTAAGAACAAGTCCTTTCTGTTTTTAGTGACGCTGAAGTCAGAACAGGATTATGTCTGGTTGATGGACACCCTCCCTGCTAGATCAGGAAGATGCCTTTGTGAGCAGTTTATGCATAATAGATCCTCTAAGCAAGGAGACACTGTCTCTGTGCTCCAAATACAATTTAAATTAGATGAATAGCAGTGTAATCCTATATAGCAGCTCATCTGGAAACGAACCACGTGAGAAGCAAATGTCTCAATAGCAACCCCTCCCCCATGCAGGAACTCCTCTGCACAGAGCAGCAAAAGAGACTGTCCCCAACACACAGCAGCTCTCCCTGCCCCCATCAACCTTCTTTCTAGGAACGTCTGGCATCCAAAAATCACCAAATAGGCACCATCTGCTTCAAAGGCAACCCCTCCTCCCTGAAGCCTCCAGCAAAGAAAGAGTGGCTCTGAGAGCAAGGCCTGCCACTGCCTTTTGCAAACAAAGGCAGCACTTCAAGGCTGCTACTCTTAGTCCCCATAGGAATAAAAGAAGGGATGGGAGTTTTGTGTTGGGAAGGCCCAAAGTGAGCCATGTGTGCTCCGTAGCCTGGACCTTGTAGGCTGGTCATGAAGCTACAACGTATTTCCAGGCAAATGGAGGCACAGCAAAAGGGGAGCTTATTACTGTCCTAAACTGATGCCACCAATGCAGGGGTCAATGCAGATACCAGTGCTTTGAAGTCCCCCTGTGCCTGACTCAAGCAGCTGGAAAATGCAGTTATGCTATAGGGAGTCAGTGTGACTGTTCCAGCTATACGACTCCTTCTCCTCCTCTTACAGAACTGGGCCAGTGAAGATACAGAACCTGGTGTAACAGCCTCCTCCTTGGGGTTATGGGGGTGGCCTCAGTTCAGGATCTCATTAGTAAGTTATGCAATGTATATGGTGCCCTTCCCAACAAGGGCTCAGGGCAACTCAAATATCAAATAAAACAGAGACCCACTAAACAACATCTCAGCCTAGCTGTGTTTGCTAAATGTCTGCCCAAATAAAAAGATCTTTCAGCTCTTTTTGAACAATGTCCAGGCTTGGGATCTGGTGAGCTTCAAGAGAGAACGGCGTTCCAGAACTGAAGATCACCTGCTGAGAAACTGTGTCCATGTATTTTCACCAAGCAGACTTCAGGTACTGATGGTCATTACAGGAGATGATGCAAATAATAGAAATCATAGAAAATTAAAGTTGGAAGGGACCTCAGGAGATCATCTAGTCCAAACTCCTGCTCAAAGCAGGACCATCCCCAACTATCTCACCTCTGTCTAGCCTGGTCTTAAAAGCCACTAAGAATGGATATTTCCCAACTTCTCTGGGGAACCTGTTCCACTGTTTTACTACCCGCCACGTGATAAAGTGTTTCCTAATAACTTGCTGCAACTTGAGACCATTGTTCCTTGTTCTGTCATATGCCACCCGTGAGAACTGTCTAGCTCCATCCTCTTTGGAACCACCTTGCCCATAATTGAAGGCTGCTATTCAATCCCCTCTTGATCTTCTCTTCTCAAAACTAAATAAAGCCAGTTCCCTCAGTCTCTCCTCATAAATCATGTGCCCCAGCCCCATAACTATTTTTGTTGTCCTCCATTGGACTCTCTCCAGTTTGTCCACATCCCTTCTGCAGTGGGGATCCCAAACTGGACACAGTAGGCCAAATGTGGCCTCACCAGTACATAATAGATGGGAAGAATCACTTCCCTCAACCTGCTGGCAACGCTCCTACCAGTACAGCCCAGTATGCCATTAGACTTCTTGGGAACAAGGGCACATTGTTGGCTCATATTCTGCTTATTGTCCACTGTAACCCCCAAGTCCTTTTCTGCAGAGGTGCTGCTTAGCCATGCACTCCCCAGTCTGTACCGGTGCATGGGATTGTTCTGTCCTAACTGCAGGACTTTGCACTTGACCTTATTGAACCTCATGAGATTTCTTTTGGCCCAATCCTCCAATCTGTCTAGGTCACTCAGTATCTTAGCCCTCCAGCATATCTACTGCTCCCCCCAGTTTGGTGTCATTTGCAAACTTGCTGAGGGTGCACTCTATGCCATCTTCCAGGTCATTGATGAAGACATTGAACAAAACCAGGCCCAGGACTGACCCCCTGGAGCACTCCACTTAATACCAGCTGCCTGCTAGATATCAAGCCATTGATTATTACCCTTTGAGCCCAAAGATCCAGCCAGCTTTCTATCTACCTTACAGGCCATTCATGCAACCTGTACTTTCTTAACTTGCTTGCAAGAATGCTGTGGGAAACCATATCAAAAGTCTTGCTAAATTCAAGGTATATCACATCCACTGCTCTCCCCACATCCACAGTCATCTCATCATAGAAGGCAATCAGGTTGGTCAGGCATGACTTTCCCTTGGTGAATCCATAGTAACAGTTCTAATCACCTTCTTCTCCTCCAATTACTTAGAAATGGATTCCTTGAGGACCTGCTCCATGATTGTTCCAGGAACTGAAGTGAAGCTGACCAGTCTGTAGTTCCTGGATCTTCCTTCTTAACTTTCTTAAAGATGGGCACTATATTTGCCCTTTTCCAATTATCTGGGACCTCTCCTGATTGCCACAAGTTGTCAAAGTTAATAGCCAGTGGCTTTGCCAAGTCTCTCAGCACCCTCAGGTGCATGGCTATAGAGGGACCCTGGTTGAGCAGCCCCATCAGGGTGAGACCCAGGTGCTGCCCACTTCACAGATGCCTGCTTCCTCTGTTTCTATAGCTCACCTGCTATGACTTGGTGTTACTGTAAATGTTGTCAGGAGGTGGTACCTAGTAATCTGGGGTTCATAGAGACAATGTGGGTCCTGCTGCTTATGAGTCTTCTGTGGGGCTCCACCTCCCCCATGCCCCACCCCTTTCCACTCAGGTGTTTTTGGTAATTGGTCTGGGTGCCTGATCTCATTAGGTATCTGGCTCTGATTGTTAGGTACGTGCATCTGCAAGGGAGAGAAACCAATACACAACTATAACTTAGGTAATGTTGTTTGTGCCTGATTCAGGCCCCTTGTCCGCCCATCAGCATATCTCAGTTGCCTTGCCCAAGGCAGGCGGTGCTCTTCAGGGCTTATCCTCCCCTCTTTATAAATTAAGCCCAAGTGGTCTGGACAGACCTGGGCCAAGCATTTTTGATACTCAGGGGCCACCAGTACTCATGAACCTCTGAGAGACCCTTATGTGTACCTGACCTTTGTCAGCTATAGGAAAGTCAGGGTTTCTACTGGAGGGTTCTTGGCTCACAGGTCCTCATTCCAGATCCTGGGTTCCAATGGAGAGACATGGTGTAGGCTAGTGCCTGAGCTGGTGTTTCCTGCTCCTCTGAGGTTGGTGCTCTCTTATACAGGAACTTCTGGGTTAGCTTGGGCAACCTGGATTCCTGCCTTCCTCCACATGCCTTGCATCTGCTGCTGGGTGTTGAGATCCTCAAATGGGTTCATCAGCTCCTACACCTGTGGCTCTGGGGCCCTGGGTGGAGTTGTTCACTCTTGCCACCTGCCCACTTGGCTGGTTGGACTCCATGTTTGCACAGAGCTCAGGCTCTGGCTTCCACTCTGCCCTGGAAAAGGAGCCAATGGTGAGCCCGTACCCTGTCAACTGCTCACCCCACCCCAGGGTTGGAGAAACAGCTGAGTGTCCTGGCATCTCATGGGCTCGCCGCTTTTCCACCAGGCCAGTTATGAGCCCATCACCTGTGCAGCATACCAGCAATCATCGCCCGAGTAAGTACAGGGCTCAGCCAGGTCACTGCTATAATCACATCTGTCCCCATGGATGTGTACTCATCCAGCTTTTCTAAATAGACCTTAACATATTCTTTTGCCACTGTCAGCTGTTCACCTCCTCCCCAAACTGTGCTGTCAAGTGCAGCAGTCTGGGAGCTGATCTTCCCTGTGAAGACTGAGGTAAAAAAGGATTTGAGCACTTCAGCCTTTCCCAAAGCATTTGTCACTAGATTGCTTACCCCATTCAGTAAGGGACCCGCATTTTCCCTGATCTTCTTCTTGTTGCTGACATACTTGTAGAAACCCGTCTTGTTACCCTTCATGTCCCTTGCTAGCTGCAACTCCAATTGTGCTTTGACTTTCCTGATTTCATTCCTGCATGCCTGAACAATACTCTTATACTCCTCCCTACTTGTTTGTTCAAGTTTCCACTTCTTGTAAGCTTCTTTTTTTATGTTTTAGCTCACTGAAGAATTCCCTGCTAAGTCAAGCTGGTTTTCTGCCAGGCTTGCTAGTTTTCTTGTGTATCAGGATGTTTTGTTCCTGTGCCCTCAGTAATATTTCTTTAAAATACAACTAGCTCTCCTGGACTCCTTTTCCCCTCAAGTTGACCTCCCAGGGGATCCTGCCCATCAGTTCCTGAGTGAGTCAAAGGCTGCTTTTCTGAAGTCCAGGGTCCATACTCTGTTGCTCTCCTTTCTTCCTTCTCTCAGGATACTGAACTCAGTCATCTCATGGTTGCTGCTGCCCAAGCTGCAATGCACGTTTTTGTTCCCTAGCAATTCTTCCCTGTTTGCAAGCAGCAGGTCAAAAAGAGCCTGGCTCCTAGTTGGTCACTCCATCACCTGCACCAGGAAGTTCTCCTGTTTACTGCCCTCCCGGCAGATTCCAGGGTGATTGAGGTTCCTCATGTGATTAGTAAACTTCTACTACCTATTTGAAGAAAGCCTCATCCCAAATCACCCTCCTGGTCTGGTGGTCAATAGCAGATACCCACCACAATGTCACCCTTGTTGCTCTTCCCCCTAACTGTAACCCAGAGACTTTTAACAATCCTAGCTCCAGTTTCATACTGGAGCTCTGAACAGTCATACAGCTCTTTTACATAAAGCACAACTCCTCCATGTCTTCTCCTTTGCCTGAGCTTTCCAAACAGTTTACACCCATCCATGACAGTGCTCCAGTAATGTGAGCTCCCACCAAGGCTATGTTATTCCAATTCCACAATAGGTCCATGACTGTGCAAGAACTTCCAGTTCTTTCTGCTTGTTTCCCAGGCTCTGTGTGTTCATGAGACACCTGAGGTTGCTCACAGCTGACCTTAGGATCATGATGGGGCTATAGAGAGATGGGTGGTCCCTTAGCTACATAAAACCAAAGTCATTTAATGATTACTAAGCAGGGATCCTGATTTTCCCTGATAAAAAATCACAAATCCTCTGCTGAAAGGATCAGTTTCTCTGATTAAAAACCACAAAATCCATTATTAAAATGAAAGACCCGTCACTCCCACCAACAGGTTGCCAAGGCTATGGGGCCAGGAACCCAAGTCCACGGCCCCCTGACCCTGGCAGTAAGTGGTGGCTGCTGCAGCAGAGCAAAGCCAGACCCCCTCCATCCCCCGCTTCCCACCTGCTGTGGGTTCAGCTAGGGGTGGGACCAACTTGGGCAGGGGTGGACCTGTGCCCCTCAGATCTGCGTGTACAGCAGGGGTGGGAGCAGGCTGCCCGCTGCAGGCTCAGGGTCCCGCCCTCCTGCCCTGCAAAGACCCCAGGGGAGGGCAGCAGGATAGATGCCCAAGCCCACAATGGGCAGCCCATCCCCTCCCCACGCACAGATCTGGGGGGCACAAGCACCCCCTGCCCCACCGGGAGTGTCCGCAGAGACAGGAAGCTGGATCCCCCTGCCCCCCAGACCAGACACTTGTGGTCCTGTCCTATGCCTCACTGGGGCCCTGTGACCACGCATAGCAGCCCTGGGCCCTGAGCCTCACACACTAGCCCTGCCCACCTCCCTCCCTATGGGGGCCTCAATCTCCCCCTGCAGCTTACCTGTGGCAGCTGCTCTGCAGGCTGCCTGGTTGCCATATGCTTATACATGTACAAGGTGCCCCCTGCATGACCGCCCTCCTTCTGCTCCCTCCCAGCCCCTTCAAGACTGGGACCCTGCCAGCCTGCAGAGAGCTCTTCGCGAAACTACAGAATCCGCAGGGTTCTCTGGTAAAATGAGAAATCTGTGTTTTCCTCTGTTAAAGGGTAAAATCCACCATTTTTTCTGTTTTTCTATGGGTGGAAAACCCATATCCCTGCAATAAGTCAAAACCAGCTCCTTGATTTGTGCCCAGAAAGCTACCAGGAACAATTCAAGGTGTTGATTTTGACCTATTAAGTCATAAATGTCTTGCATCTTATCAACCAAAGGGACAACCTTCTCCCTTATGCCCCATCACTGAGCCAATATACATGCTGGAGAACTAGAGCTATGTGTTTCTGCTGGCCTACCCCCATCAGAAGGTGAGCTGTCACATTCTGCACCAGCTGCAGCCTCTGGACACTTTTCAAGGGCAGCTCTATGTAAAGCATATTGCAATAGTTAATGCAAGGAGCACCCCTAGGCCTCTCAGTGGGAATTCTGTCCTACACTCAGATTTCTCAAACTTGGGGCAAGCTTTGGGAGGATGGCTTTTTGGAAAATCTTTAGAAACTGGGATGTGCAAATAGTCGTCTATGGAGTTTTAACACCTTATGAAAACTGATGAGACACCTGAATGTTCCAAAGCAAACACATTTGTCTAACATGTAAAAATATGGGAGTATTAAATTGCCAAATCTATGCATCCTCACTGAGATCTGAGAGTCAGTCTGGGGTCTTTCCATCTCTCATAACCTCACCAGTTACAAAGGCTTTGAGGTCAACTTATTTCTTTGGTGACATGAGAACAACCTCATTGGGTTTGGTAGTGTTGAGGCAACGTTTCCCTGATGGTCCAGGAGACAAGTTAAAACAATTCTTACGGGTGATACCTTTTATTGGACAAACTGTATAGGTGATATAGACATAGGCAAGCTTTCCGGTATCACAGTAACCTTCCCCGGGCCTCATTAAGTTTGGACACATAGGGTGCTTATAGATGCAGTCTCCAACACATTGCAATTACAGCGTCTCAGAGCAGACTCGATGAAGCTAATTAGCACACTCCAGCAGTCTCTGCATTAGTAAAAGTGCCCCTGCCACTGTTTTGAAGCATACAGACACTGATACACAAGATGCTGCAGGCACTTTAAAAAGAGCGATTTTCAGAGCCGCTCTAATTAAAGCACCCACCCCCACCACCAGAGCCCATGTAGAAACAGCCATAGATGTGTAAGCAACATTTAAGAAACACTTCTATTGTCAAGGAAGAAGAAAGGCCAAAATCCAGCTTCCTCCCTCTTAGCTGACTTATCTCCATGAGATTATCAGGCATCAAAAGCAACAGGGATGCAATTTTCTCACTGAGGTCAACAGCTCTAAATTTAAGGGAATAATCCAATTTCATTTTACGTGCCCAAATGGCATTTACCTAGAAATACCATTTTTGTCTCTTTCTTACAGCCTGCTGTCCTCTCCTAACTAGGAACAGATAAAGGTAGGCAATAGGCTATTTTCTAAACACCAGAATTTGATTTGAATGTTCCTAGGAGTGAATATCTGACCACTTGAACAGCAGACAGTGAGTCTATAATGAGTAACACATGAAGTTAGAGCTGATGGCTTTAGGTCAGGAGCGGGCAGCTATTTGATTTGGAGGGATCTAGGGAGTTTGGGTGTGTTGCTGCAGGCTGGGTCAGCACTCACTCCCACCTGCAACAGCTCACCAAAATTAAGTGGCTCTGCGCGGTGGCCTGGCCCCACACTGTCAACACCCAATGACCCTAGCCTCGGGGTCTGCCAGGAGACTAGCCTGGGACCCCTGTGGGCAGGGTGCACTCGGCCAGGCAGATGGGATGGGACCACGGGCAGGAGCCGGGCAGGTGAGTGGGCCCAGGATTGTGGGGTGCTAGCAACAAAAGCCTACGGCCCAGGGAACATTTGGACATTTGTTTTTAAACTCTTAAAGCCAAAGGCATAGCGAACCCAAATAATGAAGCTGCAGATGGAATATGTTATTGCTGGATAGATAGACGCCGGGGGGAGGGAGGAGTTTCATCTGAGGTTTGATCCTGCTCTGATGCTCTTCAGGTTTTTGTTGAGCAAGCCTGCAGCACAATCAGGAGGGAAGTCTAACAAAATATTGCTTATTAATTGCCATGAAACTTCCCTGAATTTCTAACAGCTTGACACTTTCTGCTGTCTCCAGCCTAGTATCCTGCATTCCAGTATGTATGCTTTACTGAAGTACCATGAAACAGTGGGACCCCGATATAAATATCCAACGTGTACCCTCATGGATGCAATTTAAAGCTTATTCATAAATCACTGTTAGTCTGTCTTCTTTCTTGTCTGCTTTGTCCAGACATTACAGAAATACTGCGTGATAACCAGAAAAACAACAAAGGAAAATCTGTTTACCTAGAATATTTGGATATTAAATATTTTTAGTGTTATTTATCAGTAGCTAAATTTATCTGCAGAGACCCAAAAAGAGACAAACACACACTAATCAAACATGGCCACTTCCTCCCTCCTGCCACGGAGCTTTACATTGACTTGATGCCCTGCTTTGTCATATTACAGAGCAAAACAACTTGTTTTCCCCACCAGCTTGGCTCGTTCGTTTGACTCTGGAAATCTTACTAATTCCCTCCCTCTCTGATTTTTGTATCATTGCTACGAAACAGAGAGATAAACATGCCCTAATTCCTTGTTATTTCTGAATGACACTGGATTAAGCAGATGGAAGGAGAAACCTGATTTTGGAAAGCCAACAGATCTTTAAATTGAAAGAGGAATAGATAACTTGTTTTAGACAATGCAGCGTGTGTTATAGTGTGCTTGTTTCTGTCTTCATCAAGATCTATCACCTGGAGTTATTCACATACTGGTGGTGCTAAAGTTAACTTTGTTAAATCCTTGTCACAAAGGTTAACTTACCTTTAGGCTGCATATTAGTGAAAGTAATGAACAGAAGTAGAAATAGGAAGAGAAGTACAAGGAATATCAGCTAGACTGGGTTTTGTGAAAAAGAACTGTGTATATTAGAGATTGCAAATATATCCTCACGCTTCTTTTGTATTCACTTTCCACAAACATCCAAGTGAATGAGTTTTACTAGCGCAAATGTTGGTGGAAAGTGAATTTCAAAGCTGCAGGCACGAGTAACTATGGAAACTGAATTTTAAATTTGCACATGGAAGTGTTTGTATCAGAAGTGCTTTGCATGCCTGTCCAATCAGGGAAGAGAAAGAACACCATGTTGCAACTGGCCAATAACAATGAAGAAACCCAGCTTGAATTTCAAATATCACCCACTTACAGGAAACCTCAATTCACAGAGTGAAAGAAAGAAACATGAAAAATCCTGCCTCAAATTGCCATCTGCTTGTGAATCTGCCACAATTAGCAAAGGAGATGGATTCATTAGATAAATTATTCATTGCAGATTATTTACTCAGATCTCATGAAGATGTAGGTATGGATATTTTTAAATGTCACTGTGATGAACAATTTCAGAAATAAGACATATATGTAGGTATACCACACACATATTTATTTTATGCTGGAATCTGTAAAGATACCTTTACTTCTGTATCCACACAAAAAAACCACCTGTGGCATTCAGTGATAAATTGTTTTTATTTTTTTCATTTCTGGTACCTTCCTTGTTCCCTACCATAACCTACCTCTTTCACATACAATCTTAATATTCAAAATTCAATACAGTATCCTAAGAACTCCCATTTTAGTGGCAAGGTTATTTCCTATTTCTCTCTCTGTCATTCAGCATTAGAAGGAATGTAGTAATACAACAAGGCAGAGGAAAAAGCTGCCAAGGACAGGTTACTCTTTGCACTCAGGATGCTGCGATTCTGTTTTCATATCTACCACAGGTTCCTGCATGACCTTCCAGAAGCAAGTACAGCATTTTCACCAAATTAGCCCAAAGTGGTCTCTGAGCATAAGTGACTGCATGTTGAGATGCCTGAATTCACGTAATAGGTCACAAAATGGCATCCACAAATGGGGGCACCCCAAACTGTCAGCAAATTTTGAAAACTCCAGATATCACTTACTTGCAGCAAACCTCAAGGAGGGTGGGATAGCCAGCTCAGAGGGAGCTCTTGCCTTCAAGAGATTTACAGATACAGTTGCAAAACTTGCCAATGCCGCAGTGGCTGTGGGTGGAGTAAGTAGGGATTTATCCTGTGGGGATTTTCCAAATCATTAAAAAGAGAGGGAGGGAAAAGCATTAAAACAGAAAAGTTGTCTAGGGAAAAGCCCTAGACAGGATGTGATCCATCCAGCTCTGTATTAAGGTTAACTCTGCCCATAAACAAGCAGCTCTTCTCCAGCATTGCCAACTTGTGCAAGCGGGACTTTTGCAATCGCAGCATTGCTGCCAGCAATTGCACAACTCAAAACTGACAAGAAATTTTATATCATACATAACAGACCACAAACTTAGCACATGGCAACAAGGTGTTCAAATAAGAGACTTTCATTGGGCTCTGCCAACAGAACTAAAGGAGAAATCCTAGGTGTAGCCTGTGCAGTCATTGGGATGAACCCCTAGAGCAGGGGTGGGCAAAACACAGCCCGCGGGCCAGATTCACCCACCAATTGATTGGATCCAGCCCACAGCTGTGCCCACAGTGCTCCACATGGGGCCAAGCCCTGCCCGGGGCAGCCCGGTGCACTGCACTCCAGCCTGGGCCCACTGGTCTAGCCCTGGCCAGGACAGCATGTGCACAGCTTCCAGTGGGGATGCTCCTAGCATGGCTGTTATTCAGCTCACCTCACCTCACCTCCAGCAGCAGCGTCTCCTCCTGCTCTTGCTGCACTGCTCTGGGCTGGAGGGACGCTTCAGCCAGGCAGCTCCTGCCCCAGTGCCCAGGAATAGACTCCTGCTCCTAACTGCCCCACTCGGTGGGGTAGGAGCCTCCTGCCTGAAGTTTCCTCCTGCACCAGCTTAGCAGCAGTCCTGCCAGTGAGGCCTAGAGTGCAGCGCAGGATGCCCCAGACAGGGCTTGGCTCCACATGGAGGGCCACGGGGGCAGCGGCAGACTACACTGCCTGGGTGAGCCCTCATGTGTGCGCCCCCACCTGCTCACAGCACCATCCCACATAGGGAGTTTTGGTGAGTTGTGGTGGGGGAGATGGCAGGGTGCTGACACAGCCCATGACAACTCAACAAAACTCCTTTGTGGTCCCCCAGGCTGGAATAATTGCCCACCCCTGTCCTAGAGGGAAACCTGCTGGAGTATGTATTTGTCCTCTGTTACTGCAAACCCCCAAAGTTAGGTAAGTTTGCCTTCGGTATGTAAGGTATGCAGAAGTTGGGAGAAGATCATTCGTTAATGAGCTGTGATCAAAGACACTTGGGATAACCTTGTCTGATGGAGCCATATAGCCATACATATCACTGTCACATCCTCTCATGTCTGGATCCAGTTACTACATAACCTGCTATTACCTCTCAGACCAAGGGCAAGAGATTTCCTTTAGCCATAGACACTTATGTATTTGATGCTGACAAATGCAGATCCTATCTCCACTGTTGAAGTTCTGTTGGTACGTCCATGCGGCCTTCATGCATTACTCACTGAAATACCTAGCTACTTTTCTTTGTTTTTCCATTTAGTTAACAAAGAAACTGTTACCCCCTGAACACTAAGGATTCATACTGAAATACAAGACCTTTTGAGAAACCCAGCATGAAACAATCATAGTACCTTTCTCTTCATCTTGTTGCTGTATTTGCCTGGGAAAGGAGCTCAAAACTGGTGGGATGTGGGTTCATAGATTCATAGATTGTAAGGGGCTGGAAGGAACCTTGCATGATCATCCACATCCCTGAACTGGACACAGTACTCCAGCTGCGGTCTCACCAAAGCTGAGTAAGACACAAAAATCACTTCCCTGGTTTTGCTTGAGATGCATCGGTTGATGCAAATCAGAGTATTGTTTGCCTTGCATATTCCTGTTTTGTTCAGTTGTTTACCACCCTCAGTTTAGCTTTCCAGATTTTGACAGTGGAGAGGTGTGCCTCTAAACATGAGAAACCTGTTTCTCCTTTCACACCTGGTTAAATGAGAAGCCATTCAGGAGTCAATGACATTAAACAGGTGACAAATTGCTTGAACAATAAGGGAATCAGGCAGGTGATTTTATTAAAAAGTGACAGGGAAAGTGGTATAGGTGTTTAACACTAAGGATGATTAACCATTTGGACACAAGTAGAACCATTAGATTCCCAGACCAGGGCTAGGATTGCCTATCACTTGGAGTCTATAAATCTAGACCGGGTGTCTCTTTCCCATGACTGTCTTTGCTCAGCTGTGCTATTTGGCTCAAAACAGGATGTATTAAGTGATTGTCTGTGTTCTGCAGAAGGTCAGACAAGATATCCAGATTAATGACAGGCTAAAATTAATTTTGTCAACCATATTATTTTGACAGATAATAATTGACCTAAAGTTATTAGTTTCCATTGAGCAAGATTTTTGGGGCTAGATGGACAAATCTGGGGGGTTGGAGAGATGACCCTTTTACCTAATAGCCAGGAAACATACCCAAGACATGGAAGAGCCAGGATCAATTCCCTCTTCTGCCCGAGGTGTTTTGAACCGACATTTCCCAAGAGAATGCCCTAACCATCAGACTACAAGATACTTAAGGTAGGACACAGCTCTCCTCTTGATGTAGATCCGTTTTGTACAACTTTTCTAAATGAGCTCCCAAGCCACCTGGGCACAGAGCTATTCAATTTTTACTTCTCCTTGCCTCAATGAAATTGAAGTGTTTTAAGCATGACCGAACATCTCTAGCAGGCGTGATAAAGAGAACGACCTACAGCCTACATGGCAGACTGATGGTCATAATGTTCCTTTGAGAGGCAGGAGGCCTTGACTCCAATGCCTGGTATGATTCAGGCAAGCAGCAGAGCTGAATATATGTATCCTGCTTCTGAGATGAGTGGTCCAATTGCCAAGCTCCAGGGCATCCCAAGTTCAGGAGGCCCCCTCCACCTCCCTTGCTGGAGCATAAAAATGCTTAAATGTCCATTGAGAAGGGGAGTGGGAGAATGTGTGACTCTCCCTGGCAACTTAGCTATTCATCTGGAAAAGAGACAACTCTACTGAGCAGTTTTATATATATTATATAAAGTGGAACCACATCAACAGGAGGAATCAAGTCATCTTTGAATACCCTGTCATCCAGTATTTAGGCATTGTTCTGAGAGGTGGGAATTGTGGGTTCACATTCCTTCAGCAGAAAGGAATTTTAATTGAATTTGAATTTGAATTGCCAATGTCCCAGGTGAGAAGTGTAACTGGGTAAGAGATAGATTTCTCCTCCGTGTGATTGTCTCCCCTTTGTTTCCTTTGCTGAGTCTGAGGGAACAGGAGCAGAACCTGTAAATCAGAGGATGCTGCTTCATTATAGGAATGGCCTACTGTACATAGCGCATGGAAGCAGGCTGTCCATACAAACAGAGAAAAATTAGGGTGGATTAGTAACTTAAAATGACTTAGGGGATTCAAGTTACTAGTGCCACAGTGAATGCATGCACACATAAAATCTTTCTGAAATACCTTTGCATAATCAGTCTTATTTCTGATGTTTTAGCTAATTTAAAAGTCTAATCATGACAGTGTGAAGTTAAAAATCTACCTGTCTCTGACCCTCATTTTTCTCTTATTTTTGCATGTTTAACTTAGAAGTAAATTCATTGTACCATTGGAATAAGTGTGGCTGGGATAAAGGCCTCTGACTATAGAGGCCAAACCATCCCTTGCTAGCACAAATCAGTATTGGTCAGGAATACTCAACCCCTTGCCTGCAGAGCTGTGTCATTCAGCCCATAAGGGCTCTCCACTACTCCAGAAATTTGGTGGTAGCAGCATTAACTATTCTCCCCTTGTGCAATATTTCTGGACCTGTGGGGAGCAATGTGGGCTAGGTAACATGGCCTTGTGTGTTAGACCACTCCACTACGCAGCTGGGCATGTGGGGTTAGGCCAAGCTGGTTGGCACACCATGGACCAATCCTGCACAGTTGGATCCAACCCACAGGCTGACCCCACGTGTCTTATCTGGCCTTCGGGGCCATAAGGTTGGGCAGCACAGGCATAGATGCATGGAAGATCTGGCCCAGATGCTAAGCAGTGCAACAGCAAGGGGAAGGAGAGTGTAGATGATTGTTCCATTCCCAAACCCTGAAATAAAACATTATTTGTAGAAAGCCAGATAAAGTCTTCTATTAAAAAAGCAGATCTCATCTGAATTTTATTTTTTACAGGAAATTTCAAAATGTTGTCATTTTTTCCCATTTGAAAAAAATATGTCCCCAGTAGGTCAGAAGTTCTGACAGAGCAGAATGCCACAGTCTAGCTCTAGAACAGATCCCTGATTTGGCCTTAACTGCATATGTAGTGACATAGGCAGACAAGGTTCCTTGGGTGAATTTGATATCTTTTATTAGACTAACTCAAACAGTTGGAGAATAGTTACTAAGCAAGCTTTCAGGTTCAAAAACCCTTCGTCAGGGTAAGGAAGTTACATGGCACTAAACCATCTTCGCCGGCAGGGAAGGAGGAGGGAGAGGTGGGGTGTGGACATTCTTAGACTATCTGTACATTTAAGAAACAATTAAAATACAAGAACAATCTTCTCCTTTGCTTTGTAGGAGCCCTGGGGAGTTAGTCATCATTCTCAAACACTCTTGTTTCCCTTCTACATTGGAAACCAGTTCGTCCAAGTAGGGTTTGTCAATTTTAGTCCTATCTATTTAACACTAAGTAGTTCCTATTGACTCCCTGTTAACCACCTGGCTTAACCCCTATTGATCTCATTAGGACTGTTGCATGTAAAAATGTTTGCAGGATCACGGCCCAACAGCTGCCTTTAGACTGATCTTAGTGAAAAGAACCTGCATCATAGCCATGGACCCCATGGACCAACCATTCTCTTCTGGTGAAATCTGCATTAGTGCCCCACTGAGAGCAGAAGCAGGCTTGATTTCCTTGCAGCTCCCCCAGTAAAACAAAATTTGCAATGTTTACCTGGGATTGTTGGAAGGGAACAAAGCTTTTCTCATAGGAACAAGCAAATGGATGGGCCCAGCAGAGCTCCAGGACTGGGATGCTGCAGAAATTGCCCTCTTGCTTGTTTCTTGTTCCCAGACAGGATGGAGATCTAGGAGGACTTTTGTTAATATCTTCTTAACCATTTTAACCTTTATAAAAGGGTCTCTTTCAGTTTAAGTACTAGGGAAGAAAAAAAGCATTTTTCGAAAGGTTTAGAGCTGCTACATGATCCCATGACTCAGTCACAAGTCCACAAAAAAGGAGCCCTGGATTCCACCTCTAATAGCACCACTGATTTCCAGGGTGAACTTGGATACTGTGTGTCCAGTCTCTGCCTCCTGTTCAACTCTCTTTAGGTAATGTGTTCCATGATGCAAAGACTGTCTTTTACTGCTTGTTTATACAGAACCTAGTACAGTCAACTATAAAGTACAGTAAAGATGATGACTATGTTGGAAACGGAATTGCTACTAAACAGAGGTGATGATTAAGATTGTGGCTTTTTGGCAGTTCTGGTCTGTAAGACATGTAACAATCTAAGTTTAGCTGGAATCTTTCTCCATCATAATGTCATTCTCAAATTCCTTCATGCTGACATTCTCCATGCATGTAGCCTCAGCTTCCAGGATAGCTTTCACATTAAATATGAAGGAAAAATCCAGTCAAGTGAATGAGAAAATAATTAACTTTTCCCATTAACAAAATCCCAAGGTGTACAAATGCATGTCTCAGAAATATGCAAACTTTCAAGCTTTGCTGACACTTAAGTCTCACAGAGCAAACCTAAACAGAGATATTAATGGTTAAAAATTAGCTTGGGCAACAACAGGGCTCATCACGGTAAACCCTGGACGTTACATAATCAGCAGACCTACTGAGCCAGTAGACACCATTCTCCCACTCCCTTTTGGTGCAGCAATGGAAGTGGCCAGCAATGGCAACCCCAGACAGATTCTGATTTTTATTTGCCTTGGGTTTTCTACCTTTGTGCAAGTTTCCTTTGGGGCCCAAGCATCCCATTGCTGGAGGGTGAATGAAGAGTGTAGACAAAATGCATTTTGTCTTGCATATGCCCAGCTGCCAGAGGTATCAAATATCAAACCTGGCACATGGAAAATGCCTCAGAGGAACAACTGATCTAGGAAGGCTGAGCAACCACCACAATAAAATTAACAGCCTCTGACTCTCCATTCCAGGTGGAGCAAATTCAGGCAGAACAGCAGACCTGTATGTGGGATAGCTGACTATATCTCAGGACTGGGGCACCGATAGGGCTATTTAGGACCCAGAACTAGGACAGTGGGGTAAGGTGGGGATGCTGCATGTCAGGACTCAGGTGCATTGCCAGAACGATGTGAAAATCCAGGGCAAGAGGGCAGAGTGGGGGCTGCAGGTTGTGGCAGAGGTGTGTCAGCAGGGCCACATGGGTGGGTACGTTGCCCAGAACTTGCGGACGCTATGCCTGGCGCTGCACCCCAGAGCAAGAAAGCAGAAACCTGGCAAGGGTTAACAGCTTCCCATCCCACCAGATGCTCTGACAGCTTTTGCCACTGCGACAAAAATGGGATCAGAGCAGAACTCTCAGTTACCGGGACAAATCACAACATGCCTCTTTGAAGATAATCCCAGAATTCTTGGATTAGCTCACTTGATCTTTGTCCCAGGTGAAAGAATCATCCACAGAGGCTACTGCCTGCTGCTTTGAATAAGCAGCCACCAGAGCTGCAGGCGAGCACAGCGAAAAGCTGGAAAGCCCGAGACCACTATCTCTCCAGGCACCTTCTATTCTGTTGCTGATTAATGAGGCTGAAAAGGAAGGACCCCTTCCCCCAGCCTGGCCCAGCCCCCTCTTGTACCCCCTGTATGCAGTCATATTATCTGTTTCAAGCACATTTTTATGTAAATGGTTTAAACGTTCTTTTCAGAGGCACAATGCATCCCAGACTAAGCTCCTGAATGGAATCGGCACATTTCTCGTGCTTCAGCTGCTCCTCCAGACAAGCCGAAGTGTGGCTCCCAACAAAGAGATATGGTAATTCTGAACCATATGAGAGCTGAGGGGAGGGGGTAAGCCAATAGCCAAGGTTATTTTAATAACAGAAGAAAAGCAAGGCTCCTGGTATCTCAATGAGTCAAGAAGGAGAAAGGCTCTACAGATGGAAGTCACAAAAGGCAGACGGCTTGCATATCACAACAACACAGTGCATGCAGACTTACTGGTAGTGAGGTCTCTGGGTATTTTGCTGGATGAGTAGAGGCATAACAAACACTGTCTTGAATCTATATGTACATACATCACACACAAAAAAGACTATGTTAAAAGAACACAATGAAGATGCCCAAGTCAAGCATGAAAAAGTTAGGAAATGTATATGTGCAACTTTCATTTGACCCTCAGAGACTTTATCTTGAAACTTATGTATAAATGACCTGCCTGCTTAGTACTTTTTCCATACTACTTTGCATAGTTTTAGGCTGTGAGCCCTTACCTTTCCCAGAGTGAAATTCCACAATGCTCCCCCTTCCCCAGCCCCTTACCCCTTCAGACCCAGCTATGAGCTCCTGTTCCCAACTCACCAGGTCCACCTGAGCTTGGCACGAGCCGTTTTTCCATCCTAGAGTCTGTGACCAGTGGTGAACAGACTGGACCAAACATACTACCTAAACCAGTGTTTCTCAACTCATGGGTTGCAACCCAAAAGTGGGTTACAAGAATAAATGGAAGGGGCACGAACACACTCTAAAAATGGATCAACAGATTGTAAAAATGGATTCTCCTTTAAAGGAGAAAAATGTCCAGCCTGCAAAGGGCTTCTTGCCTCCCTCCCCCCTTTCCCCACACCCCCGTACCCCACACACTGGGGAGCTGGAGCCTGGGGTTTGGGGGCACTGGGTCAGGAGTAAGGGGCACTGGGTTGGGACTGGCCATTGATGTTTACAGAAGGGTCCTGGTACAAAAAAGGCTGAGACCCACTGACTTAGACCATGATGTAGTTTAATTGTAGCAGTAATAGTAAGGCATTAAAAGCATGGATTTTAAAACAACAAACAGTCTACATGCCTCTCTCTCTTCCCTAAAACCCTTGGGTGATTGATCAGGCAGTCTTAGCTTCTTCCCCCCTAAGACCTGATAAAGAATGCCTTGCATACAAAGCATGTCTAGCTTTATACCAATTATGCAGTTGGTCCAATAAAAAGCTATCACCCCCACCAAAAAAACAATTGTTGCCTCTTAGCTTCTTCAGACAGCCATATAGATCCTCACTGAACGGCTCCCCAGCAAATGGACAGAGAAGGTTTCCGTGACCATTTATTGTTCTTCTGGCTTCAGCACCGGTTCTGTCCACGGGGAGAATCCTGAAGTCTAATAGATTCAGCATTATCTCCTTGCAGCTCTGAAGTGTTTACTGGGAAGCGGCTTATCTTTGTTCTACTTGTTTTCTTAACCACCATCTACTGAACTAAACCAACACATACAGTAAACATGATGATAACCAGGTCACATTGAATATTCATGACCTGGTATAGTGAAGTCCATATCTATCACAATCACATTTGGAAAGTGTGTAGTGAACAAGGCACTGAGCTGCAGGAAGAGAAAGGAGGGACTCCTGGTGAAAGCAGATGAGCACTGCCCTGGCCACTGGATTTCACAGGGGTGTGAGGAAGATCAATTAATTAGTGTTTGTGACGCACTCCGACACAATCGTTAGGTACCGCAAAGAATTCCATGAGGAACTGAATAATTCGTCTTTCAGAGCGGGATGTGAATTGCATACAACAGACATGACTATTCACCATTGTGGGTGCTGAATGAGACAGGAGTCTTGTAAGGGGATAAAATAGTTTAGGATATTGTGATTAAAGACTGTCTCATCATGCAAATGAACAAAAGGGTTGAATTAAGAGGGCAAAGAAAAACTTGAATTCTGACATTTCTTGACTATAAAAGTGATTGAGTTTGCACCCTTACTAGGCAGTTTCATATTGGTTTTTGTGCTAAGTAACAACTTTGGATCATCCTGTCTCTCCTTCAGAACTGACCAGGAGTCTGTAATGAAATGGGTGAAGCTGCATGAAGGTGTGTGATAAAAGGTCAGTCCAGGGCTTAGTCCCCTTTTTTCAGGTTTCACCATGAATCAAAACACAGGATAAGAGTGCAATGTTCACAAATCATTCACCACCCATTCAATGACCCCTGGAAAGTATTCCCAGTTGTTTCCCAGGCGCTTAGTACCTCCATAATGTCAGTTCAAGAGCATCTGTATTTATTGTAGTATTATGCTTTTTGTATGATTCCCCAGTGGAGCTGGAAGATGTAGTCTGTTCCTAAGGGGAGAATCATGACGGGTGCCAGAGGAAGGTAATAGCTTGGGAAAATAAGCAAAAGGGTTGCAATTCCCACCCCTGAGAACTCAGCAGGGCACTGGAAAAGAGCATTTGCCGCCCTGGAAAGTAGGGCACAACCCAAAGAAGCTAGAAATTGTCAGAACCCCTTTCCTTCCAGAGCTCTGCCTCTTGGCATTGCCAGGGGCTGGGATGAAAACAGCCTTAAGGAAGGCCAGAGGATTGGGTAGAGCCACATATTTTCCTGTTACTCCCTAGCCATCACCCAACTCTTCTCTAAGCAACAACCAAAAAAAGTGCACAAAGGGGGATGCAGGAAGGTTAGCCTGAGCAGGACACTCAACCAGGACATTTCTTAGGGAAGCAAGGTTTTGCCATCCAATTGTTTTTCTTAGTCATTAGAGTGAATCATGGAGGTTGGTGGCCATTGGAATTAAGCATGATCAACTATTGTACAGAGAAAAGAGAGTGGAAACTCGTGCCTGCAGGACTTTAATTTGTTCCCTAGGACTTCAAAGCAAAAATATGCAAAGCTAAGAATGTCTATCCGAGTAGTAATGGAGCAGGCATTGACCCTGAACTGCAGGGCACTAGGACACGCTTCTGGGATATAACTGGCAGGGGATTCAAACTGTTTCAGGATGATGGGGACCTAGAAACCAGGTCTTCCCTGTGCTGTGCAAGGGCTCTAACTGATAGGATATTTATGGTGGAGGGGAAGGAATCTTTTACTGCTGCCCACATAGATGTCTAGATGCCCAGGGCAACACATCCACTTTATGTGGTCAGAGGGAAGTAGGATTTCAAGTTGGAGACATTTTAATTCACATTAAGGTTTTCCACTGAAATGAACAGAGAACAATGCACCTCCTGTGTAACTCTGGATCTGTCTCCAGAAGGACTTAAATGCCCACTAAGAAGACTAAGAGAGCCGCGGGTCATAGAATCATAGAAGTCAGAAGGGACCTTGTAGATCGTCAAGTCCTGACCCCTGCCTGGACAGGAAAGAAACTGGGCTCAAATGACCCCAGTCAGGTAGGCATCAAGCCTCTTCTTAAAGACCCCCAGAGTAGGAGCCAGCACCACTTCCCTTGGAAGTAGGTTCCAGATCCACACTTCAGAAGATGGGGGGCACTGACACTCTGGATGGCTGGGAGGAGGTGGCATCCATTATTTTAACCATGGACACAAAGAACACTAGACTCAAACAATCCTGTTTTACCGAAGGTAGCAAAAATCCTTGTAGGCTCCATCCACACAAGCGCAGACATTTGTTTCTCTGAGGACAACCAGCAATGGCACAATTGTACTGACCCCAGCAGCCTTATTTGGGGTCTTGGGGGCCTTGGGGAGCTACAGCTGCAGCGTTCCTATATCCGGGAGCCTGGCCAGCAGCCAGAGTGTGGCTGCAGCCAGCCAAGCTCTGGTTCTGGGATGCACCTGCTGCCACCACATGCGTTGACCTGCTTTTCTTAGGCATGGGTCTTTCTGACCCCGGGAACTCCTGGGGTCAAACAAAAATAATGCACGGTAGCAGTGTAGGGAATGATGGCTTGTGCGGCATCCAGCACCACAGACAGGTCTGCAGCACCACATACACATCTACGCTCATCTAGATGTGGTCGTAGAGTCCCTTTTGCACCATAGCAAAATATTGAGAACTGAGAAAACCAACACCCAAGAGAAGAACAACCATGAGAGAGTGCAGGTTGCCCCAAATTGCACCTCATAGAAGCTGAAATGTGAGAGCCTGAAATTGTCCTGGAGGGGCAAGGGGTAGCACACACTCCAGTGGTGCAGGGAGATAGGACACCCATAGGACATGCCCTCCAGGGCCTGGGGAGGTGGCAGGCAGCTGGCTGGCTGTGGTGTCCAACAAGTTCCTGAAGCCACTCCATCTACTGCTTGAGGAGCAGCACTGAAGCTGGAGACATTTTTGCCTGCTTTTGAGTGCTAGGGCTGGGACACTGGAAGAAAGCTGGGCCTGCTGTTGATTTGAAACCTGGATTTATTTAAGACAACCACTGGCTCCAGATCTAGTCACCACAGGTCTAAAATAATTTTCCAAATTGCAAATTACCCTTCTCCTTCATTCCCTCTATTTCCCCCTCCATTTCTGATGTACTTCTTTCCCTGCACACAGAAAAAAATCCAAGACCCCATCCCACCTTGCACACTGTCTGCACGCAGACAGATCCCAAGCAAAGCCAAGCTGAGGTTTGGTTCAGTTCTGCAGCTCTGCCCTGAAATGTGGGCTCTTGCAGCAAATTATGATAATTCCTGGTGCCAACAACAGACTGCAAATGTATGTGTCATGGCAGCAGAGGGAACAAACCTAAGCAGGCACTCTGTCCACCAACTGGCCTCTTACCCTGTGTTTTTCCAGGCCTGATTAGTGCCCTGGACCTGCAAAACACCAGCCCTGTTTTGTAACAGCGCTGCCACACCTTCTGTACTCAATCATCCAGGCAGGAACTAGGCCAGAATATCTATTCTGCCAAGGTAGCCAACGATGGTTACCTTTTCACCTAGTTCCATGTAGCAATCTAAGGAATAAAGTCCAGCGATTGTTAGTGATTGCAGCAGTGCCCCTGCTCTGGAGATGTTCATCTACAGTACACCACTCCCACCACAGCAGGAACAGTGCAGCACTGCTGCTACAGGAACATGGGGCTGGTTAAAGACCTGTCCATGCTGAAAAGTGCAGCACCTAGCCCTGTGTAGGACCTCCCATGGGCAGTGCCCAGGGAGGGCAGGGATAAATGAGACCCCCACACAGGCATAAGCAGATCATAGGTTTTGTAAAGCAGGGTGTGGGAGCAGAAATTGGTGCTTAAAGGGTGGCTGTTCCTCCATGCTCCTAGGCTCCCCCGGCTAGCTGGGGCAGACAGACCATGATGCAGGAGCTGTAGCCAGTGACTTTTTTTTTTTAATTCCTGAATCAGGGCAAATCCTTCCTCTCCCCACCCCTCACTGGCTTGCGACACCCCTTCCCTTTCCCTTCATGATCACCCTCCATTTCCTGACCCCTCTCACCCACCACTGCTACTGTGTGGGTAGGGGAGCTCCAGAGCCACTCCTGTCCTGTTCAGCTGAGCTATGCAGGGACCTGGGCTCGGTGACAATCATTATGGTGGTGGACAGGCTCTCCCCCTTCCTGAGCCTGCTCCTGGGCTGGTAGGGAGCCTGACAGGAAAAGGGAAGAAACCTGCTGCTGTCCCCAGCTCTCCACGCAGACTTACTGGAGCAGGGCCGATCCAAACAGCTCTGGAGCGCTCGTCCGCCCACCCCAATTCAAACAGGTACAGGAGCAGTGGTCCACCCCAATTCAGACAGGTGCAGGAGCAGTGGTCGGTTAGGGAGAGGAAGGGAGGGGACGTGCTGCTGAGCACAAAGGGGATGGGAGGAAAGGAATTCTTACCTGCTTTGGAGATGTAAAGTCCCTGATTGCTGATCCCACCCTGTGGTCTGGAAGAGAGATACTACTGCATGCACTCTGGAATTGCTCCTGCAGAAGGAAGATACACTGGGAAGCATGACATTGCACAGACACTTCACAAAGACCAGCAAAAGGATTACTCACCTCTTGACTCCACATGACCACCTCCCCAGATGCCAGATTTGGGTGCTGGGGAAAGAATATGTTCCTCTCTGCCACTCTCCATCCCGTAGTTCTAAGTGCTAGCGAAGATTGAGGTACCATGCACAAATCCAGTGAGCCACTAGTTTGTCTTCAATGCTCTTTTGTCAGAAGAGCAAAGGGCCCTGACCCTCACTGACTCCAAGCACCTGAGAATGTCACCCTCAGCGGTTTGGATGTAGCCATCTATTTCCATCGCGTAACCCTCCTAGCTCTGTATTTCTTCCTAATTCAGAGATGATCAAAGGAATCTTGCTATAGCTTTTCACACACACCTACATGCCCTCTCCTTCCCCCCCTCCCACAAAAACACAAGTCACACACACACACACACACACACACATATATACACACACCCTCTGGAATGAGGCCAAGGAAAGAAAATTTCAGTTCCTCAGAAGAGCAATTCAGCAATTTAGGATCAGAGATTATAATTAGAGTTTCAGAATTACTCATGCTATATGGGTGCTTGGTTTTGTTCACTATCATACATGCCAAATATTTATAATGAAAATTTTCAATGCAATTCTAATCTGACAAGGGCTGTCATGCTCTTACTCAGCAGAACTACATGTTGGAGGTATTCGGTCTTTTCTTTTTTTAGACAGAAACATTGTCTTGCTTTTTACCCCTTTGTGTGGTGCAAAACCCACCCAGCTGGGGGAAGGGGAGGAGAGATGCATTCTCTTCTTTCTTGTGCATCAGCAACATAATTTTTTGCTAAATTTCAGACAAAGGACCAAGCAATTAGGCTTGTGCAATCAGCTGAAGGCAATTGTTATACACATGACACTTAGGGAGAGATCTAAAGACAAAGGTTTTATATAAGCACAGGTTAAGGGAGGCCAGATTTAACTTTAAGCACCTTTACTGCTGATGACAATGGATGGAGAAGCAGAGTTCAGCTTGATTCTGAGCTCCCCTGGCCAACTTCACAGGGAGCTAATGGAGGGAAAAAAATCTTAATAATTTTTTTCTCATTATATGAATACATTTTATCCAGTCACTGAGAGACAATAACAAGAATTTAATTTGATCCCATTTTATATTTAATTTTAAAAGAGCAGCCCAAGAAGCTCTAGAAACTTTTAACAACTCTTGGAACACTGGGGAATTTCCAAAGGCTAGGATGAAAGTGAATGCCGTTTAGGACTAAACAAAATGGCCTAAGTTCTTCTAGACTGGGACGGATATGTCACCGCCATGTCTGGAACTGCAGCACTAACTATAAAATATTTAGACCAGTTCTGGTGCCCCCATTTCAGAAAGCATGTTGAAAAATTATTCTTTGGATTTCTTGATTGATGTAAAAAGGGGCCAAAGGAAAGAGGAGTATAGAAATACTGTAGTGTTTCTGTTTTAACACATCAGCACCTAGCACAATAGGATCCCACTCAATAATTAGGATCCTTAGGCATTGGAGTAATACAAGTAATAACTACAAAGAGCAGCAATAAACAAAACCAGGATGTTCTGACAGTCACCATTAGGGTAAAGTCCCATTTGTGTGCATAGCCACAGTTCTGCTCCACAAAGGTAAGGGGATGCTTGAACTTCGGTGCTATTACTATTAAAAACCCAATGTCAAATAAGTAGATGAGATTTCATTTTTAAATTCAGTTTCTAGATCAACAAATCCAGATGCAATCAGATGGTTTTCAGACCTGGATTTCATTACCTGGTCTTCTCTTATCACTGCCCTGGAGTTACTGTGCCATGACCTCATCCCCTGCCCAGAGACTCGGGGCAGAAGCCGTAACTCTGGGAATTGGAAGGGGCCTGCTGAGAGTTGAAGATACTCAGGCTTAGCCAACCCACTGGCTTATGCCAGAACTCAAAGATGTCAGAAAAGAATATGGCTTCTGTACCCCAGTTGGCCCTCAGCCTTTTATTCCCACACCAAAGCAAGTCCCCTTCTCCTCCCCTCTGCTCCCTGACATGACCAACAAACATACTGGGGCCAGATCTTGAGAGGTACAACTACTGTAGATCTCAGTACTTCCCAGGATTTGGCACATCGGGTGTTTATACACCTGTCCAGGAGGCGATGTGGGCAGCGCTTTAATTAGAGCAGCTCCAACGGCACCTATACACGTGCATCAAGGCTGCTGAAGCATGGTAATTACCACGTTCCAGCAGACTTCAGAGGCATGTGTATCAGCGCCCCTGCACTGAAAAATGGCAGTGGGGGAAACGTTAAAGCACCCCTGCCACCATGTTTTAGTATAGGAATGCTGATACACATAACGCTCTGGGTGCTTTAATAAGAGCAGCTTAAAAGTGTCCTCCCCGCACCCCCACCCCACTTCTGGAGCACATGTATAAATGCATCCCAGCGCTGAAAAATGGCAGTGGGGGCACTTGAACTAAAGCTCATTCCATAAGCTTTAGTTAAAGCACTTCCACCGCCATCTTTCAGCATGGGGACACTGATACATATGACGCTGAAGACTGCTGGGGCACAGTAATTGCCACGCTTTTTGCTGCAGTGTGCTGTAATTGCTCCAATGCCCTGCAATTACAGCACACTGCAGCAGCCTCAATGCACATATATAGGCACCCATTACTGTCACACCAGTTTCTGCCTCCTTTTCCAGCTTGCAGCCATCTCTGGTGAACTGTCATTCTGGAGAGCTCCCCTGAGGTTTCTTTTTAATCCTGCCCCGCTCTAGGGAGTTGGAGCTGAACACAGCAACCCAGCCTTTTTGGCAAATGCCAACAAGAGAAACAGAGGAGGCAGTGTGTCTGGGACCAGGATACAGGCAGTTAGAGAAAGTCACCAGGTTAATCAGACAAAGTCCAGGGAGCCTGGAGTTAAAGTTCCAGTTAAGCCATGTCAAGGAACTGTGGAGGGATCCGGAGCAAGGATGTCTTTGCCCAAACATGCTACTGCTGCCTTCAGCTTTCTTCTAAAGGCTGGAGTGGGTGGGACTGTTTACTGGAGCCCCAGGGGACTGGTTGTTCTGATCACTCAATTAAGAATAGCAGGGCCTAGGGCCTTGATCTGAGCTCATTACCTAGGAATATATACATACAAAGCAAATCAGGACATTATAGATAACATAGTGGGTGCATCTACATGAGACGCTTAATGCACAATAAACTAATTCTACTCTGCATTAGCATGGCACAGCAAAAACTGTGCTAATGCACTAATGCATAGTAGAACTAGTCTGCCATGCATTAAGCATCACAAAAAGACCACGTGCCTTTTCTACTGCACAGTAGCACAAGTTACTGTGCATTTAGTTAGTACCTCATGTTAGAGGTACTAAACTTAATGTGCAGTAGCAACAGCACATTAATGCACATGAAGATGCTCCCAATGAATAATCAGCTACCACTTTGAAACACAGTTAAAATATTATCTAGTTGGAAGATGATCCCATTCTCCAAACAGTTGAAAGCTAGACAGAGAACAAGTCCCTAAACACTCCAAAGAACTGGGGTTACTGGGGATTTGGTTTAAGTGATAAGATGGACAGGGGGCTTTTCTGAGTTTCAGAGAAGGATTTTTACCCAGAGAATATTCAGATCTAACGTTTGGTCTAATTTCCCTCCTGATAACTGTGGCAGTTCAGCAGTAAAACATTTAGGTTGAGATCTCACAGAACTGTGTGAGCGTGTATGTGTATATGTTTGAAACACAGAGAGAGAGAAAATGCAAATAACATGTATGCATGAATTAGTACACAGGTGTGACAGGTAATGAAGGAACAGTCAGTCTATGAGCCAGACGCTGGCTCTCTGATCAGTTGTGCAGAAGGTCATTGCCAGCCATGCTGAGTTTGACTGCTAGGAGGACCAACAGAAAAGTAAATATGCTAAAAATTCTCATGCACTAAGGTAGCCTCTCTAGCCTGGAGTGATGTTGTAGCCATGAAGGTCCATGAAATATGCAGAAAACTAAAATCTTTCCCAAGCATGCGGAGGGTCCCCAAACACTCCCTTGGAGACTAAAGTTTTCTATAGAGCACTACCAGCATGATTAAGCAGGAAAATAGGTGTGGAGCAAACTCTCCTCTGCTGCAGAAAGAGCACAGAACAGTGAGCCTGGATAGAGTTAAGATATCTCCTCGTCCAGCCCACATGTACACCCACTAATCCCCATCGGGCACTGCAGTCTGGCACAGCGTGTGCTGCTGACATCTCCCTCCAAAGCCTCACATGCTGAGGTAAGAACCAGCCAGCAAACCACTCCCTCGTCTCAGAGAAACAAACAGAGTCAGCTTTTTCTCCTTCTGAAGGATCCCAAAAGCAGATGGTAACTAAACCTAGCAGTCCCTGGATCACTCCACACCTAGAGACCTTTCTGGGTACTCTGTGGGAAAGGGCCTTGAGGAGTATTCAGAGAGAACATCTCTGTCAGTCATACAGGGTGCATCTACATGAGATGCTTTACTGCATGTTAAACTAAACTAATGTGCAGTAAAGTTTCACCATCTACACATGCATGGGACTTACTGTGCAGTAAATGAGGCTAATGTGCCGTTTGTTAGTGCCAAGAAATACAGGTCCTAGATTAAGTGTGCATTAGCTAATGCGCAGTAGTGCATGTGTAGATGCTGACCGGAAGCAATTTGTTCCTGGTCAGCCTAGACAACAGGGGCCACAGGGACCACAGGTGCCAGGGGAACAGAGAGGGGAAAGGATGGAGAGAGGAAGGGGGAGGAATGGCAGGGGGAGGAGCTGTCCACAGCTCCCATGTAGAGCTCGGGATCACAGCCCAACTTGGCGGTGCTGGCCTGGGGCAATGTCCTGTGGGTAAGCAGCACTAATGCCCTAAGCTCTCCCCTCACTTTGCTTGTTGAGGGTACAGGGGAGCTCTCTGTCCCTGATCCTAGCACTACTTTGCTGCCAGCTCCCCCAGGCATGAGCAAGGAACGGGAGTTGCACAGGCAGCAGCAGAGGCGAGGAGGCAGCAAAGCTTTCTGGGCCCAGGCCAATGCTGCAGGGACAGAGAGCTGTCCTGTTATCAAGCAAAGTGAGGGGGAGCTCAGGGTGCTGCTGCTCCTTGGCCACAAGGCATTGGTGACACCACCAAGCTTGGTGGCGCTGGCTTGGTGATACACTCAGTGTCACCAAGCCAGGCTGTGATCCCTAACTCCACATGGCCGGGAGTTGTACTCTGCTCTGGGACAGCTCCCTCCCTACCCTTTGGAGCCCAGGCTTGACCTCCACACCCCCAGCCAGCCCCAGGGGAGCCTGGAACTCCCCCTTGCTGCTTTCAGGGGGGGCAGAGCAGGGCAGGGGGGCAGGAGCAGTCCTGGACTCAACTGCTCCTTGTGGGCATGTCCTCAAGAGCATGCACATGCATTTCCCCAGGGACAAACAGCAGTGGCATATATGTGTGCTTCTGCTACTTGTCCCTGGACATGCTCCTGCACACACACTGTGGTGTGCAGCAAATTGCCCCAGGTGGGGTAAGGGAGGCTGGGTCCAGCAACTGGGCTGGTGCCAACAGCCTTATCTAGGGTCCTGGGGGCCTCCCAGGGTTGCAGTAGCAGCAATCCAAAACAGATTGTGTGCTGCTGCTGCTGTGCTGCCTTTTTTGAAGCATTATTTTTAGATACCAGGATTTCCTGGTATCTAATTTTGCCTCTGTGCTGCAAATATGCAGCTCATCAAACACATTAACATGTACTGCATGTATTTTGTGATGCCTCAAAAGGCTTAGAGGCACAAGCCACATATGCCCACTCATGGGGACACAGCCCCTGGAAACAAATTTGCTCCTGACATGGGTGCACACATAGACACGTTCCCAGGAGCAATTTATTATGCCTTATTTTAAAGCACAGTAAACTTAAGGTGCATTAATTGCACATGTAGACACACCCACAGGGTAGCAGCCCCTATCCCTTGTTCCCCTTCATCAAGGCTCAACAGGTAGCTTCAATGGGCCCAACCTCCGGGACAGGAAACCACAAACTCAACTCATTTAAGTTCTGACCTGTGGCAGGAAAGGAGCCATACTGCCAAACAAAGGTGTGGGGGTTGTGCCAGGGATGGAAATACAAAGCCTAGGAACAGGTTCAGAACCAAATTGCAGTGCTTCATTGAAAGAGAAAGTCAAAAAGGGAAAGGGAGTCCAAACTGGGTCACTGAGGATATGTCTCCACATGTGACTAATGCACACAAATAAACTCTGGAGAATAAACCGCGGAGAGTCAGCCTGCCAGCCCAAAGCTACTCTGACTGGGCTCCACATGCTGTGGAGGGGGCTGGCTGGGGCCATGAAGGCGCTTTGGTGTGAGGGTTGCCTGTTGGCTAGCCCTGCACTGAAGCAGTCTGTGACCCAGCCAGCTGGGGCAGCATCTACACAAGCACTGCTGCACATGAAAAAAATTCTGCAGCAGGATAGTATATAGGATACTATATTTATAAGTATTACCCCACTGCAGAGTTTCATGCACCCTAATAGGGGTGCACATGTGGTTAATTAATAGAGGTGCACATATAGTATCAAGGCATTTACTGTGCAGTTAATTAGTCAACTCTGCAGTAAACTTCTGGTGTAGATGCACCCTGGAAGGAGCTGTTCACTACAGATTGAGCAGTGGCTTGGGGAGCAGATTACAGGGTAAGACAGGAAAGTTATGTGGGGGGAGCCCAATGAGGCTCTTGAGTGAGACTAGATACCCCTCCCCACCAACTAAGAAAGTTTGATTTACTCTGCAAACACCACAGGGGGTTGGTGACCAGGTTACAAAACGCCTCGACACAGGAGTAGGGGTGGATGTCGTATATTTAAACTTCAGGAAGGCCTTCAATATGGTATCCCACCCCATACTGGTGAACTGTGGGGAGAAGCGGACACACCGGAGGGCAGGGAACAGCTGCAAGCAGACCTGGACAGGTTGGACAAGTGGGCAGAAAACAACAGTATGCAGTTCAACAAGGAGAAATGCAAAGTGCTG
>JAGPOW010000145.1:7173444-7196630 GCA_030014935.1 Caiman crocodilus
CGCACTTCAAGAGGGATGTGGATAACCTGGAGAGGGTCCAGAGAAGGGCCACTCGTATGGTTAAGGGCTTGCAGACCAAGCCCTATGAGGAAAGACTAGAAAACCTGGACCTTTTCAGCCTCCGCAAGAGAAGGTTGAAAGGCGACCTTGTGGCTGCCTATAAGTTCATCATGGGGGCACAGAAGGGAATTGGTGAGGTGTTATTCACCAAAGCAGCCCCGGAGGTTACAAGAAATAATGGCCACAAGCTGGCAGAGAGCAGATTTAGACTGGAAATTAGGAAGAACTTCTTCACAGTTCGAGTGTCCAAAGTCTGGAACAGGCTCCCAAGGGAGGTGGTGCTCTCCTCTACCCTGGGGGTCTTCAAGAAGAGGTTGGATAGGCATCTAGCTGGGGTCATCTCAACCCAGCACTCTTTCCTGCCTATGCAAGGGGTCGGACTCGATGATCTATTGAGGTCCCTTCCAACCCTAACATCTATGAATCTATGAAATCTAGAAGCCACGCTGTGAACTCCCCCTGAATTTCACTGGCAGAGTATTTTAGGACTAGGTTTTCAGGGTCAGAATGGGTGAAAGCTGAGAGGTTCTTACCTTGCCTTGTTCTGTTCCCTCCTTCTTACAGACTAGAGGGTTCAAAAGCAGGTTCAGCACTGCTGACAGGGCTGTGGGTTTTCCATGAGCATCTGGAGAAGCCACATTGGCAAAGAGCAGGCCAGTTGCCCTTTGGGCAGTGGAAAGTGCAAGCCAATAACTTTCTAACAGCAAAGAAGAAAAGTGCTGGGTAATGGACAGAGGTTCAGCTGGGAGATCTTTCCAAAATGCTTTTTAGGATAAAGTATTGCTTATTGCTAGACTGTGCTATCTTAGAGTTTCTCCAACAAGAGACACTATGGAGTAACCTTTGGTCTCACTGACTAATAGCAATACCTGAACCTGATCCACACTGCCTTTAGTGGCAGATCTTGGGGTGAACTGGCTTGTTCCCAGGGGTGATATGCTGTGATTTCCCAAGGGTTCAAAGGGAATCTTCAGGAAAAATAGGTGGGATTCCCAGAGGAGCAGAGACTGTGCTGGGGAACACTGAAGAAATCCCAAATATCAGACTGGCAAATGGGGATAGGTAACTGTTCAGAGAATCAGAGAATCAGTAAGGCTGATGGGCCCTTCAGAGGTCATCTAGTCCACCCCCCTTTCTGAGGCAATAGCATCCCTATCCAAGCCATTCTATGCAAATCCATTAATCTAACCTATTAGCAAAACTACACAGCCAACCCTGGCACAATCACAAGACAGAATGCCCTAACCTGCCACAGGTGAAACAGGGGGAACACAGTGGCTGATGTCCTCCTGCTGCAAGGGATGTTAAAATACTCTTGGGAGAGAAAGCAAAAAAACCCCCAAAAACCCTCATAGTTTGTACTAATCCAACCATGGAGTAATAATCCTTCCTGACCCCAAATGTGGTGATGGGTCTGATCCTGAGCTGAGAGGCAAGACGTTAAAGCTGGCAGCATAGGAGTTTAAGTCCCAGCAAAAGCATCAGCATACACTAATCAAAACCCCCAGTCTTGCCTTCAGCCAACATCCGGTGCTTCTAAGGAAGGTGAAAAAAATCTGTGACATGTAGCAGCACTGCAAAAGGAGAAAAATATTCCTTCCTGTTTTCATGTGGCAGCCATCAAAGCTCAGAAATACGAGAAATGCCCATCATAGAGCATAAGGAAGTGACCAAGTGAACACTTTCCCAGCATGGAGGAGCAACAATCTGCCATACAGCTGCTTTTCTAGTCTCCAGTTAGACACCTAGCTGGTATTTTCACCTTTGAAAATCTCCCTCAAAAAGAAAATCCTTTTATAGGAGCAAATGATAGAGAAAGCACCATCTGCTCAACAATCAACCTCTAAATATGAGATGTTAAGATCATGGGCATAGCTGGGATGTTGAACAAGTGGTGTGGTGCATCATCCCATAACACAATGCATATTTTTCTCCAGTTAAAAGAAACTAGAAACTTTATTATTATGCTAGAGGCCTAGGGCTATATTATTAAGTTTATAATACAAGCAAAATCAAGATGAAAGACCTATACAAGTGAAAACAAGAGTTTATATTTCATGTGATAGGGAAGGGGGAGCTAGTGGAGGGGAGCAGAAAGGTGACATAGTCAAAGCAGTGGGAAAGGAGGACAGCTTTTGCAGCAGCATTCTGGATGGATATAAATGGGGAAGAAGTTGCTTTAATTAAGACATGAGAAGACAAGAACCTGGACAAAAATTTCAGGTGTAGAAAAGTATTAGACAGGTGGTATTTAGATGTGTCATGCCAAAATAATTTGCCAGAATTAAACACAGCCTGAATGTGGGGACAGAGAGAGATATCTGCATCAAAGCTCCCTGGGTATGGAGCCAAGTTGTACGTAGGAAGGTTGTACTCTCCACGGTGAACAAGAAAGGTTGTAAAAAAGGCTGAGGAGATTAAGAACTCTTCCTGAGCCATGTTGAATTTAAGATGATGGCTAGTCAACAACAGCCTTAATATGCTCCGGTATATTCATAATCATGCCCTTCTAGAGCCTCTACAAATGACAATGAGTTAAAATTTACTTCCTGCCTTGGCACAGCCCTCTAATCAAAAATCCTCCTTTTGTAGAGATTCTCCATTCAGCAGTGCCAATGATGCTCACCTATCTGGGAATAAGAGATCCTGTTGCTCAAGTACCACCTGCTCTAACCTCAAACCAAAAAAACCTTTGAGTGAGAACCTGTTGCAAACCTCAGTCATTGTGCACTCTTTGAGACCCTGTAGAGTCCAGGGGCTCCTTTTGCTACTCAGTGCCCCAACATGCTCAGGCATTGGCTTATCCCACCTGAAGGACACACACCCAAGGCAAGGCAACCTTACCTAAAGCACATTAATGAATGTTAGATGCATCATCCTGTATGTCTTAATTCTGTTAGCATATCTTCTCATTTTTTCTAAGACTGACTCTTCCATAACTGTTTTAAGTGTTCTGCTTTCCATAGATTTCTCAAGTATTTCCATTGTTTTTTATTAATGCTTTTGTAAAAGGCTTTAAGTTGCTTTAGCCTCTCTTTTTTCAGGAGTTTTATCTCAAATCTAGCTCTCTATAGAGGTTGCTGGTGTTTCAAAGGATGTGATGGGAGCTGATGAGTTGTGAATTTTATCCCAGTCATTTTGGAGACCACTTGGACAGCAAGTGACATTAATTGCTGTGTCTCATTGATGACCTGTGTTTGTGTTTGGAACAGATTTTAATTAACTTTTGTTTTTGTCTGTCTTAACATGATCTATAATTTTTAATGGTAGAATACAGATGTCTTTTTTGCTGCCCAGCTTTTCTTTGATCTTCTGAAAAGTCTCTTTCAATTTCAAGTGTAATTCTAATTCCTCTTCTTGAAGTTTATCAGTGAAAGCTTTATTTAGGCTTGTGACTATTGACCTCTACATCTCGTTTTCTGTGATTTTGTGATCCAGACTTTCTGTTAACGGAGTCATCTTCTTAAGCAGAATTGTGGTTGGCATATTTCACCCCAGTGCTTCAGTTTTAGTTCCTTCAATTTCTTTCTGAATAAACCATTTAGATTTGAAAATAACACATCTGTTTTGCTAGTCTCCTTTGTAGTGAAAGAAAGCACCATCAAGAAGAGCTCAGTGGACCATGAAAGAAAAACAATACTGGTCTTCTCTGCTACATTAAACTGGGGAGCCAACCTAGCAACATTAAGTACCAACATAATTGCCCTTTCTATTCAGTCACCAAATACTAATGCTTACTATGGGAAAGATCAGCTCATTCAAGAAACTAGACAGTGGGCACATCTACACAAGGTGACTAATTAGCTGCACAGTTGACTAATTAGCTGCACAGTCAACCTCTCGGTGTCCACATGCGCTCTCCTATTAGGCTGGAGTAACTAATTTACTCTGCAGCAGGACAGTACTTGGCATTAATACGCATTAACACATTAATACGCACATGTAGACATGCCTTGTGTGTTGAATGTATACTGCCATTGCATTACAGGATTTGAATAACCTGTGACTGGTTGCTAAATTTCTCCACTTGCTAACATGAGAACAGCTGCTAGCACATGAGAGCAGTTGCTAGCATAAGGAAATGATTATAATGGATCAAAGATACCAGACATGCTATATGGCACGTGGCAACTGTTAGCCATGTGAAATCACAACCCACCCCCGCCCCCAAAAAACCCTTTTTAACTGCAATAGAATGACTTTTAAAAAAACCCAAACAACAAGAATACAAAATATAGAATACAGCAGGGGACGTTATGCTCAGGGGCAACCAGCATGGGTTCATTAGGGGCAGATCTTGTCAAACCAATCTGGTGGCCTTCTCTGACCAGGTCACCAAGTCCTTGGATGCAGGTGTCGCAGTGGATATAGTCTTTCTGGACTTCAGGAAGGCCTGTCTCTCACCCCATTCTCAGTAAGAAACTAGGAGACAGTGGTGTTGATGCCCACACGGTCAAATGGGTCACTAAGTGGCTGGAGGGTCGCACCCAGAGGGTGGTGATGGACGAGCCTTATTCGACCTGGAGGGATGTGGGCAGTGGGGTTCCCAGGGCTCAGTCCTCAGGCCCACACTATTCAACCTCTTCATCAGTGACTTGGGCGAGCGGGTAGAAAGCACCCTGTTCAAGTTCACAGACAACACTAAGATGTGGGGAGAAGTGAGTACGCTAGTAGGAAGGAACAGGCTGCAAGCGGATCTAGACAGGTTACAGGGGTGTGCCGAAGAGAACAGGATGGGGTTCAACACTGACAAGTGCAAGGTGCTGCACCTGGGGAGGAAGACCCAGCAGCACACCTACAGGCTGGGGAACTCCTTTCTCAACAGTGTCGAGACAGAAAAGGATCTTGGAGTCATCACTGATGCCACAATGAACATGGGCTGACAGTGTGGGGATGTGATCAGGAAGGCCAACTATACCTTGTCGTGCATCCACAGATGTATCTCAAGCAGGTCCAAGGAGGTGATCCTGTCCCTCTACATGACACTGGTCAGACCACAGCTGGAGTATTGTGTCCAGTTCTGGGCGCCGCACTTCAGGAGGGATGTGGCCAATATGGAGAGGGTCCAAAACAGGGCCACCCGCATGATCAGGGGTCAGCAGGACAGGCCCTACGAGAAGAGGCTTAGGGACCTGAACCTATTCAGCCTCCAAAAGAGAAGGCCAAGAGGGGATCTAGTGGCAGTCTACAAACTAGTCAAGGGGGACCAGCAGGCATTGGGAGAGTCCCTGTTCCCCCCGAGCAATCCTGGGAGTTGCAAGAAACAACAGACACAAGCTAATGGAGGGTAGTTTCAGGCTAGACATTAGGAAACACTATTTCTTTGTCAGGATGGCTAGGACCTGGAACCAGCTTCCAAAAGAAGTGATGCTGGCTCCTACCCTGGGAGTCATTAAAAGGAGGCTGGACGAACATCTGGCCGGGGTTGTTTGACCCCAGTACTCTTTCCTGCCATGGCAGGGGGTCGGACTAGATCTCCTCAGGTTCCTTCCAACCCTACCAGCTGTCAAACTATGAAACTACAAAAAAAACACCAATGACTTAGCTACTTAATCAAAGTGTTACACAAGTAGCTCAGTACAATCACAAAGACATCAAAAGATACATCAACATACTAAAACAGCTCCACAACAGGCACAGAGACAGATTGGTCAATCTAAAGCTGTTTAAATTACCTTCAAACAAGAGCTGAAGGGTCAAAAAGACAGCAGGAATTCAAGTTGTTCTAACAACCCAGACATCTGTGACTCTGGGCCGCTTATTGGATGCCCTGAAGCCCCTGCTCCTTTATGATCTGGCCAAGGATCTTAGCTAACTCGTTCAGGGTGGAATGCCCTCTTCTGAACCCTGTTTCTTCCTTTAGGGTGGAACTGAAATCCCCTAGTGAAGTAACAAGAGGAGTTCTAAATCCATGAGGCAGTCCAACGGCGCTATTTTCATTGCAGCCTGACACGATGAACAGGTTATGGGCCCAGTGATTTTGCAACACCATTTTTTTAAAAATAGAGGCTACTGTAACTACCATTGACCACAACTAAAATAAAATAAACTCTATGCCAACTTTGCAAATTGTCATGGGGCTAATCACTGGATTCTGAGTGCCCAGTTTGCCCCTTCCTCTTCCTCATTCATTTGTGTAAATCTCATAAACTTCCACAGGCCTTCTTCCAGGGACCTCCCTGACTAAAATCCCTGGTCTGAGGGCTCTTCAGGTGCAAGAGAGAGAACAAGGGATCATCCCATGAGATGACATGCATTGCTAACCTCCTTTTCCCTCTGCCCTGCTTTGTCCCCTCTTTTCTTGAACTTGCTAGTCCTCTGACGTTCTCTTAATGCTGCCACTGTTTTCAGTAGTTTCCAACTTCATCCCCCCCATTTCTCCAGCCCTCTGGTTCTTCCTGTGGATCCCAAGTCCTTTCCTTTTTCTCCTCCTCCAACTGGTCAGCCATCCCTGCAGCCTTCTCAATGTAAACCTGCTGTGGGTCTAGGCTTTCCTGCAAGGTTTCCCCTACCACCTCTTCTACCAAGAGTATGGTCCCTTGTGGACTCTCCTATTTCTTTCCCTGGCAACTTTTTCCTGTAGGTTCTTCACCACCCCCAGGTGCATTAGCAAAGGACTTGGCACACATACAAAATATATGTCCTTCCTCCCCAAACAAGTTATGCTGGTAGGGTTCACTATACTTCTTTGCCACGTGGCTTCACAGTTCCACCCACAGGAGGGCACAGCTCTTCCAGGCCACAGTCCAGGCCCCATCGAGGTTATATACCTTTTCTATGGTACATGCTGTCTCAAAGTTTCCAAGCAGAATTTCACATCCTGTTCCTTGATCATGACCAAAAACATAATTACTCACTCTTGATTCATTTCAGGGAACCCAAAGTCAAAAAAGAGACCACAAAGTCCTCCCAGGAGGCCCTCACATCCCCCAGACACTGATTCCCAGTCCAGTCCACTCATTAACTGAATGAAATAATTTAAAACAGAAGTCTATACATTTACAGTCTTTTGTAGCACAATCCTGATGAAATCAAGCCAGATCATCTCCAGTTCAGCTGACTGTGTCCAAAGTGCTGTTGCCGTGGTCACTCTCACCAGAACTTTTCAGAGCCATCTGCTGTGACCAATACATTGAAAGCCACTACACCTCCCCTAAAGGAAAATGCAGGTTTGGGTTTGAAAGTTGGTGCTGTCACCTCTTCCACCATCACATCTGCTGGCTCTTATCAGGCATACTTGCCCGTGCTTCCCTTCCTCCCAGAAAGCCTAGTAGGCTGAGGCTACCACAGAGCCAAGCAGGAGGTTCCAAGACAACAGTATCCAACAACACTGTCACTTGGACAAACAGGCATCGGTCTGTCTCATGAAACAACAGAATTACGCTAAGTGAGACATCAGTTTGCTGAACATAATCCTCACTTGAAATATAAAGTGAACTTGAAGTGACCTCTCCAGGGCACAAAAGACAGGGCAGCGTATATGAAGACACATGTACCAGTATCCTCCTCTAGACTATGCAGCCCTGCAATCAGGGGCTTGTGGCTCCTATTGATGCTTTCAGGTCACCTGGTGCTGCATTGAGATCCTCATGGGAAGTACCAGGTTCTTCTTCTCATGTCCTTCTCATAAACTACATTTTATTTAGAATTGTGCACAAGCAATGGCTCTTACCATTGCTGCAGCAAGGTCTTGCTTTGTACAGGTCTCACTGAGGAGTTGTCAAATAAGCATGCACTCCATAGTCTGCATTTCACTGCACTTGCATATATCATGTCATTACAGTAGCTCCATTTGACCATGTTTGTTTTTGATCTTCCAGTTTACATGCACAAGTGATTCAGACATCACCATGTTGGCCAGTCTAAATCTACCCCTTTGGAAGGTCCTCCTAGGGTTCAGTGCAAAACTGTTCACAAAATTCTTTTGCATTTTAAGCTGTTTATTTACTTCTCTTTGACCATAGAGTGGGTGCCTGGGGTCTTCCATCTTTCATAATCTTTCTTTGTGGCTTGCTACCTTTCTTCTGATATCAGGTGGTACAATATCAGGCAATAAGTACAGGCTATCCTTTGGTGTTGGCTTTAGGTATCCTGTTATTTCAGAACTAGGTCTATTTTATTGGCATGAACTGATTGATCACATACTGGACATGCATACTGTGCAGTGGAGTAATACAAGGCAATAGCAGGCCCCTGGTAGTGAATGTAGCTGGGTTTACTCCCCACTTTGAGGTGACCGTTTGAAGTATGGTACTGAGGGTGCTGACTTTCTCTTTCATCTCATCTATTCATACTTTGAAGTTAAGTATTTGGTCCAACGTAACTCCCAAGTACACAGGGTTTGGGTGATTAGTCAGTGGGATTCCATCCCAGGTGATGTTTGATTTCCACTTGGTTCCTCTATGGCATAGGTGAAAAGCTGTGACCTGCATCTTGGTTGGACTGCCATGAAGTTGGTTCTTACTGTAGTAAACTGAGAGGTTGCTCAGCAAGCATGCCAGTCTGTTCTCAATGGTAGTAAAGTCCTTCTCTTGCAATGTGATGCATAGATCACCAGCATATATGAAGCTCCTCGTATTTATCTATATGGGTTGGTCATTGAGATAGATAGAGAGAGAGAGAGAGAAAGATGCGTGTGTATTAGAAAGGATTGGTGCTAACACACTACCATGTCGGAGGCCATTTCATTGTTGCCTCCAGTGGCTCGGATTCTTGCACCGTTCTACATAAAAATGTCTATCCTCCAAAAGAGATTGGATGAGCTGCACTAGGTAGTAGTCATGTGTGGTATTGTAGACTTTGGCAAGAAGGTCCCAGATTGAGATGGGGGAATTATTTGGTCAACTGCCCGGTGCTGCTGCTGCTTTGGCTTATAGATTCATACATTCATAGATATTAGGGTCGGAAGGGACCTTGGCAGTCCGACCCCTGGCCCAGGCAGGAAAGAGCACTGGGGTCAGATGGCCAGGTGCTTGTCCAGTCTCCTCTTAAAGACCCTCAAGGTAGGGGAGAGCACAACCTCCATTGGAAGCCCAATCCAGATTCTAGCAACTCTTACTGTAAAGAAGTTCTTCCTGATACCTAACCTGAATCTGCCCTCCATTAGTTTGTGGCTGTTATTTCTAGTTACTCCAAGGGGTGCCCTGGTAAACAGCATCTGCTATCCCTTGATATCCCCCACCCCGATGAATTTGTAGATGGCCACAAGGTCACCTCTCAGCCCTCTCTTGTGGAGGCTGAAGAGATTCAGATCCATCCATCTCTTCTCATAGAGCCTTATCTGCAGGCCCCTACCATATGAGTGGCCCTTCTCTGGACCCTCTCAAGGTTATCCATTTCCCTCTTGAAGTATGGTGCCCAAAATGAAACACGGTACTCCAGCTGTGGCCTCACCAGTGCTGCATAGAGGGAAAATATCACCTCCCTGGACCTGTTTGTGATGCACCTCCTAATGCATAACAAGGTGTGGTTAGGTTTACTGATCACTTCATCACGTTGATGACTCATGTTCATCTTGGAGTCAACTATGACTCTGAGATCCCTTTCTACTACAGTGCTGCTGAGATGGTCATCCCCTAGCCTGTGTGTTGTTGATTCCTTCTCCCTAGGTGTAGCACTTTGCATTTGTCCTTGCTGAATTGAATCCTATTCTGCTCTGTCCACTTATCCAACCTGTCCAGATTCGCCTGGATTTGTTCCCTGCCCACTAGCGTGTTTACTTTACCCCATAATTTGGTGTCATCCATGAATTTGGACAAAGTGCTCTCCACGCCCTCATCCAAGTCACTGATGAAGACATTGAATAGCACCGGACCAATGAAAAAATCTTTGGGAACTCGACTGCCCACATCTTTCTAGGTCAATGCTGACCCATCTACCACCACTCTCTGGATGTGTCCCAATAGGCAATTTGCCAACCACCTGACTGTGTAATCAGATATGTCATAGCCACTTAGTTTATTTATGAGAATGGGATGAGATACTGTATCAAAGGCTTTCTTAAAATCCAGGTAGATGACATCTACCTTGTCCCCTACATCTAAGCATTTGTGACCTGGTCATAAAAAGAAACAAGGTTAGACAGGCAGGATCTAACTTCTATGAACCTGTGCTGGTTGCCCTTCAGCATTATTTTTCCTGCTGGGCTCCCACAAATGTGATCCTTAATCATTTTTTCAAAGGTTTTTCTAAGGATAGAGGTAAGGCTAACTGGCCTATAGTTATCCAGAGCCCCCTTCGTCCCCTTCTGCTTCTGCAGGTGGGTGAGAAAGATCTGGATTCAAATCTCAGGGGTCCTGACAGATTTTTTGGGAGGAACCTGTTCTTCTTGTCTATAGACAGGATAGATGTGCACTTTATAGACTAAATAAGTAGTTATAGACCAGAAGTTTTCATGAAACTGAGCTAATTTCAACAGATGCTGTGAAAAAACAGTATACTACAGTGTTTCTTACTTACCTCATAATCTCTTCAGCATCTCTCTGTGCTACCTTGTCTGTTTGTAACCCCCTCAGTTATCTGTACAGCTCTAACTGCATCAATCGTCTGTTTTCATAAACTCATCCAGCTGTTTTTCCCTAGGCCCCTGGCAGATATTACATTTATGGCATGATAACATTTGTAATCACACCATAAATAGCAATATACCACATGCTCAGCCAATTTATGGTACCATAAAATAGAAAACACATGTAAAACACGTTTGTGCCAGGCTTGTGTGGCACAATTGAATGTATGGCAGCAGCTGAAAAATAGTGAACAGTAGCACGTTACAGTACAGACAAGTTAATATACTATTGCACAGTATTATTAGGCTACTGCTCCTTAGTATCACCTAAAAGATGTTCACCAGGGGAAGTGCACAGTAACTGCAGTTACTGTGCATTTACTTAGTGCTTGCTAATGCACGTACTAAATAAATAAACATCAATGACTGTGCAGTACATCTCATGTAGACGCACCCAGAGGAATTATGAACTCAAATACACCACGCTCCATCCAGAGCAACTCCACTGACTTCTGAATGAACTCTGATTTAACTGTGATCAGACTCTCACTCACAAGCTTTGGAGTGAAAGAGTTTTCGCTCATGTGTGAATGTGTGTGTGTGTGTGTGTGTGCGCGCGTGCGCATGTGTGTGTTAGAGAGAGAGACAGAGAGAGAGGGTGCTTGTGCACACATGTCTATGGAGGAAATTAAATTAACACTGGAAAATTAGTAAATAAGACAAATTTCTAGTCCATGGGCAAATAACATTACACACGCACAGACACACAAGCATGCACATGCACACCCTTAACAATTAAGATCAGAAAATAAAAAAAATTAGGCCACAAATGTGCTAATTGACATACCAGAGAAATGAAGATGCCTGTCATTTCCCAGCTGCAGAAGGTAGTTGGATCCCAGTTGAATCCCAAAGGGTAGCTTACAGACCTACAGTCAGACACTCTGTTAAGCTTTGAACTGAAAAAGCAAATATGCATATAATATATATTTTATAAGGCAGTTAATGTACTGTATGTCAAATAAAGCACAGCCAACTCTATAATACATTTACCAAGGATGTTCTATACAATAAATTCCAAATGAATACCAATGAATATATCTGGATTTATACTGATAATCAGGGATACTGGTTTTCTCTGTTTAAAAAACCAAGCTTCTCTGACAAACCCCCCAAATTCTCTGATTAAAATCCCTAAAAACGAGTTTTGCTGCAATTAAAATGAAATGCCACTATATATAGGTATCATTGAACACAATGTTTTATTGCTATATTTATAATTTTAAAGCAATTTGGAAGCCTACCAATGCTTCAATCATTATAATAAAATAAATTCTAAATGACTATATAGTATGGCATTTGATTTATTTTTTTACCGTGAAAAATCAGAACTCCCCCTGCCCTTTTCACTCACCAGGACACAGGTCCAGCTGCAGCTGTCCTCTTCACTGCTTCGTGGTGCTGAGCAGACCTGATATGCCAGTGCCCTGCCCCTGCCATTGCCATTACTTCACTCCTGACCCACAACCCCCTGGCTGTTCCAGTGTCCCTCACTCCAAACCCATAGTCCTCTGGCCCTGCCAGTGCCCCTCACTCCTGACCTGCTGCTCCCCACCCCCAGGCCCAAGAGCCCCAGTGTGTGGGGCAGTGGGGGGTGCCCAACCATAGGTGACGGCATAGGCAAAGTTTCAGGGGGGGATGTGTGGGCACGTATCCTTCCCCCAAGATTTCTGCTTCCACAGCGGGACACGAGGCTGCAGCCTTGCTGGACTGGCATGGGCAGGAAGGAGCTGCCTCCGCAGCCCAGCAGGTGGGACCTGGTGGGCAAGTGGAGAAGGGCAGTGAAATTCAGAGGTGGCTCCTGCCCATAGCTGGGCTGCAGTCCTGTATCCCACTGTGAAGTCACAAATCTGGGGGACCACTTGCTCCCCTATGCCCCCTGACATACCACCTATGGTGCCCGAGCCCTCCCCTGATGTGTGTGTAGTGGTGGGAAGCCAATCCCTCCACCAGTCCCCACCCTGAATGAGCTGTCCATGGCTTTGTCCCACTCCCTGGCCAGGTCCCACGGCCTCATATTCCCACACTAGCCCCGGGCCCTGGCTACCATGCACCATGCATGTCCCCAGTTGGGCTGCACCCCAAGCCCCAGCCACCAATCCTGCTCCACTTCCTCCCTCACTGTGGGGGCTTGGCACGAGCTGCTGGCACCACCACCTCAGTCTGGCCCTTTCCCCCACCACATGTTGCCTATGCCTACCACCACCCCACAACTTACTGCAGGCAGCTGGGGGAGCCGCTCTCCACCATGCTGCCTATGTGTATTGCTGGCCACATGCTTGTGTGCATGTCCACACCGCCACATGACACCCTTTGCATCCGATCGGCTTCTTTCCGCTCCCTCCAGCCCCAAGCAGACCCTTTGCAGGCTGGAACTTTGCCAGCCTGCAAAGGTAAAGCCATAGTTCCCCGTGTTTTTTTCTCCTTCAAAGGGGAAACTGCAATTTTCCATGGAAAATAGAAAATCTGGATCCCTGGTGTTAATGATACACATAGCTGAATGCAGAGTCCTCAGTACCAGAGGAGACAAGGAGATGGCAAGTGTTGGATTTACTTTGGAAGCATGCCAATAGGCAGGGCCCAGAGTATTTGGGAAATCTGATGTAATCCGTATCAGCTTCAGTTACTCTAGAAATTGGCTCTACTCATACTGAAGACTAAAGAAACCTGACAGAGGTCTGCTCGGTCCAAACAATTCTCCCTAGTAATGAAGATGAGGAGATCAGTGATTTCTCCAGGCTTCACATAAGCAATGGGTATCACATCCTTTATTGGTTTGCAATTTTCAGGCCATGGGACAAAAAGGGTAGAATTTTATTTCACCTAATGGATGATCAACTCTGACTTCCCCCGAGTTCTATTACCCCTTCTGGACACGTAAGTGCCCCCATTATATGAATAGGAAGACATCTGTGTGTCTCCAGAGGGTGCTCCTATTCCATTTATGCACCCAGAGGGTGTAACAGAATCACTCCTACACTTTAGAGTCAGTTGCAAGCTATACTTTGATCATCTATCAGCTGAAATAGGATTCTCTCCAAAGTGGTTGTAATTTAAATTTTTTTTTATGTTTTGACACACACAAAGAATGACATTTGCACTGATTCATGAATGTGAGAGACCTGAACTGAACAACAACTACATCCAAGTAGCCAGGGAAAACACACTTCTGTGTGGAGTGTACCATGACATGGGTGGAAGGTCAGTGGGAGCTATGCCAGCGGTGATGAAAGGGGAGGAAAGGGGAGTGAGATGTTAGCATGTGATAAGACCACCCAGGATGGACAGGTCAAAGGGTACTGATCTAATGAAAAGCTTCCAGTGGTTCTCTGCGTCAGGGTTCATTGGTAGCTCAACCACCTAGCTTCATAAAAAAAGTTACATTAGACAGACAAAAACAGTATACATGCCAGAATGTACCAGGATAAACAGGAAGGGAAGAGCCTTCTCTCTCTGTTAAGTAATGTCTGACGCTCTGTCTGTCTAGCAAAATCTCTCTCAAGCACACCTTCCTACTGTGACGCTTAATCAGTGATGATGAGGATGTCAGTACAGATCTATATTCTCTGATCTCTAGCCTCCAATAGTCACAACAGAGCTTAGTCTGGATGCTAAACAACAAACCTCATGCAGAAGTTCAATGATGTGAATCAAAAATAAAATAAAATGAGTTCTTCTGGTTTTAAACTCAGATGAGTAATGAACTTGTAGATCAGAACATAGAAGTGAAAATAGCTGATTTTTCAGTTTTCTGGCAAGTCTAGAAAAAAATATATTTGGAGTCACCAAGAAATGATTTTTTCAGTTTTGGCACACTCATGCAAAATGTATTCATTTCAGCTAGAACAAAATGTTTTGTTCAAAATGTTTTACCTCAAACAACATTTTATTTTGTTCTCAGTTTTTGAAGCTTTTTAAATAACATTGAAGTAAATTAAATAACATAGGGGTACATTTCAAAAGGAAACATTTAAGTAGAAAAAGTTGTTTTGGTTCTAAAATCAAATGCTTCAATTTGCACTTTTTCAATTTAGTTTTTTTCCCTGCCAAAGCAATTTACCGATATTGACACAAATATGTGAAACGTTTCAAACAAATGGAATCTGCATTTTTCAGATAAAAATATGTTGCCTGGATAAAGTTCTGAATGCAAGCACTACCACATACAGACATAAGTCGATATGAAGGCACTCACTGAACAAATGCAAATTCACATACTTGCACTTCTCTGCAGCAAATACTCAACTCAAGCCCCCAAAAGTCACCTTTGCACATAAAGATCAAAGGCAATGCTGCTGATGGCTGCAAAATACATTAACAGCTGACTGACCCAGCTGCTGGAGAGCTGGATCATAGCCTCAGCCTACTGTATTAGGTTTCCTTCTTGTGTGCCTATCCGTGGAGTAAGAAGGTTGGGTAGCTACACCATGTGGCAAAAGGTGTGTTTGTGATTCCCTGCACATGGAAGAACATCAGCCGGTATCAGCATTCTGATTAGATCAAGCAAACATCCAGGGCAGAGAAGGGCCGAGATCCCATGTTGCACTGAGAAGTGCCTCAATTGTTTAAGGGGTATAGGTTGTAGCCGTGTTGGTCCAAGGACATAGGCAGACAAGGTTCTTTGGGTAAATCTGGTATCTTTTATTAGGCCAACTTAAAAAGTTGGAAAACAGTTATTAAGCAAGCTTTTGAGTTCAAAAACCCTTAGCCTGATGAAGGGCTTTTGAACCTGAAAGCTTGCTGAATAATTGTTTTCCAACTATTTAAGTTGGTATAATAAAAGATATCAGATCCACCCAAAGAACCTTGTCTGTCAATCGTTTAAGAATATTATAGCCTTCTAAATGTGCTGATCATTATTTAAAGGACAGCAACCCATTTCTAATTCATGCTCTGCAAGCCAGTAAGCAAGCACTGGCTTTTGTGAGGTTTTCTTTATCAGCCCAAGGTTTTTAACCCAAACTGCCAAAAAAATTCCTCTGAGAATGAGGTGCCTAGACAAACAGGTATGGCTTGTGTCCTTTCCTGAACCAAGCAACCATAGACATAGCTCTCATGAGTGGAACAGAAAGAGATGTGTCTAGAGAGGATGCAGGGTGATCTCTCCTCCTCTACTACCTTGCAGTATGATCCTAGGCTTACCCAGTTGCTTCTCTGTGAATGGGGTTTCTTATTAAACAAGGACTAGTACCTCCCTTGTGAAATAGTTTGAGCTGTGAGAAAGAAGTGCCATATCAGAACTGAGCTTTCTTCCATTTCACATGCGCATAAGCTGAAGAAACTGATTCCATTTTTTTTTTTGGTCCAATAGAAAACAAAATATTTCCTGATTTCATCTTGCAGTCCCTATGTTACCAGACATCCAGCTGGGAATCAGATCAGACCCCATACCTGGACCCATGCAGTGTTCACCTTCCCATGACTATGTAAATGGGCTCTTTTTCAGCAGCACAGGATAAGCTCCAGCAGGGAGATGTTTGATTTCTTCTGGGAACTCACAGAAATCTCAGGTTTACTTTTTGAATGCAGTGCTTTTTCCACAGCAAAGTCAGGGCCCAGAGCAGGTAACACCTTTCTGATCTCCAAACCGAACAGGAACCTTTCTTCCAGCCAGTAGCAGTACTGAGGGAGGGCTACTGGAGCATTGGCCCCAAGAACTACCTTCCAAGGCAGGGATCATTTCAGCGGCCGATTGTGTGACAAAATGTCACTTGTGTCAGCACCCTTAGATTTTCATTGAAAGGATGGCAACCTATGAGGTCTAAATTTTGCTTCTTGTATGACCTCTTGCTGTTTGTATGTCCATGAGATACAAGGGAGACAGTTTGCTTGCAGAAGGGAGTGGGTCTCTATGCTTGACTCTTCAGCAGTGTACGAGTGTTCATCAACTTCAAATAAAGGTAGTAAGAGCACTGTGCTAGGAAGTCAGTCCCTCTTCAGTAGGAAATTGCTCGAAATGGTTGACAAGTCCAAGGTAGCTCCACTCCCCAGTTCTTATTTGTGGCTTTCATGGGTGATGCTCTTAGTACAGCATTAACCGTTTCACTTCAACTTCTGTCTCGACAGAACTGTGTTTCGTTTCGAGTTTAGTTTAATTTCAAAAGCATTGTTTCATTACGTTTCGTCGGTGCTGGGAGCTGAGCCTGGTGGAGAGAGGCAGAGCATAGCCCCAGCGCTGTGCTACACTTCCCCCCACGTGGCTCAGTTCTACGGGGCTGGCAGTCACTGGGCATGCTATCACTGGAGCCCTGAAATCTACACCAATTCAGTGGTTACCAGCACTGGTCAATATTGCTCCTCCAGACATTCACCGTGATGGAGCCATATACAGAGAAGTCGTCTGCATGAATGACAACCCAGACCTCAGCCCCATCCATAGGGATTTAAAGAACCTCCCAGCTCACCACTTGGTCTTTCATAAACCTTTGTGGACATGTGTACAAGCCCTTGTGGGACACAACATTGGTCCCAAGTGACTTGGAGGAAAGCGTGGAATGAAACCACCATTTGGAATAAACATCTAATTTCCGGCCCAACAATAAAGCCTCCCGTTTTTGACCTTCCTCTAAAAAACATGGAAGGCTTTAAACTGGATCCAAACTGGGCATGGCAGCTGCGGTCACCTGATGCACAAATGGTGTATTAGGAGTTTTGCAAAATGTGACTATGGCAATCCTGATCAAACTATGGACCACATAACAACCCTCTATACAATTTTGATGGTGATACTGCAAAGATACATACTTTTTCCTCAAGAGCATCAGAGTGGTTAACTAACCTTAAACTAGACTTACAATCGTTGCTCCAAGTCAGCCATTGGAAAGAACAAGAAGACATCACTGAATAAGAAGTGCTAGAGAAGTGCAGCATTGCAATTACATGTCTGTAGTCCCTAAAGGGTAACAGATGCCCAGACCAGCAAACAGGCTGAACTCTTAATATGGCAGCGTCTGCCCACAATCCTGTCACCTACAGAGCAATGAATGCATCAGCCCCTCACACCAGCTCTTTGTCCTCACTGGTCATAAGTGAGGTCATAAGGGATTTATACTCTTTCCACTTGGATGCTTCCCCTCTCTAAAATACAGAGCTGGTATCTCACATCCAGAATCCCCAAACTCCCCCCTCCCCTACCACTCCAAAGCCTGCTTTAGTTTGGACATGATCCTGAGAGCCAACCAACTTCACGAGCAGCCCTAGCTGGAGAGGTATCAATTGCAGCTTGTCTCAGACCCAGGAAGGACAGCATCTGCTCACAGCCTGGCTCCAAAGCACCCCAGATACAGTCCAGCAGTCAGTCCCACTTGTAGCTGCGCCTTTGATATGAGCAAGTGCTATTGAGGCTTTCAGTAACGGCAGCTCTCAATAAAAGGAAAGCAAAAGCCTGAGCTACCCGCACAGAAAACAGCTCCAACCGCATCAGATAACAGTTCAGAAGCCAAGAGCTCTTTCTCTACTCCCTTTCTCTTGTTTTTTTAAGCACGAAAGAAAGAAAGAAAAGAAAGAAAGAAAGAGGCAGCTTCCAGCAGGGCAGTAAAATGCCATCTGTCTCCCTGATGGGGCTAGGGTTCCTGGTGACAGACGTCCATTTAAAGCCTGAGAGGAAGGCACATGGCAGGCAGACATTCCTGGCTATTGAGTCTCTTAGCTCCTCCGCAGCCGCAGAGAGACCCTTCTTACTGTGTGGGGGCAGGGAGTGAGAAGGGGGGGAGTGAAAGCACACAGGAGGAGAAGGGTAGCACCTATTCCACTGCATTTTATTTCCAGTCAGGAAATCAAAAGAGGGGTTTAAGTCTGATGTAGCAAATCCAAAGGAAGAAGCTTCTTGCTTGCCTCTTCTTCTATTCCATAGGGAAATATGCCCTAGAGCCACCAAGGAGGGGAAATGCTGGGCCTTCGAGATTACAATACTGGACTTTGGAGAGAGGCTGCCTGTGTAACCTGCCTTCTCATTAGCCTGAAATCCTCACCAATCCACCAGTTTTCCTCTGGAAAGCAATGCTCATGGGACTAGAGGAAGAGCTCAGCCAGCCTGCTCCCCCTCCCATTAGTAAGATGTAAAAAAGAAATCCCCCATTTCAGCCCTTCTAATTGCCTGTTGGGAAAGAACTGCTATGACCCTGGACTCTTCCTTGCCTGCAAGATCAAAACAGAAAGCTCTCAGCCCGGCTTCTTTGCACCATCCCCTCCTGAAGAAGATACTGGTTTAGGCTCCGAGTCAACCTAAATCCCCAAGTGATTGCTGGCTCCTTTTGACCACTGAAAGTAAGAGCAGGCATCCACTCCTTCTGGCAGTGCTGGGACGTAAAATCTGTTCACAGAGTGGGACAGCAAAAGACTATCTCTGCCTCCCAGTTCTCTGTTCTACTGTAGTTGAGGATGCCGCTAATGGGCATACAAATATATTGCACAAATATGACTTGTGTGACCCCAGTGAACATAGCCTTATGAATCTGGGGGACTAGCCACATGCACACCTGCCAATTGTCTCCCCCACTTCATGAAAACAGAGCGGAAGTGGGGAGTGAGACCATCAGAAGCATGTCACATGTCCCCAGGCACTCTCACACGCAACATTCACCCTGCTCTGATTATAATGCACAAGCCAAGCCCTTCAGATGTCATGGGGCTTTGCAGAGCACAAAGCAGATGGCAGCAGCCAGGCTGTCTGACTTCAAAAACATTTTGAACTGGCTGCCAGCAAACAACATGCTGAATGTGAAAGTGTCACCATGGAAAGCTTGAAAGGAACTTTAAAACAGTTTGCAACAGGAAAAGCACCTGTTGAGTCCTTGTTGGCAGGTGCAGGCTGGCAGGGCACACACCTGCAGTGCCATATACCTGCTCTGAAAGGACCCGTAGCACTGGGGGTGCTGTTTGCCTTTCCCCTGGTGCTAAGCTTCCAGTCCACAACTTGCCAAACCCAAGTGTAATCCCTAGCAAGATCTTTAAGAGTCCTTGCTGATTCACTCAATGAGTCATTGTTGATTATAACAAGAGCAGCTCATGTTAATAGTCTCTTGAACTTGTATCCCGGGGAGGGAGTTATAGAGAGATACATCAGACACATGTTCACTTTTATCCAGGGCACAGCAATGGATGACACCACGGCCAATGCAAAGGCATGAAATGGGAAATGGCTGCCCAAGCGAGGGACACACAAGTCACAGCCTACCCCAGCCTGCTGACAGGACTCCCCACATGGCCCAGCTGCACACGCAGAGGCTCTGGGCAGTTCCATGTGGGCCTTGCATGGGGAGATGGACTCCACTTGCATGGTTATCAGAGATAAACAAAGGGTGAAACACAGATCACCTGACTGAATATGGCCCTGGATAAGTAGTGACCACTAGGGCTGTGTGAAGCTTCGGGTGGTGATTCAATTCGGAGGTGATTCAGCCCAATTCAGTGGCCAAATCTCCATATCCAAATTGAATCAGGGACCAATTTAAAGGTCCCAATTGATTCAAAGCTCTCCCACTCTTCAGCAAAGATTCGGGGAGCTTTGATGATTGGGGCAGACCCCGGTGGCTGCAGCAGCGAGCTGCAGCCACTCCCAGCTGGTAAGTACTAGGGGTGGGGCAGGGGAGCTGGGGGAGGTAACCATGGGGGGACCCCTCCCAGCCCCCACAATCCCCCCCTCTCCTTCAGTCCCCCCCACGGCTGCCCCTGCCTGCCCCAGCTCAGTACTTAAAAAAAAAGCCCTGGTGCTCACTGGGTGCTGCTGGGAAGGGGGTGATCCCCACTTCCCCACACTGCATGGGAGGGGCTCTGCACGAGCCCCCTTGACCCCACTCCCTTGGCCCCCCAATGGCTGCCCCACCTGCAGGGGCTCTGGCCCTTTAAGAAAATAAAAAGCCTAGAAAAGCCCCAGGACTCATCATTCCTGGTGCAACCTCAGGGATTTGGGGGCTCTTGCAGAGCCCCCACCTGGCACAGGGCAGTGGGGATCATCCCCGGCCAGAAGCAGTGGTGAGTCCAAGTGTTTGTTCAGGTTTTTTTTCCTTAAAGGGCCAGAGCTGGGAGTGAGGTGGGGGGAGAGATCAGGGGGCTCATGCAGAGCCCCCCATGCAGCTTGGAGCAATGGAGATCGCCCCCCCGCCTGGCAGCACCTGCTGAGCCGGGGGGGGGTTCCCCAAGTGCTGGGAGCTGGGGTGGGCAGGGTTGGCCTGGCTGATTTGGAGAGTTGGCTGAATCGAATCAGGACAGTGCTTCGAATCGCCGAATCGAATCACTGTCCCCCAAATCGACCAAATCTGAATCAAATACTAGCCGCTTTGCACAGACCTAGTGACCACATCTCTGTATATTGCTGCTGGCAGAAGTGTGTGGGCATGGAGGACTGCAGCAGGGGGTAGATTGTATGCATCCCCCCCAACCCTGCAATGGAAACCCACTGCTACAGAACAGAGTCCTGGCTCTTGTTCTATCAGCTGCATACTGAATTGCCAGGAGGCCAGTTACAACTCATCCTTGTCCACCAGAGAGTCACTTACACTGCACAAAGCTTTTCATGCCCACTCTGCTGCCACAGCCAGGTCACCTACTTGCCCAGTTTTACAGTGCATCTTGAACATTTGGTGTTTGTCCTGAAGCCCCAGGGCCTGGAAGCAGGTGAGCTGACTACAGTTTCAGCTTGTGGGTTTTTTAATTAGTATGGTTGCAGAAAAAGACTTGAAAAATGCATTCTTAAGACAAGAAAAAGAGCCAATTGTCATTATTTTTTAATCCATTATTATGACTTTTGAGTGCTCAGTGTTGGTCAGGCTGTACTGGCCACATCTCTTGGCTCCAGCCCAGAGGGAAAGGGGTGAGGAGGTTGGGGAGAGCATAGATGGCTCTGGACTCCTTAGGGCAGGGATTCCCAAACTGTGGTATGCATACACCTGGGGTACACAAGACATTTCTGGGGGGGTGGTACATAGGATAAAGTGTATAATGGCAGATTTAATATTCCTTATAATAATAATTGGCATTTGATGGCTGTCCAACATCGTGACAGATGAAAGGAAATGTGACAAAGTCAGTCAGTCAGTGGTGCTTGGCAGTGATATAGGAGAAGAGCCCAATGCATGAGAAGCAAGTCTTCCCATAGAGGCTACAAGTCCACTTGTCAGATGGAGGTTCAAGCACACTCTGCTTCCTGGCACACTTGTGGACCTCAGCCTGGGCTCTCAGATGACTCTCCATGGTGATTGCACCAGCTTTGATCCGGCTTCTCCAGACGGAGTGGTTGTGGGCAGGGTTCTCCCAGTTGTCGGTGGGAATGCTGAATTTCTTGAGACATTGCTTGACCTTGTTGCTGTATTGGAGCTTTGGCCTTCCTCTATGTCGTGGGTGGTTCTTAAGTTGGCCATAGAGCACAGCCTTCAGCAGATGATCTTGAAGCATGTACTCCATGTGTCCCATCCAGTGAAGCCTGCAAGTGTCCAGCATAGTCTGTACAGACTGTAGGCCAGTCCTCTCAAGCATCTTGTTGGTGATCCATTGGTCCCAAGTGACTCGAAGGATTTTTTTTGAGACAGCAAAGATGGAAGCTGTTTGATTTCCGCTCCTGCTTGGAGTATGTGACCCAGCTTTCACAGCCATAAAGGAGGGTACTGAAGACACAAGCCTGATAGACTGACACCTTTGTGTTCAGGGTTAGCAGCTTGATGTGCCAGACCCATGAGGTAAGTTTCCCAAAGGTGACAGAGACTGCCGATTCTCACATCAAGTTCTCTATCAAGGCTAAGTGAGTTGGTAAGAGTTGAGCCAAGATAGCAGAAGTGGCCTACACTGTCCAGAGCTTTATTATTAACATAGATTTTGGGCAGGGTGTTGGTGCCCTGTGACATGACAACTGTTTTCTTGATACTGATTGCCACGCCAAACTCCATGCATGCTTCAGAGCACTTGTTCATCACGATCTGCAATTCACCAGCTGAGTTAGAGACTAATGCAGTGCCATCTGTGAAGAGCATATCCCCAGAAGCGTGCTGGGTGACATGCCTTTTGCTCTGAAATTGCCTGATGTTGAACAAGCTGCCACCCATCCTTGACTCAATTAGTACACCAAATTGATCGTTTCCAAAAGCATACCTAAGAAGGATAGTGAAGAAGATACCAAAGCTGGTAGACACTAAAACGTAGCCTTGCTTCATGGCAGTATCAATGCTAAACTCAGATGATGTTTCATTTTCATACTGGATTGTTCCCTTCATTTCCTCATGGAACACGTCAAGAGGGATGCGGATAACCTGGAGAGGGTCCAGAGAAGGGCCACTGGTATGATCAAGGGCTTGCAGACCAAGCCCTATGAGGAGAGACTGGGGTGCCTGGACCTCTTCAGCCTCCGCAAGAGAAGGTTGAGAGGCGACCTTGTGGCTGCCTATAGGTTCATCACGGCGGCACAGAAGGGAATTGGTGAGGCTTTATTCACCAAGGCACCCTGGGGGTTACAAGAAATAATGGCCACAAACTAGCAGAGAGCAGATTTAGATTGGACATTAGGAAGAACTTCTTCACAGTTCGAGTGGCCAAGGTCTGGAACGGGCTCCCAAGGGAGGTGGTGCTCTCC
>JAGPOW010000145.1:7212995-7254111 GCA_030014935.1 Caiman crocodilus
TGCCTTCAGTACCCTCGGATGGAGCTCATCCGGGCCTGCCGACTTAAAGGCATCCAGTTCCTCCAAGTGACTCTGCACCATCTCAGGGTCTACACATGGCGGTCTGGCGCCCTGCTGCTGCCTCTCTACAACCCCAGTGAGAGACTTGTCATGTCCCTCGCTTAGGAGCACTGAAGCAAAAAACTCGTTGCGGAGTTCAGCCTTGTCCCCCCTGTCCATCACCAATTGCTTCTGCCCATTTAACAGGGGTCCTATTCCTCCCTGGGCCTTCCTTTTACTCCCTATATATCTAAAAAACAATTTCTTGTTGTCTTTTACTTGGGATGTCATCCTTAGCTCCATGGTAGCTTTGGCCTGTCTAACTGCCTCCCTACAAGTATGAGCAGAGGAAGTATATTCGTCTTTGGTGATTCCTCCCTGTTTCCACTTTTTATGTGCTGCCCTTTGGGCCCTTAGGCTGCCCTGGATTTCTCTGGTCAGCCAAGGAAGCCTCCTGGCCCCTTTCCCTCTTTTTCCTCACATCGGGATTTTCTTGCTTTGTGCCCGAAGGATCATTTCCTTAAGGCATAGCCACCCTTCTTGGGCTCCCATCACTTTGAAACTCCTACTCTGCAGTATGTCCTTGACAAATCGTCTGAGTTCATTGAATCAGCTTTCCTAAAGTCTAGCACTTTCACCCTACTAGTTACCTTACCCACTCAATGTTTTATAAAGAATTCTATTATTAGGTGATCACCGTCCCCCAGACGGCTACCGGTCTGTAGGTCCCCTACCATGTCATCCCCTGTTGCCAGTACCAGATCCAGTATGGCATTCCCCCTAGTGGGACCATGTACCTCCTGTGCAAGGAGGCCTCTTACTGGGGGAGTTGGAAGCAGAGCTGGGAACCTCTCAGGCCGCTGCTCAGGTCCTTGCTGGATCTGGGGAGCCTTTCCTGCTGGCCACAACCTCTCGTAGGGGGATCCTGGAGCCCAGCAGGGCGCCTCTCCTGTCGGCCACATGCTGCTCTGCTGAGGGTCCAACAGCTGGCTGTAGGTCCCACTCCTTCAGGCTCTTCTGGGGCAAATGCTCCCACCCCACTGGCCCAGCTCTTTGAAACTCCTTCCTCGTGGTCCCTCATTGCTCTCTCTTGAGTCAACTGCATTGCCCCTTTTATCCTCCTCCAGGTGACCCAAGGGGCCAATCAGGGGATATGGAGGGTGAGTCTCTGGGGCCTGATTGGTGAGGAAAGGGAATCCCAAGCCCTCCAATCATCTTTTACCCTTTCAAAACCCCTGGGCTAAATCACTACCAGCTAGCCCATCACACTGCAAAAAGCCAAGAAGTCTTCTATGCAAAACTTGTCATCAAATCTGGCTTATGCTGACATCTGTCAGGTGCTGAGAGAGGGACTGCCATGTGGGACAGCACAAGCAAGTGTACTGGCTGGAGGATCCTCTCACTGAGCGAGTAATCAGATGATGCCTACCAACAAGTCTCCAGTTACCGACTGGCTGATCAGGCAGTTCTGCTATACCTTCTGTGATGTCCTCGGCCAGAATCTCGCCACCGTGTAGGCTGAGTCCAAAGGAGACAGGGAGCTCTCCCTGTGCCGACCCTGCTTCCCAAAAAGGGAGACACCCATGAACGGAGGAAGGGGCACCCAGTCTTGTTCCTCTGCACGGATTACAAGGTTCTGGCCAAGCCACCTTGCTGTGGCTAAAGTCCATGCTGGTGCACATGATCCACATCAACCAGACATAAATGGTTGTCATACTATCCCTGGTAACCTGTACCTGGCAGTATTACTGAGAAGTGTCCACAGGCTCCTTGGATACATTCAAGGGGCAGAAGGTGCTAGTCAGTGTCTCCTCCCCTTGAAGCACTAGTTATTAATTTTTCACATTCATTCCTGTTTTGTCATCTGTTTTCCCCAGTATCCTGTTGGTGCAGAGTTAGTGGTCTCCCTCTAATGACAGAGGGAGGCTTACGGTTCCTTGGTGGGCCTAGGCCTACTGCCCCTGTGTAACAAATAGACTTGTCTGACACCGGCAGGAGTGCATGCTTTAGTTGGAGAGCATATGAACAAGGTGTCCCTAAAGCAGAGTTTCTCAACCCATGAGTTGCAATCCAAAAGTGGGTCATAAGAATATATGAAAGGGTCGCAAACAGATTTTAAAAATGGATCAACCAACTTTAAAAATGGATCCTCCTTTAAAGGAGAAAAATGAGGCAAATCATGGGATGCCCCTTGCAGGCTGGCAGATCTCCAGCCTGCAAGGGGCTGCTTGGCTGTCTGCAGCAGCAGCTCCTTTCTGCTCCCTCGCCCCCAAAGTTGGCACCCAAAGTGGTTGCCTCTGTCACCCACCTCCCCTGCCCCAGTTACACCATTTCTGAATATACTGATTTATTTCAGCTTCACCCCATATGAACCTCAAAAAAAATAACCTCAATTCTACGTACAAAGTGCTGGGTTTTGAACTAATTGACTCCAAGGTCTTTTTCCTGAGTCATAACATTATAGACCATTCTCTAAAACCAGTTTAATGTGAGCAGTGACCAAAAAACTAATAAAAGTGATGGACATGATTAAAAAGAGAACTGAAAACAAAATGAAACATCACCATGCCACCACCCCAGTGGTGTTCAATCTTTTGACCCTGTTGGGCTTGACGAGTGGTGCAGGGCTAATCAGTGGGCTGGATCTGGGCCTCATACCACCCAATCTAGCATGCAGGGCCATGCTGTTCACCTGCAGAGGTCCTTACTGGTCCATACATTTGGCAGCTAGAAAGTGGCACTTAATGCTGCCACTGCTCTCTCACCACCAAATTTTCACACCCTTGGTGAGCCCTGTGAGATGGATGACAGAGCTTTCCAGGCCAGATCTGGCCTCTGGACCAGGGGTCGAGGACCCCTGCACTCTACAAATCCATGGTGCATCCCTACACTGCATCCATACACTACAGATGTTCAGCTTTCAGAAAAGGAAAATAAGAGGGTACATGACAGCAGTCTCCAAAAATGTGGAGGGCTGCAATAAAGAAGAGGGAGAACACCTTTTCTCTCTTGCTGTAGAGAGCAGGACACAGAGGAGTAGCTTGAAATTGCAGCAAAGTAAGTTTAAACTGGATACCAGGAAAAACTTAGTCCGTATTACAATAGAGAGGCAGTGGAAAAGACTGTCTAGAAAAGCTGTGGAATCTGCTTCATTGGAGGTAGGAGGTAGGATAACCATTGGCCAGGGCTGATCTAGGAGTAGTTATGGCTGGAGTACACTGCAAAGAGCAACAATTGAAAGCCCAGGAGCCCCCCAGTACACTCAGATTGCGGGGAGATCTGCAGCCCAGAGCAGACAGCTATTGGAAAGAACCCTGTTCAGCAGGAGAATAAAAAGGAGCTCCCCAATGAGCTTAGTAATGAAAGAATATTAAACCAATATTACATATGTTTATGGAGAAGTTAGGGTGACCAAAAAAATAGTTTTGGCTTTCCAGTTAGTGGGTTTGAGATGTGGAGTTACGTCTGAAGTCCCCTAGCTGTAGAGCAGAAGGCTTAGTGTATCCCATGCCTCTGGGCTGTTCTGTTTACCGCATGGGGTGGGGAAGGGATTTTTTCCCCTCTTGTTCCTATGGGTATCAGGGCTTTGGGGTTTCTTTGGGATTTGTTGGTTGGTTGGTTGGGGGGGGCAGGGAGGGCTGCATTGGATGTTGACTGTGGCCAAAGTTGGAACTTTTGACCAGGGCGTGCTAATGCTCCTGCTAAGACTAAAACCCAGAGGTTCCTAGTTAGAGGTTTTTGGCCCTCTGCTCAGGGTCAAACCAGTCACCAAATCTGAGATCAGGAAGAAATTTTGCCCCACAGCTCAGCATGCACTGTCAGGATTTTTTCTTCCTCTGAACTGGGATGCCTGGCAGTCTTCCTTGGGTTTCTCAAGTGGATTCTAACAAGCCTTGCAGTGGTGGGATCACGTTGGCAGTGCCCTTGTCCCCTTTCTTTACTTGTAGCAGGTTAGGATATTTTTGGTGTTTGGGGGCAATAAGATTCGCAGCTATGTGACATGGCTGTCTGTGCAGTTTTAGAAATAAGTTAAACAAGAATCTGCATGGGATGGTTTGAGTAGGGATGATCCCTCCTTGAGCAACAGGACTAGAATATATGATCTCATGAGGTCCCTTCCAGCCCTATTTTTCTATGATTCTGTGTTTCTAGACCAGTAGTTCTCAGCCTTTTCTGACTTGAGGCACTCTTCAGCAGTCTCAAGGCACCCCTCAGAAAATGCCAGCTCTTAATTTTAACTTTTTTTTTGCTTACAGGAAAATAATGGAGCAGTTCTTCCATTGCAAAGAACTCAGAAATATCACACCAGTATGTTTTTAACACTGGAGAGTCCTATTTGAAATCTCTGGGTTTATCACATGTATCGTGTTTGCATATCTAACAGTGCTAACATTGCATGGACCTCCTGAGCACCCTTGAAAGGATCTTAATGAACCCAGAGTGCTGCAGCACCCTGGTTGAGAAGTACTGTTCTAGGCCACAGGCCCCTATCCTGGTGAAGCTATGGCTTTTGAAGGACTGGGGGATTCAGGCCTGATGTGACACTGTGTTCTTGAGGCCCTCAGGCTGGAAGCTACACTACTTCTGCAGAGTAAGTCCCTCCACTGGAGAAATCATGGTGTCAGCAGGAGAGTGGAGTAGGCATTTTCCATGGCACTGCCCCAGCAGATAGAGACATGCGAGCCTGTACCGAATGCACAAGTGTAGACATTTGAGCTGTGCAGTGCTCCCTCTGCTCTTCTCTTTGCATTTGTAATTAAAGGATGGATGGCAAAGGCAATCATTAAAATTGATGTCCATTAGCATAATCCTAAATGTCCATTAGAATAATAACCAAGTTCCCAAGTGAGTGCTTATTCTCTGATTGGCTCATTCTCTTCCATGGTGCCCTGGGGGGAAACACAGCTGGAACTTTGAGAAGTGCTTGTGATCAGGGCAGCACCTAGACTGCACCCAAGACCTACTACTACTGCCAACTGGGCAAGGACAAGGAAGCCTAAACACTTTTTGGACTAGAGCCCATGTTGGGGACTCAGGCAACAGGAAAGACAAATTGCCGCTTCCTGGCCCTAGTTACTTGGCGGCCTTGTTGCACATTACACTTAGGATACCTTAACTACACTTAAAATACTAGCTTCCAAGCATTCAAACAGTCAACATGTGCTAAGTGCCATTAGAGCATAGCAAAGATAGCACTTTTCTGACAAGGAGTATCCTCAGATTGCGTAACTTGGCACATGTGGAGCTAATATTTAACTGCTCCGTGGAGGGCGCATCTACATATGCTATTAGTACAGAGCAACAGACTCCAGCACCTGAAGGGTCAGCCTGCCAGCCTGGGGCTGCTCCAACCAAGCTCAACAGGCAGCCCCCTCACTGAAGCACCCTCGTGCCCCAGGCAGCCGGGTCAGCATCTACACGTGCCTTGCTGCACAAGAAAAAACACAAAAGGACAGTACTTGTATTTACAAGTACTAACCTGCAGCAGAGTGAATTAGTTTCCTGTGGCCTAATAGGGCCACATGTGTAGACACTCAGACTTTACTGTGGAGTTAATTAAGTAGTTCCACAGTAAATGTTTCATGTCTTCAGTGGTCTTATGATCAGGAGACACACTGAAGCCTTGAACCGCATCTGGTGCAGTGCACCTGTTTGTTGCTCCCAGCAACTGCAGCACACCACAACGCCCCAGTCTTCAAAGCCTCTGGCACTTAAGACATGTTTTGTTTAGATCGTAGTAAGGATTACTGTGTGACTGCTCAGAAAAATAGTAATGTAATGTGCCACAAGGTCCTGCATTTGCCTGCTTGCCAGCAGCCTAACTACCCCCACCTGGCCCCAGCTACCTGCTGGGTATAATTGCCTGCTTTTGGGTACATCTATAAGAGATGTTTACTGCAGAGTAGGCTAATTATCCCTTCAGTAAACATCTCTGCATCTACATGCGCAGGGCTATTAGGCTGGAGTAAACTAAAAAATCCAATAATAAACTAATTTCTCCTAATAAATACAAGCACTATCCTGCTACAGTTTTTTACTCCACAGCAGTCCACATGTAGACATTGACTTGGCTGGCTGTCACTGCTCCATGAGCCCAGGACCTCCATGGAGATGGGATGGAAGCCATGGAGGCAGGGTGAGCAGCCAGGCAAAAAGGATGGGGCTGTGGCCAGGCAGGGAGCTATGTACAGGGACAGCTCTGGGATCCTGGAGTGGTGACAGCACCGGCCAGAGCCTGGGGAGAGCCTCAGTCCACTTCCTGCATGCCCCTACCTGTGAAACGAGCTCCCGTTGCATGGGTGTGCAAGCGACAGATCGTGGCTTTGCTTCAGCCCTGCTTCACTTTCACCACACCACAACCCTACCCTGTGATTACAGCCTTGCCTGCTCACTCCACGCCCAAACGTCACTCCCCACTCTCCTGCAGCCCCATCCTACATAGGGAGTTTTGGTGAGCTGTTGTGCAGTGGGGTAGGTGGGGCGGGGGGGGAAGGGTTGACCCAGTTTGTGACAGCTCAGCAAAACTGTTTATGTGGCCCATGGGCCCAAATAATTGCCCACCCCTGACTTAGGTGATTGCTTGTACCATGGCCCCACATAGCTACAGCTGCCTGATCCAGTTTCCTGGGCTGGCAATGCTAGTTTGGATCCCTGTCCCCTGTTCCTGGACCCTAGTGCCCTCTTTGGCCTGTGGTTCTAGCCAGAGTGACAGTTTGTGCCCTTACAGACCTTGGCCTTCTGACCCTCCTGCTCCTGATCCCCTGGCTTCTGGTTCTAGTCTGGACACTTACTTCCCTGAACTTGACTGTTCCTGATGCTCTGGACTGTGATCCCTAGGGCAGAGGTGCTCACCCTGGACCCACAGGCCAGATCCAGCCCCGAGAGCCATACCGTGTGTTCCACAGGGGTGCCCACAGGTCTGAAAATCTGGCAGCAGGGGAGCAGTAGCAGCAATTGCTGCTCCCTTGCTGCCAAATTTCTGAACCAGGAGGAGCCCTGCTAGCCAGATAGTTGGATCAGTGCATGGATGTAGTCTGGGGCCCAAGCTGGGGGGCCAGGGGCCAGCTGGAGGCAGTGCAGGGCCCAATTCTGCAATGCAGGGTTCAGATCTGATGCCATGGGGCACCAGGGAGGAATATAAACTTAGGGAGGTGGCAAGCAGCACCAGGGAAGCTGTATAGGCAGTGCAGAGCTGAGGGAAGCAGCACAGGAAGAGTGGAGCCCCAGGGAGCTAGTGCAGGCAGTGCAAAGCTAAGGGAGGGGGCATGGAACCCAAGGGAAGCAGTGCAGGGCCCAATTCTGTGGCAGTGGGCTAAAGGAGGTGGTATAAGGGCCAATCCTGATTTGTGGGGTCCTACCTAGCACCTGGACAGGCCTCACACCACTCATCCAGCCTATTGCACCAAGAGGTTGAGCAGCCCTGCCCTAGGATCAAGACCTGGCCACTTGTGTCCTTGTTGTATTCCAGAAAACTAGTCCAGTTAACTTCTTCTGTTTGGGTGGGTCATCCCTTTTCTCTCAGTACAGGTGGGGCTAGGCTGCAGCTCACAACTCCAGCCACCCTTTCACTTGCAAACTTGTTCTTTTTTTATATATGCCAAAGATTAGATTGCAACCAGCCCCTGTATTGTGGGAGTATTATGTGTCTATATAGATATATATCAGTGATTCTCAACCTTTTGGCTAGGGACAGACATTCAAAAAGCCTGAGCCTGAATTGGTTCAGTCTTTGCAGGTTAGTCTAACCTAGCTAGGTTGAATCAGTTTGTAACTGTGAAGGCATCCCAGAAATGCAGGCACATGCCTACAGTGGCTAAGGCTAGAAGCTGGGGAGGTGCTTGAGCAGCCCTCCATTCCCTTGTACAGTGCTGAGCTCAGGGGTATGTGCCCAGACCCTGACAGGATATGCTGATTAGGGAGTGGTTCCCCCACTTCTGGCCAACCCAGCAGATAATTGATAATATAGTGTTTATCACCCCTAACTCGGTCTTTATCAGCCCATTATAAAAAAAACAGTGGGACACTACCAGCTACCTGTTGATTTTGCCTTTGTCCCATCTGCCACAGCACAGACCATAGCCAGCATGTGGTCTGCTAGCTAATGCTGAGAGGTGTTTGTATAAGGCAGAGGAGACTGGGAAATCCTGGGAGTGAGGAGAGGAGGGAGGGAGCAGGGGGGAGCCAGGCAGATGCCTGCAGTCTTTGTCTAACTCCAGCCAGGGTGTAGAGGGAAGGGGCCAGCTCTGCTGTGGAGCAGAGAGCCCCACCCAGCCCAGAAAGTATGATGGGATGCTGGGGGAGTCTGGTTTAATTTAAACCAGGAAGGGGTCTGAGACAGACATTGCATAAACCAATTTGATCCAAATCAATCAAGTCTGATATACTACATTCAACCAGGTTTATCTCAAACCAGTTTCAGCCATTTTCAAACTGGTTTATGTGCCCTAACCATCTGTTCTGTTACAGGTGTAAACCAGTTTCTGATCACTTAAACCAATTTATGTGTAATGTCTGTCCCTAGCATTCTAGACTCAAGGAACCCCTTGGAAAATGCCAGCTCTTAGCTTTCACTTATTTTTTACTATAAAACAATAGAACAATTCTTCTGTTGCAGAGAATTCAAAAAGACCACAACAGGTCAAAATGTTTACTATGGATTACTTTTTGAAACCTGTAGGTTTAACTTGTGATTCATTTGTAGGTGTTTGAATAGTTAACAGTGTTAATTTTAAGCATCCCTGTGGCACCCTTAAAAGGATCTCAGCACCCAAGAATACCAGTGCGCGTAGCTGAGAGTCATTGATATAAACAGTCAATAGATGAAGTGCTCTGATGCTCAGGAGTATCCAGTCTAGTTCTTGAGTCTGGTAGAGAAGTAGAAGGTGTTGGTGCTCCTTTCTGCAAATAACTTTGCATCAGTTTGGGGCATATTGCACGGGTGCGTAGGTAGAGAAGAACAAGCAAAATAGCTTCCTGCCTGTACCTCTGTGTGGGGTTATGTCACAAGTAGGGTCTCAGTGGTGCTAAATTCAGGCCTTGCTCACTGCTAGCATCTCCTGAGGGCAAATCACTTCTAAAGGAAATGGAGAGAAGGGAAGAGCCAGGACCAAACCACTCTACTCCCATGGCAGCCAGCAGACTAAACCAGCTGTGTTAGACCGCACAGCTTTCCCTATAGGTGTACCAGTAATTGTTCTCCACTGGCACATTGGGGTTCTCTGTTCCACCTCAGTGCAAGCCTAGGCCTGTGAAAAGCCTTCTTCAGCAAACAAAGGAAGTGGGGTGCATGGCAGCTGAAGTAGGAGTAATTAGTTTTTATTAGGTAAAGTTCCTAAGGGGGATTTTGGGGAGAGAACAACAGATAAATAGCTAAATAAATTTCTTGTCTGTACTTTTGCTTTTACCCCATAGTCTCCAGCTCAGGAACACTGACCGCATTACCCAACATATATGATTTTTCTTCTTTGCACACTTAAAGCACTTTTCCATGTCAGAAATGTGATTCATTATAAACGTAATTGAATGGGGAGTTTCTGAGCAGCAGGATTCTGGGGCTGTAGAGCACTCTGGATGCCACTTCAAGAGTATCCCAAGTACCCATTCTGGCACCACTAAAGCCTGCCCCTGCATCCAGGATATCCCCTGTCCTTTCTGCAGAGCTGTTTCATAGAGCCATGTACTTCAGTTCTGCTTTATGCATAAAAGGGTTAATTTACTAGCTCTCCTCCCCCAAGCACAATGACACAGTCAGCCTCACATAGGCTGCTTACATCTCACCTTACTTCTCTAGTCGTCACTTCTCAGTTCTTAATAAATTATTCAGCTTTCCTAAATTTGCATAGGGGTCTCATTAACAACTAATTTTGCTTATTTAAAACAACTGCATAATCAAACCACTATACTGTTTCACTTTACTTAGAACCATGCATTATTCATGAACAGAACATTTGCATACAGATTTATTGATTCTTAAAAGAGCACATTTTTCACGGCTTGAGAAAGAAAAGCCATTGTTCTGTTTTTGAACACTTTTGGTCCAAATTCATGTTTAACAATTCATGTGCTGCCTTCCTGGGAATAGGCAGTGCGGCAAAGCCAGGAGCCAGGGCACCACTGAATGCTGGTGAATGCCTGAGCGCAACAAAGGAAGCATTTTCTGAATTGCAATTAGTGGTTTTTCCTAAATTTTGCTGGAAGCAATTTCTGAAGATGCTCTCTGCCTTTTGTTGCAGAATCCAGTCTCACAAAGAAATGACATACATTGGCACCTTAGAGCTTTTGGGTGCTACTGCAGCACAGACACTAAATAACAGCAAGAAACTGGCAAAAAGGCGCATCTCTGCAAGCTGGAAAGGAACTTCCTTACCACCATTCAGGGACCATTCTCCTCCAGCCTGGGGTTCATCCTAAAGAAATGAGCTGAAAAAAATGACATGTAGGGGGTCTGGACTAAAGATGAAATGGGGGCCAAATATGACTGCAGCACAAGGACTCCTCATTCACCATCACTGAAGCCTTAATGAAAGCACAGAGAGGAATGGCTAGCCTTACCACATAGAGCACTTTATTAGTTATGCCAGTTTGTTGCATCTTCTATCAAAACTGGAACGTCAGCAGGGGCAGACACTCTTTCTGACAGCGTATGTAAGAGGAAGGATTGTTATGTGACTGTGAACAGGGACTCATCAGAATTAGGTTCTATCACTGGTTCTGGTACAGACTTCCTGTGTGATCTGGGCCAAATCACTTGTGACCAAGTCCAGAGAGGCACTTTGGCCACCCGAAACTTAAGTAGCTTCCGAGGCTCCCTATTGGGAGAGCTATGGAATAGAATAGAGCACCTGGGCGTGGAGCTGGGAGATGCCTAGAGCTAGCCAATTGGCACATGATACCCAGGGATCAGTCCAAACTCCTATACTTCTGTGAAACGCTACCCATGAGACCCCTTCATCTGAAATAGATCCAGATTGCCTAGTCTTGATCTGAGGGTGAGAACTGGCCAGGTGGGTTATTTCACCACCCATTTTTTGCACAAAGGCCTGATGGTTAGAGCACCCACCCTGGAAATGGGAGACCTGAAGTTTTGGACCTTTTCATCCTGAGTGGGGATCAAAGCCATGTTGCCACCTTCCTAGGAAAGCATCTAGCCATCAAGCTATAAACAGATTCAGAGAATTGCTCTTCTACCCCTCCACAATGTCCAAGACTGCAGGAGCCATGGGAGCAAAAGGAATATAACTTGGTACCCAGTGGTTAGGGTATTCAGCTGGGAAGGAGAAGTCCTAGTTTTCAGTTTATGCTCCCAGGGTTATTTACAATTTTTATCCAGTTACTAACATACAATTCATTAAAAATTGTGGAAGTAAGACCAGCACCCAGGACTTCCCCTTGTCCCTCCTAACTGCTCCTCCTAGCCCCATGACTCTGTACTAGCTTCTACAGCACCTAGCAAAATAAAGTCTATTTCTATCTGGGTGTTAACTTAACAGTAATAGCAATGTGACTGTGACAGGAGCATATATTGGGCCCAACCACCATGTATAAGCACTGAACTCAACTCTCTGACTGATCTTAAGGGCTGCAGTGATCACTGCTTCTCCACTACAGACCACTGCTGCTGTCACCGAAGGGCTCTGCTCTAGGGATCGACACTCCCTTGCTAAATTTAGTAATGCAGCCCTAGCCTAGTTATCCATCTCACACCTCACCGCACTAGGTGTGTAGGAAGCAGAACTTCAATTTCAGTCTGTTCAGGAATGCAATTATATGACCCTGCATCAGCACCCAGACCAGTGGGTGATATTAATATTTACAAGTGTGACTTTTATTCACCACAGTATGGTAGAAATCTCCTGGCAACAAGAGATCTAGCCCCCTCTATATCCCACTTCCCTCTTGCCCAAGTCTTTAAGGAGACTCTTCAGAGGTCCAGCAACTGGCTCTTCAAAGACTATTGTAGGAAGCCTGTTTCCCCAAGCAAACCCCTGTGATCTGGGGAATTTATGCCAGTCCAGACCTCTCCTGTCCTCCAACCACAAACCACATACAGCAGCAAGAAGCAGCACCCCTCTCTACTGCAAGCTGTAGCTGACCCAAGGTAGCAGCAGCTCCTTTATAAATGTAAGGTAAACTTTTGCATCCCCCAATCCCCACCGAACCCCAACCTTTGGGTTTCTGGTAAGACTCCCATGTAAATAAGGAGAAAAGCATGTGTGAGAAATATGGAACAGGAGGGTCTAAGTTGTCAACACAATATACATGCAGAGAGAGTTGGGTGCACCAGGGTCTGCTGTTTTAGATGCTTGCACATGTTCAGTGAACCTAATGGTAATGGTCTTGCCTGTTGTAGCTGAAAGTATAAGCAGCCCTGTTACTGCTGACTGTGGAAATTCTCTCGTTTAAGGGCTGGGGTTCAAGTCCCAGCTGAGATAGACTCTTTGCAAACTTCTATGTAATGGAGACTAAACTAGTTTTCCAGCATACTTGTATCAGAAACCTAGAGTAGATTTAACTCATGGGCATAATCCTCCAGTTGGGGACTGGCCCCAGCCTCCCTGTACCTGCATCCATTATATTGCAGTCACCAAACGCAAGGATCAGTGAAGCTTGTAACCAGCAGCTTTTGTAAAAGTGACTTCCTCTGGCTATGCCAGTTAATGTGGTGCTGGGCTCTGTTTTAACAAGGCTATAGCAGTTTTTACCATTTGAGGAATAGTCCCAAAATCTATGAAGAACAACTTCCAGATGTGAAGTGCTTCATGTAGCACTGACCACCTGATCTGTGAGTTCACTCTGTAATAAGTCTTGGTATAGTTCCTAGCAGGACAAACCATCTACCAAACCAGTCTACCTTTATGCAAGGTTTGGAGGTATGGAGAATTGTTTTTTTCTTTTAGCTTATTAAAGGACTAGGTTGTTATATTTTATTTATACATGCCATCCTCCCCGAAAAATCCATTAAAATGTGTATCTATTACTTTTAACATGATGCAGTTCTGTGTGAAGACAGCTACAGGTTTCCTGCAGTATCCTTTATGATACCATGCACTGCCCAAAATAACATAGCACAGCTCAGAGCACAAAGGACTGCCTCAGAATATAAATCTCTGGTTGCTCTCGTAGGGGGTTGAAAATCTCACACCTTCTCTTACACCAGACAAGCTATTTAGGGAGATCTGAAAAATGGGACGAGAGACTTTGAGCAGGAAGCATGATTTATGTAAGACAAACTATTGAGACACAGGAGGCATGATAAGTGACCTTCATTCTCATCTCTGATGGTTTATTTCAGGGATATGACAGACTAACCCCAAATCTTTTCTGAATAACAGGAACAGATTATGCTTCTTATGGGTGATTCACAGGCTGGGAGAAGCACATCTCCCTTCATGCTGCGTTACATCAAGCCACATAAGAGCTGGCTAAATTACGTGGGTTATGATGCAGAATTGTGAGTCACTCCGTGATCTACTGAAAGAACTCAGAGAAGGAACAGCGAGTTCAAACAGACTCCAGTTCACCTTTAAGGATTGAGACGCCAAAACAAGTACTGTCATTTTTTGCTGGGTGGCTTATTTGGGTTCCAGTTCTCCTGCACATGTCACTTAGTACAGGATGACCCCTTTCATTCTCACTCTGGATCATTGCCTAGGAACCATGCGCTTTCTTCCCTGCTCCTGAAATGGTCTCTGCGACCATGCGCTCCCCCACTCTTCTCAGGACTCCGCTCTCTCCTAATGGGACTTGGGTCTTGGTCAAGGATCAAAGGGTTCAGTTCCTTCTATGCCTTGCACACAGAGCTGGAGGGAGGGTGGGCTTCTGCAAAGAAGTAAGGAAAAGAACAAGAGAAAAAAAAAGGTAGAAAGATAAGGGAAAGGAGGGCAGCGAGTGTGCTGTTCTGTCATGGTTAGATCTATATACGCGAGGACTAGGTAAAACTTAGTTGATGCAACATGACAGCTTCCAAAACCAGCCAATTGCTTGGCCCTGGGAAACTAAGCAATACTCCAGGGATCCATAGGAACAGCCCTACTTTTTATTTGTTCTTCTCACCTTTCAATCCTACAGCATTTGCACCCTCATCTTTTGTTCACACAATGAACTGAGAGCACAAATTTGCATATCTGCTTTTCTAATCTGCTGATTAGAAAAGCAGATATAGCACTGTATCATTTGGCAAAAGAATTGCTAGTGGTCACATTTATGCCTGTAGTTTGATTGTGGGAGGAGAATGCAGGCACCAGTTTTATATGGCTCAAAGTTAACTTGTGGTCCTGAAAAATGTCATGTTGTATCAGCCATCTAACAGGACATTTGGCTTAAAAGTCAGTGTGTAAAAAAAACACAGGTTATCTCACTTATATCCAACCTTGGAAAGAAACAAAAGCTTTGGCTAAATAACACACCTCTAGACCCTCCAAAGTTTCAAACTGTTCCATCATTGCTCAAAGAGAGCAGGTGGACAAACTGTCCCTGGACCAGGATCCCATGAGCGTTTCTAGATCAGGTTTACATTTCTATCTACAAAAGTGTTCTACTTCATGATATAACTCTAGCTACAGTCCCTCCTCTTCAACAGAAGAACAAACCAGTAAGATGCAACTATTTTTGACACATGCTTTTATTAAATCGAGGTTGTAATATTTCACTAAAAATCCAAATTTTTAGCCACAAGGGGTACGGTCTACATGAGACACTAAATGCCCATTGAGTTAATTCAACTTCACATTAGCACAGCTGGCAAAAACCATGCTAATGCACTAATGGTCAGTAGATTAGTCCAATAGGTATTAAACATCATACAAAAAGCATTCCCCTGCACTAATGCATTAGCTTTAGTCCAATGGACATTAAACATCACTTAAAAAGGGTTCATCTGCATTAATGCGCAATAGTGCCAATTATAGTGCCTTTAGTACATATTACAGGTACTAAACCTAATGTGCCATAATTACAGCACATTAATGAATGTGTAGATGCACCCAAGAAGAATTAACTAAGGGTGAATGCTACAAAGCCTTAAGGATGTACTTAGCTTTGCCAGCTTTGAGAAGTTCCATTAGCACTAATATATTAACCATGTACCTGAGTACCATTTTTGGATATTAAAATAAAGTAGCTTTGTAGCAAGGAGCATCTTATAATAACTAGCAAAGGACTCAGATATCAAACAAAAACAAAAGTGTATATTTCAAGGCTGGAAGAAGAGCCTTTGTGTGGGTGAAGTAGAGTTTCTGTCTAACTTTGAAGATGTGGATTTGCTTTTTAACTTTCTGGAATAGAAACAAAATAGCTAAACCTTAAGGTAGAATGCAAGCCAAATGAAAGGCACCACTATGTTTTTACTCCGACAGAGGAATCAGGCAGTCACATTCGGAGCTGTAACGGTGCAACTGGGTACCTGGGGCAGCTGTGACAGGGGCATGTCGCAGTGGTGTCCTCCAGGAGGGCTGTGATCTCCTGAAGGCCCTCCGCCCACACCAAGTCCGGCCCAAGGCACCCTCAATTCTCGCCCGCCATGTCTTTGATCTTAATAAGATGGGAGGCTGCCTTCTACCGCCTTGGGCACAGCGTATCTCTTGGACTCGCCGGAATAGTCCCCCGTATGATGGGTGCCCTCCAGGAACCCCTGGGCCGTCTCTATATTCTCGCCTGCTCTGGGCCTCCCATCAGCACCCCCTCTCTAGGGCCTGCTCATCAATGTTGCCTCTCGTGGCCACCAGTCTTCTCGGCCCACCTCACGACTACCCTCTTCTTAGACCGGGCGTACTGTGCTACGATCCCCTTTTCAGCCAGGGGACCACCGCAGCACTTGCCCTTTCTTTAGGAGGTGCTGCTAACCCCAGTCTCTGGGCCCACTGCAGCACCCTGCCCCTGGCTGGGGTCTGTTGCTGTGCTAGCCTAATACGGTGCTCACTCCTTGACTTGCCCTTCTTGGGCTCCTCAATAGTGCCCCTGGTCTGGGCTTCTCAGTAGTACTGCCCCCTTCTAGGGCTCCTCAAACGCTGCCCCTCGTCTGGGCTTCTCGAATGGTGCTCCCCTCTCTAGGGCTCGCCGTGCCCCACAGGGCTTCTCAATAATGCTGCCCATCGTGGGCTCCTTAAAATACTGCCCCTATCTAGGGCTTCTCACATATTGCCCCTCATTGACTTCTCGATGTGGCTCCTTCTCGGGCCTCTCAACAATACTGCCCCTCATGGGCTTGGGGTCTCTGCACCCCGTGTTGCTGCGCCCTCTCTGGCACTTGCTGTGCCCCACTGGGCTTCTTCAATGCTTGCCCCCTCTGGGGCTTGCTGCGCCCAAACTGGCGCTAAATCGCACCCTCCCGGGCACTGGGATCACCACACTGCTGGAGTCCCTGCTGAGGTTGCTGCGCCCCACTAGCGCCGGGATCCCCATACTACTTTGGGTTTCGCCTCCTCCAACCCTTACAGCCTCGCCCAAACCACCGGTGTAATCCAATACTAACAAAACATAACACAAGCCGCCTGGCTATAACCAAACATCAGGCACCCAGCCATAATAGCATAAGCCTCCTGGCTCCAACTTAACATCATTGCTCCAGCCCCTGGAGCTCTCATGAGCTGCTCTCCCATGTCTGTCTCCCAGAGCTCCTGCCCCTCCAGCTGCTGGCAGAGAACTGCCAGTCTGACTCGGGCTTTGGGCTTTATAGGAGCCAAGCCCTGCCCCTAGGTCAGCTGACTCCCATTAGTCGCCCCAGCAACCCTCAGCTGTGCTCATTATCTCTGCTGGGGCTTTTCCCCAGCAGTTTTCCTCTCACAAGGAGCAGTGCATGGAGGTGCGCCCGGACAGGGCAACAGTAGCTTCTGGCTGCTGCTCTGCCACCAGTGAGATTGGGTAGCTGCAGCAACAGCGCTTCAACATGTACCCTGCCTCCAAGTCAGCACCTGGGGCAGCTGCCCCAGTGGCCCCACTCTACTTATACTACTGGTCACGTTATTCACTTCACACTTAGGCTAGGCACAGACATTACACATAAACCAGTTTAAGTGATCAGAAACCCGTTTAAACCTGTAACAGAACAGATGTTCAGTACACATAAACCAGTTTGAAAGTGGCTGCAACCAGTTTGAGGTAAATCTCATTGAATGTAGAATCAGAATTAATGGATTTGGTTCAAACCGGTTTATGAATGTCTGTCCCAGACTCTTTGTTGGTTTAAGCTAAACCAGACATGCCCAGCATGCTCTCTGGGCTGGCCAAGGCTCTCTGTTCCACAGTAGATTTGGCCCCTCCCCTCTGCTCCCTGGCTGCAGCTTGACAGAGACTTGCAGGCTGCTTCTCCCCATCCCATGCTCCTCACCACTCCCTAAGCAATAATTCCCCACTGCCCTCTACCTTGCTGAGAGGTATCTGTATATTAGCTAGGAGACCACATGCTGACTCCGGTCTGTGCCGTGACAAAGGCAGAATCAACAGGTAGCGGGTAATGTCCCTCTGTTGTTTTCTTAGTGGGGTGATAAACACTCAGTTGGGGGCAATAAACACTGTTATCAATTCCCTGCTGGGCTAATCAGAGCATCCTGTCCAGGCCTAGCCACACCCCCAACCCTCAGCTCAGCACTGTGAAGTGAAAGGAGGGCTGCTGTAGCACCTCCTGGCTTCTACCCAAGTAACTGCACAGTAGCACCTATAAATGTTTTTTTCATGATGCTTACTACGGAGTAGCCCAAGACTGCTGTACAATAGCATCACATCTTGGTTGCTGCCATGCAAGGCTACTGTGCAGTAGTCTTGGGCTACTGCACAGCCAGTGTCTCGTGTAGATGAGGTCAATATGTGGAATCTTTATGGAACTATCTTAAGGTAATCTGACAGGAGGTATATCACTTTTAACAGAATAAGAGATAGCATTTCACAATACATGGGTTGTATCTTGCTTTATATGAATAGCATTCACCCTTATGCTTGAAGCCATCACAAGACCTGTGTGTGCTACTTAGATGCCACTTCAGTCCCATTTCAGTTCTTTCCATGGAGTGACCCATTCCAAGACCCCAGTCTTCCAGGTGACACCAATCCAAGTCCAAATTGAAAACAGGTCAAAATAAGAGTTGATTTTTAATAGGAGAGGAAAGCACAAGTTAAATTTTGGTTGTTGATGTTTAGAAGTAAATATGTATAACACCGGCAAGTGCTATAATCTAAATAATACATCCCCTAGGACAGGCATCAGCAACCTATGGTCCATGGGCCAGATCTGGCCCACAGAAACATTTTTTCTGGCCCACCAAGCGCATTTGTATAGGAATCTATTGGCTGCTTCTGTCAACTGCTCTCTCCAGCCCATTACTGCTGTCAACTGCTGCATCTGACCTGAGGAGGACCCAGTTATGTTAATTGGGCCTACTTAGTGAAAGGGTCCAAACCCTGCCCTGGGGCAGCATCAGCAGGAGGTAAATCATCAGACTATCTCTTGAGTCCTCTCCGTCAGTCATGCTATAGCATATACATATTGGCTCTTACAACATAGGCAGGAGACACTCAATTTATGCATATCACACACACGCTGTCATTCCAAAACCCCTGGAACAGGGAGTTGAGCCCTTATTACAAAGCTTGTAGCTGGAAAGTGAGCCTGGCCCTTTAAAATTGGACCTTTTGGGCAGCAAGAGCCAGATGCGGCTGAATAAGCCACATGATAAGAAGGAGTGGCGGTGGGAAATGCAGCACAGACAGATAGGGTGACCACCTTATCAAAATGCAAAAGCGGGACACTGAGCCTCCCCACCCTGCCCTCCCATGCCAGGTCCTGCCCACTGGGCTGTGGAGACCCTGAGGGGAGGGCAACAGCGTAAGGAGCCCCGAGCCCTTAGCAGGCAGCCTGCATCTGCTCCAAGCACAGATCGGGGGGGGCTTGGAGTGGCCAGGGTGCAGAACAAGCCAGGCTCTAAAACAGAATGACAACCAGGACAGGAAACCTAGGGAGTCAAAGCACACAAGGAGCCCTACAAGGCGGTGAGATCTCATCTCAGGATTCCTTCTCACAGTCTCCTTTGGGCAGGGGCAAGACACCTCCCAAATTGACTTTTTCCCCTCTAACAAGATGTGGCAGGCAAGTGAAACAGAGATTTCTGAATAGGGCAAGGCAGCAGGACAGACTGTATTAGGCAGAGGGTCCTGCCACTGGGTCCCATGGTCCAGTTTGAAAAAAATGGGACTATGAATTCTAGAAAAACAATGAGACAAGGTATGAAATACAGGTCATTTATAATGAGTTCCTCTCCTTCAGCTGTGGGTTTATGGTGAGTCCACACAGTGCTGGTGACACAACCCTCCACAACAGCAAATACTACTTTCTCCACCCTCTCTTAGAGAAACAGGGAGCAGCAGGAAATATTTAGATTCCACAAGAAGCATCATTGCTCATTTAGGCAGCATTAATTATAAGCCTGAACATTTAATTACAAGTTTGCTGGATTTTTCCGTGTATTTAAGGCTCAAAACCTTACCAATTGCCTCTACATGCCCATAGATGAGATGTGAACTCATACTCCTGTAACGGAAGAGACCACTCCACATATTCCAAATTAACCTGCACTCCTAACTCCCTCCCATTCAAGCAGCTCAAGGGAGGAGCAAGATGCTCATGAGGTTCCTTCATTTTCCCAGCTGCTTCTCCAAGGAATGGCTTTTAGGAGCTTGAGGAAAGCAAAGAGATGCCCAGCATCAGCTGAGAAATGAAATAGCTTGCTTTCAGTTCCTAATTAGGGCAAGAATAATCTCCAAGAAAGCTTGGAAGCTGTTAGTATCGTTAGTAGCCGAACGTAACGTTCCAGGAATGGCCTCTCACTGCCATGCCAAGCATCTCTGGTTACGTTACTCAAACTGTGTGTGATAGATGCAGCACAGGCTTTCAAGAGCTTTGATTAGTCTATAAGGAACAAATGTATCCTGCTTACTACTTGATTTCACACTAACACAGCTAACTATGTCTCTAAATGACATATGCAAAATATGTCAATTACTAATTAAGACTCAGAAACAAGGCATTGTGCTCATAGTTACATATGCACAATTTTTTTCACACACGTATGCACACGTGCAGGAGGAAAAACACAGCAACTTGATTTTTGGAAATGTGGCTATATAAGTCCTTTAAAAAAGGTCCTTTATTCACTTACATGTTTGTAAGTAAATTGTGTCCATGTGGCAGACGAGTCACTCCTGTAAATGCTTCTCTTTCTCCTTTCAGCCTTCATTTGCTTTTTTTTTGTAGGTTGCAAATACTTTGGGACAGAGATTGTATCTTATCACATGCTTATTTAGAACAAGAAGGCTCTGATTTTGGTTGCTATCTGAATGCTAGGGTAGTCTGTAATAGTGAGAAAAATACTTCATTGCTGCATTTGTCCCAAAATTCTTCTTGGGCTCAGGAACTGGAGGATGCAGGCCAAGGTTAGGAGAAACTTTTCAGGACTCAGATACCTAATTGGACATCCTCCTTCTAATATCCACAATCAGCATGATCTGAACAACCATTTCCTCACGTCTGATTATGGGGTTATGTGAGCCAAGAACAAAAGCCCAGGGCATGTTTGGTAAGACCTCCCATTTTCTCCTCAGAGATTACACTCCCCAGGTTCCTACCAAAGGAACTGGTCCAAGTAGACATGAGCAGTTACTGAATCACTAGGTAGTTCCCAGGAACTAAATAAGAACCAGCTATGAGCTATATAATAATACTATGTCCTATATTCACTAAGTACAGGTGGTCAAAACAGATGCCTTGCACACACTCGCAGAACCTGTTCCTTGCTTTCCTAGAAGTGGAGATTTTATGCAACAGGAACAGCACTGACATGCAGTTTCTTATGGGAAACAGGAACGCTGGGACTGTGTACATGGCTGTCTTGTGACTGACTAACTAGGGGTCAGGTCACAGGCCAGTGATCTTTCTGGCTACTGTCTCCAAAACAAGGCCTGCTCCCTAAGGGAGAGAGTGACAAAACTGATTTCCACCTTTGGACCTGAGGTGGAAAGGCAGAGAGCAGCAGCTGCCTTGCTCAGGCTGCCAGGACTGGCCCTGCCCCCAGCACCCCTGTGCTTTGCAATCTTCATGTGCCCTTTGTACGGCAGCACTGACTTTGTCAAACTGCAACTACAAAAACTGCTTAGACTTATGAGATGTCAGATTGCAACTATGGGGGTTTTTCCCTTTCTCTATAGCAGGAAGCGCACCCCCTTCCTTGGATTTCTTGAGCATATTTTAACAATCTTTGTAGCAACAGAACATTGACCACCATTGCTCCCCTGCTTTCTCTGTGGAAGATTAGGGTGCTGTGTTTTGTGGTTGTGTGGCAGTAGCCACACTCCTTGCAAAGCATCACTGGAGTCACATCTAAAGTGGCATAAATTTAAAAGAAGGGAACCAGATTTTTAATCCCTCTAGGGCCAGCCCCTGCAAGGTCCTGGGTTCCCTGAGTACCCTATGAAGTTAGCCCCTTGCAGAGTCAGTCCTTTAATTTCTGCATGAGGCAGAGGGAGAAAAAAAATATTCTATGAGCCATCCATCTCAGGACAGTAACCCAGTTCCTGCTACAGTAAGATGCCAACAGTCTGTCTTTTACGGTGATCTCTGAGCGACAGAGAAAGTGAGGAACTGACAGACTTAGACTGAGGTATGCATGTACCTGCTCTTATGATAGGCTTAGGCAATAGTCACTTTTAGCCTGCCTGGCATGGGCTCACTTTGTCCTGGTGTCCCAGGGTGGCACCTGCAGCTGCCTTATACAGCAAGTAAGTTCTCTAATCCTGGAACAGGACTAAGCTTGCTGGACAAGACTTTCGGGCTTTGTTTTTTCCAGGCCAAAGGATTTAGGATAGGTGTGGACAAAATACAGCCCGTGAGTCAAATCCAGCCTGGCAACTCATTAGATCCAGCCCATGGCTGCCCCTCTGCTTGGGGTACCACCCCACCTGGGGTAGCCCATGCTGGGCTCCAGCCCACACCCACTAGATCCAGTCCAGGCCAGTGCTCACAGCTTCCAGCAGAGCTGCTCCTGGTGTGACTACAGCTGCTCTGGCCGGGTGGAAAGGCAGCCAGGAGGTGGAGATGGAGCCCCACATGCTGGGGCAGGAGCGCCCACCTGAAGCTTCCTCCCAGTCTGAAGGGGCTCAGCAGGAGCAGGAGGAAGACCCACCGCTGGAGGCAAGAGGAGCAAGCAGCACCCAGGTGGCTATAGCTGCAATGGGAGCAGCCTCACAGGTAGGTTGTGCACGTTTGTCAGGCCGCCAGCAGGAGTGGGCTGGAGCACAGCATGGGCTGTGCCAGGCAGGGCTTGGCCCCATATGGAGCACCTCAGAGGCAGCTTCAGACTGCATCGCCTGGGTGAGCTGTACTATACATTCCCCCTGCCCCTCGCAAGGGCAGGGGCATGCAAGGAGCAGACTGTGGCCCCAGCCCTGCACTTTCTCCAGCCCACAACCCTACCCTGTGATCCTAGACAGCAGAAAAGGGAAAAAATTCTTCAGGACCCAGTGTGGCAACAGGAATGAGAAAACCCAAACACCCTCTATTCAGCTGCACTCATAATCTAGAGTTGAATGGTGCAAGAGATCAAAGGTAGCTCTTCCCTTTATGGCTGGGAAACAATAGCAACATTGAGAAGGAAGTCAGCTATAAAGAATTTAAGCTTCCTGCATGTAGGAAAGGGCTCGCTTGAGCCCCTGTGTACTCTATAAGTAGCCCTACTCAGCTCTCTTGCTTACACTAGCATTTGGTGCAGACAACTAACTACACTGTATGCCCACTTTGCCTTCTATAACCAGGTGCTCAGGGCACAAGTGGTTTCACGCTCCATTTTCTTGATCTCACTTTACACTGGTATGAACAACCACAAAGTGCAGGGAATAGATCTATCCCATGCTCCGAACTCCACCAAGAACTTAAGCTGGCAGACAACAGCCATCACTGCCAAGCCAGCAAATCAGATGTATATCTATGCCCTTCTGGTGATTTGGTATGGCTTCACTCAGTAGCTGACGCACCAGACAGAAAGGAGTGTTCTACCACCACAAAGGAGCTTAATATATGAACACAATGGAGTTTTACTGGCAGCACATTGTAACATAGACTAACTCACAGAGGCACTTCATTGTTTGTTGCTAAACCTCAAGTTTTGAATTCTCTTCCTCATTTGCCCCCTAGTCCCAGTGACCTCCAAGTTCCCTCAAATACTGCCTTACATCATTTCAACTCTTAGAGCAGCCCCACTCGCCCACTGCAGAGAAGCATTGATGTGAGCACGCAGCACAAAACTACAACACATGGTATTCTGGCCTCTAAGCTGCTCCTAACATAAACCGAGGTCTCCCTGCTCTACTAGAAGCTGAGCTGTTGGGATTGAATGGTTGGGGGGTAATTTTTACCATAATGTCATTTGATATCTTTCTTATCAAGGCTGAAACAAAGCTCACAGATATAAACCCTCCACCATGTAAAATTTCCCCAAGGTAACATGATGTGCTGCATGTTACAGCAAAATGCAACACTTTAAAAGCATCTATATACAGCTGGGAAGGAGCTAAAGTAACCTGGCCCAGGGAGATCCAGTCTCAGTGTGCATGAGCAGTGACTGTGCCATGTCAGCTTCCTATATGGAAAGCCCAACATGTCAGTGGGCCCTAATAGCTGCTGGCCCTTATTTAGGAATGGTGAGAAAATGTTCAGGGGTGCCTATAGGCAATATTCTTAAAAGCACTGGCATGATGTCGGAGCCTCAGCCACATTTTCAGGAGTACCTTGGTCCTATGCCATTCAATGCCTCAAGCCATGTCTACATGGTAAGACTGCCAGCCCTGCCAGAAGCACTGTCAAAAATGCTGTACTACTCTGGGCAGGTTGCCTGCCTCCTGAACTGGAAGTAGAGTAGCAGGGCACCGAGAATGAGCATATTAACATTGCTGGGTGATCATACCACTTCTCCAACATAAGAGAGAACAGCTTTGTTAACTCGACATCAAGGCTGACCAGCAGGCCTTGTATCTACCATGACAGCTGGTAGTTCTGGTTTGGTTCTTAGGGGCCTTTTTAGAGGAGGGTCAGGCTCTTAAGGCCCCAGACCCATGTGCCTCTTTTAGTCTATTTCTCAACCAGAGGTAACGGGGGATCCTACCAGGGCTCACGTTGGCAGTATGGCTCCTCCATGTTTTCTTTCAACTTCCACACAGTTCCTGCCTATAACTGATCCTATTCAACTGCCCACCTCCTGCTGCCCTATTCTCCTAACAGATTAATCTTGCTGCTCCTGCTACCCATAACCTACCCAGCAGTCTCTTCACAGTTCTCCTGGTCTGCACAGTCCATACCATTCACTGTCTACGCCAAGGCCCCGATATCACTATGGGTGACTCAAAAGAGACCTTTGCTTAATGGCCAAAACCAAACAAAATGTTAGGCCACAGAAGGAATGGGATGGTAACTAACCTAACCCAAATGTTAATTTAATACCTTCCTGTTCTTCAGTGGAAGGTCATCCTTGAAATGCTGTGTGCAGTTCTGGTCACCCTATCTCCAAAAGACCAAAGCAGAAAGAAGAGGGACAAGAGGTGGGTGATGAACATGATGAAGCCTGGGAAAACCTCTGTCTGAGAAGATATGGACAAGGCTGGAATGGTTTAGTTTAGAAAGAAAGCAGATGAGAGGAAAGAGGGATATAAAATAATGAATGGTCTAGAGAGGGTATGTCATTGCTGTGATCGCGTCTTTGTTCCTGCTTTTACCCCAGAGAACAACACATTGCTTTTCTCACTAACACATCACCTTTTTCTAAAGTTCTTTTTTTAACTTTTTCTGCCCAAAAGGTGTGAAAACAGGTGTTTTAATGCTGCCATTGAGAATTCTTTAGCATGAATCCACCAAAACAGACTGACCCAGACCCAGCTTTAGTGAGGAGGTAACTACTATGCAAGGACCTAGGGCATGACTTAAGTCTTGATATTGTTGTTAAGGCATTAAAATAAGGTTGGCAACATATTAATTTTATGTGAAATAGAGTGTCTACTCCAGAAAAATGTGGCTGGCACTGACAATATTGCCAAAACTGCTGCCTGTGCCTATTGTCACTGTCATTAATAAAAAGTATCTTTTAATAGTACAATTCTTCTCATGAGATGCCCGTGTACTCTAAGTCAGATTCAGAACTCCTAAGTCATAGTATAACAGGATCGATACTCAAGGGGAAGTTGTGATGCCCTCTGGTAGTCACACAACTCCTGCTTCTCTGGCTATAGGTTACGCTCCCTTTTCTCCTTCCTGCTTTGCCCTGATGTTCTTCTTTAATTCTGGAAAAGGAGGCTGCCCATGGGACCTAGAGCAAGCTCTGCTCTGTCTTCCTGCCAATGGATCCCTCCCAGACCCTGTTAGTCCCCAAACTAGTCTTCACACAACGTGGGCCCTTCTGATTTGTATGGTCCCCAGGACACCTGTTGCCTTATAAGCTGTTCACAGCCTCCATCCTCTCCTACAGCCATGCCTATGCCTCACACATGATACCATTTAATTATTCCAGGGGGCACGTAGCCCCAGTCCAATGCCTGGCCTCCTCAGGCCTCTATGCTCTTGTGAGTCTCTGCACCTCTCAGGCTGCAGGCTTGCTGGCCCTCTCTCTGTCCCTCTTGGGCTGTAGGCTGATTAGCCAGCCTTCTATAGGTCTTGCCCCTTTGGGTTGTCAGCTGATTAGCCTTCTATAGCTCATGCCCCTTTGGGTTGTCAGCTGATTAGCCTTCTGTACTTCCTCCTCAGGCACCGAGGCTCCTAGCCCTGTCTGGCTTTGACCTACATTAAGCTTCTGCTTCACCCTCTCTTTCAACTGCAATCAAACCCCAGCCCTCTGGCAGGGCTCAAGACAGTCACATGCCCCTCAGGCACCACTGGGACCTCTGATCTCCCCTGACAGTCCATGACTCAAACCATTGGTCATAACTGTAAAGAAAATAACACAGTCTCTTGGCTAGAACATAAATTCTGCGTGGTGCCTTAACCCAACCAGCAGCTCTTTGGCTGACTGGTATAACTTCTCCCCATCCTAAGTCACATTTCCCTCTAAATCAGCAGCATCCCACCTCCTGGCCCAAGGCAGCCCAAGTGCCTGTCAGGAGATTTTTCTGCCTTTTTCCTGCTCTGGAGACCCTTCCTCTGCAGCCTCCAGAGTCAGACTGGCCACCTTTTCTCAGGCTCTGGATTTATAATAGAGCTGTGCGAAACGGCGCCGTTCCATTTTGACTTGTGTTTCAACGTTTCAATGGAACAGCATTTCATTTTGAATTCGTTTTGCTTTGAAACTGCTGTTTCATTTCATTGGAACAGTTTCGTTGTTTCAATGGTGGTTCGACGTTTCGCCCATAGGTTATAATGGGGAAGCTCAAAACAGCCTATAACTTTTCCATTTCTGGCCAGATTTGTCTGAAACTTGCAGGAATGATAGCCCCTTCTGAGGGCATGAAGCCGGCCAAGTTTCGAGGAGATAAGTATAGGGGTTTCGGGGAAAGCGCACCCCAAACTGCTGACAAGCAAAACTCATGACATGGATGACACTTTTTGTGTTGAGGTGTAGTAGGGTGAAAGCTGCAGGGGTGGTAGCCACTGCTGAGGCCACAAAGCCTGCCAGTTTTCAAAGATATAGGTGCCAGGCTTCTGGGTCTGGGGCCCTGCTCCTCTGGCTGCTGACAGGCAAAACTCATGACATGGGTGCTTGTGGGACTGTGTCTGTCAAACTGGGCTCTTTTGGAAAAAAATGCCATCATGAACCTACATTGCCAAGGAGGAGAAACCCATGCAAGGGTACAAAGCTGCTAAAGATAGGCTCACTCTTTCGCATGTTGCCAATGCTGCAGGTGACTTCAAACTTAAACCTTTACTCAAGTACCATTCAGAAAACCCTAGAGCTTTCAAGGGACGTTCCAAAGCATTTCCCCTAGTGATATGGAAATACAGTCCTAAGGCTTGGGTTAATAAGAACATTTTTGAGGATTGGTTTCATCATCATTTTGTGCCAAGTATCAGGGATTATTGCAGCAAAGACAATCTTGCATTTAAAGTGCAGTTAATCTTCGACAATGCTCCTGGTCGTCCAAGCATCCTTGATGGCATGAATCCTGACATCAAAGTTGTGTTTCTGCCCTCCAATACCACTTCATTGTTGCAACCCATGGACTACGGGGTAATTGTATCCTTCAAGGCCTACTACATTAGGCACACATTTGCCTAGGCCATCAGAGCAACTGAGCAGGAAGGTGGACCAACTCTGAAAGAATCCTGGAAGGGCTTCAACATTTACCATGCAGTTAAGAGCATTGGTGAGGCATGGAATGAAGTCAAACAATCAAATTTGAATGATGTTTGGAGAAAATTGTGTCCTAAAGTTTGTGTCTGACTTCCCAGGCTTTACAGACACTATTCAAAAGGTAACCAAAAATGTTGAAATGGGTAAAGAACTTGACTTAGACATTGCACCAGATGATGTTGATGAATTGCTGGCATCACATTCTGAAGAATTAACCAATGAGGACCTCATTGAATTGGAACTGCGAAAAGTGGCAGAGGAAGACGATGCATCCACTGTCGCAGAGACTCCGTCTCATAAAGTCTTGACAACAAAAGTGTTGGCTGAGGCATTTCAGCATTTGGAAGCTGTCATGTCCCCGTTTGAGGAACACAACCCCAACATTGAACGCAGTGTATCAGTGAATAGGAACATATCCAGCATGTACAGTGCTACAGAGAAATGTACAAGCAAAAGAAGAGAACATGTGTCCAAACTTCCTTGGACACTTTCTTTAAGAAAGCAGACAAGTCTCCAGGAAAACCTGCAACCAAGATGCCTGAGAAGACTCCAGCCAAGAATCCTTCAAAAAGTCCAACCAAGAGCCTTTCAAAAAGTCCAGCAAAGTCACCTTAAAGAAGTCTTTCCAAAACAATTGTTACTATTTACAGTATAAATACATAAAGAAATACATATAGACAAGTAATATAGCTATATTTATTTATTTTATATAATTGATTGAGTACTGTACAAAATTCTGGGTTATTTTGGGTGAAAATAGGGAATCAGGCCTTGGTTCAGGAACCAATCCTCCATTTATAACATTGTTTTCTATGGGAAAATTGGTTCTGACTTGAAACATTTCTACTTAAGACGTGGTTTTCAGGAACCAATTGTATTGTAAGTCTGAGGACTGCCTGTATAGTTAAAATTCATTGAAATCTTATGCATGGACATTAGATGAAGACTTTTTTTTTAGTGGGGGGGAAAGGGAGAGGCAGGCTACTAATAGCCATAGATGTCCATTACTCATCATAATGCAGTGGGGGTTTTTTCTACAGCATCTGAAAAGTAATTTTGTCTTTCATGAAATGTCGCTCAAAATAACCTCTTCCTAAGAGCCTCTCATTTCCTAACATTCCCAACTGGACCAAAGTTGTAGAGCTACCAGCAACAAAGTTGTCTTCTCAGAATGGCCACTGCCATTTAAGTTTCACCTTCCCCCTATATTTTCTGGTTTGCAATGCTTAGTTTGAGCTAATTACACTCCTGGACATTTTTACCCTTAATTTATTTATATGAATTCAATCTTAACTCTGATTTAATACCATTCTTATCTGGGAATCTGAATGGAGTTTATATGGGTAGTCCTGAAATTCAGACCAGGATCAGAAGACTAGGAAACATGTGTTTTTTTATTAAAAGTAGACATGCCTCAGAGACAGGGGAACTTGCCTGGGAGCTGAGCTACCTCTGGCAGAAGTATTACCCACAGGTGCTAGTGTCAAGTTACTTATTACAAGTAATCTGTCACTAGAGCTGCACGGCTGCTCTATTTCTGTGTAACGTAAGCCATATACCAATGGTCTAGTTGCATTGCTTTGACTTCCAGGAGCTCAGGATGTCTTGCTTAATTTTCCTGCCGCCCTGGTACAACAGCAGGTGCAGCACTGCCAGGAGCTGGTGTTCTGACCATGCAAAGAGATTTGCAAGTGAGGGGACATAGAGCCTGGTTCTCGCCTCACTCCCAGTGGCATTCCTCACAATGTAAAAGTGGAGTTACTAGGACTAGGATGAGACTTAGGGAACATACTTTCTGAAACCATGTGGTAAGAAGATGGACCGTCTAGTTCTCCATTCATTCTTGGGGCATCCACCTAAAGGGATGTGTCAGATTGCTCTTGCCATGGAGGCTTCTAATTGTTGCATGCAACATTTTAGGGACAGAATCTATTACTCTAGGAAGTTCCTGGTGATAAGACATGTCCAGGATATCACATGGGGTGTTTCCTGCTGACATACTGGGTGTATGAGAAGAAATAAAGAGTTATTTTGGGGTCCAAATTCAGATGTGCTCATTTGTTGTACTCTCAGGCCTTTGGATAAACTCCAATTCAGCTGTACTTCAAACCTTACCAAGGTCCTCAGGCAAAATCTAACAAAAAGCTTTTCCCCAAACTGATCCCAAACTTCATCAATAATCTCAGCATTGCATTCATATAACAAATAATTTCACTTCAAATAATAAAAATCTAAAAGCGAGCTTTCCAGCTGGTGTCACTTTGCAGAGCCCATGGATCAATGAAGCTATGTTGATTCACTTTATTCTCCATGAGAAAAATGATTTCCCTTCCTCACCTCTGAGAAAGTAGACTTTTCTTTATGTTGACATTTTCTCTGCTTTCTGCCTTATCCACTATACCATGTTTGTCCTCTTTCTGTGTTGTGTCCATGATACAGTGTGAGATGTACTATCCAGGGGCAGATACCTCTTCTTTTCACCCACTTGCAAAGCACATTGCCCACAAATGGCATGAATAGAAACAAAGAGTTTCTATTCTAGGACATAATCATCCACCAGAGGAACATCTCCTTCAAGCATATCTAGTAGTAGCAGTAGAATTGATACTGAAGGGCCGCGTCTACACAAGATGCTGACTGCACAGTCGTTACTAAGCAGTCATTTAGTACTTGTATAAACATGCCCAAGTAATATTCTTATACTCCTCCCAAGCTATCTGTCCAAGCTTCACCTTCTTGTAAGCTTTCTTTTTTGTGTTTAAGCTCACAGAAGAGTTCTCTGTCAAACCAAATTGGTCGCTTGCCAGATTTGCTATTCCTCCTGTACTTTGGGGTGGTTTGTTCATGCTCCCTCAGTAAGGTTTCTTTAAAATACAACCAGCTCTCCTGGACCCCTTTCCCCCTCAGACTGGCCTCCCAGGGGATCCTGCCCATCAGTTCCCTGAGGGAGTCAAAGTCTTCTTTTTCTGAAGTCCAGGGTCCTTACTCTGCTGCTCTCCTTTTGTCAGGATCCTGAACTCAGTCATCTCGTGGTCACTGCTGCCCAAGTTGCCGTCCACTTATATATCCCCCACCAATTCTTCCTTGTTTGTGAGCAGCAGGTCAAGATAAGCAAGGCCCCTAGTTGGTTTCTCCAACACATGCAACAGGAAGTTGCCTCCAATACTCTCCAAAATCTTCCTGGATTGCCTATGCACCGCTGTATTGCCCTCCCAGCAGATGTCAGAATGACTGAAGTGCCCCATAAGAACCAGGGCCTGTGATCTGGAAATTTTCACTAGCTGTCTGAAGAAAGCCTCATCTACCTCATCCTCCTGGGCTAGTGGTCTATAGCATACACACCATAACATCACCCTTGTTTCTTTCCCCTTTAACTTTAACCCAGTCTTTCAACAGACCTATCTCCAGTTTCATACTGGAGCTCTGAGAAATCATATGGCTCTTGTACATACAGCGTGACACCTCCTCTTCTCCCCTGCCTATCCTTCCTGAAGTTTTTACCTATCCGTGACATGCTCCAGGCATATGAGCTCCCACCAAGTCTCTGTTATTCCAATCCCATCATAGTTCCTTGACCGTGTGGGTTTCCCTGCAGCAGCCTCAGCATAGCTGCAGGTTCCTGGTTGGGAAGCCACGTTGGTAGGGCTAGGACAGGCTGAGTTGGTGTGGTGCTCCATAACAAGGAGGACCTGGTCCCCTAGGGTACTGGTGGTTTGGGCTTAGCAGCCAGTCCTTTGCCCTTCCCAACCAACATGTGGAGGAGATTTCTGAGAAGCCCTTGATCTTGGTCCCTTTGGAGGAGCCCTCTGGTCTCCTGGGTCCCCCCTGCCTTATTGTCAGCTCTTGCACTGGGGGCTGCCATGGTGGCATCCCCCTCCAGGGCTCCTGCCCTACCATGGGACAAGGACAGGAAACCGTGGGGCTCCCCTTCTGCATGGCAGGGAGGCTGATAGGGTCAGAAGGATTCAGGCAGGTGCCTCTTCTGGCTGCACTAAGCGGGGAGGGTGTTGTGGTGGTGGGGCTGGGACTGGCATGTGCTGGGGCAGAAGGGACAGGGGAGGGAAGAGTGGGGCTGGGGGTGGGGATGATGAAGGGGGAACAGGGCTGGTGGCTGGGGCTCTACAAGGGGCTGAGTAGGCTGGGGCAAGAGTGGGGGAGGTGACATGTGCACACACACATGCACGCACGCACACGGGAGGGGGAGGCATGTCACTGACTTGCTCGGCCAAACACAAGGGCAAGGAAATGGAAACACAGGATTCACCCCAGGAGGGACAGACACATAGGGTGCTGCCAAGGCAGGAGCAATGTAGAGGCCCTGCTGGTAGTGTGGGATCCCCTCAGGTTGCCCACCAACTGGACAGCTCAGCAGCAGGAGTGGACACCAGGAGCTGGGATCAGGAACTGGTGTTCGTGGGATGCCCCCCGACTTGGGGGGGTGGGGGGTGTGGCAGCAGCAGTGGTGGTAGTGATGGTTCAGGGCTAACCCAGGTGGAGCAGGCAGGGGACAGTAGCCCCATGAGGAGCCAGCAGGAGCCATTTCTGGGGGAGCCAGGCAGGGCAAACAGGCTCCCCGAAGGAGGGAGGCACAGCGTGCAACAGCTCCTGCCTAGCAGCTCTGGCAGCAGTGCCGGGGGAAGTGTTGATGCCTCCTTGTAGCCACAGGCCACTGGGTAAGTGGGGCCTAAGGTTTCACCAACTAAACAGCAGTTCTTATTCTCATATGTATTATTGTTGGAAATTATTTGCTTTAGAGTAGAGCTAGTTGAAATATTTTTAACTCAAACATTAGGGGGTGGGTCATCAAAATACGGCTTTCATCAAACAAGTACATTTTGTAGATATGTATCTATTTCAACCCAGCTTTCAACAGAAAGCTTTCCTGCATCCATAGTGGATAGTCTAGTCAGAACTCAGAAAGAGAGACCTCAATCAAAAACTCAACCTTTTTGATTGAAAATTATTGTTTTGGTACAAATCCTTTTCATGAAAGGATTCTAAGGAATTTGGTTTTATTCAAAGGAGGAACAAAAGCAAGCTTGAAAGTTGTCACAAAAAAGAATTGTTCTCTGGTCAGCTCTCATGAGGATGGCTGCCAGGGGCAGAAGTCGAGTTGTAGATGAGAAAAGAAAGATAAAAGTTCAAAGGCTATGAGTAAAGCTGTGCTGGGGGTTTGGCATAGTACAGCTTGTCAGCCAGTGATTTGCTGCTTTAGCATGGTCAGCAGAGATCTGTGCTTTGAATGTACAGTAATAGGGTTGTGGTCCTAACTCCCAAGTAACAGTACATGTTCTCTGCAGCAAATGATGCTGAGATCTACCAAGATAGTTCTACCTTAAAGGATACACTGTAGTTGGACCTCTGATATATTGCTGTCTTATGCCAGGTAGAAAGAACCATGCTACTTATGAGGGCAAGCTTGGTAAGACACCATGACGGAAAGAATATAACTGTAGCAGTTCAGCTCAGCTACCTTGGTAGCAAAGACAAATTCTTTACTTCTGGTCTCTGTGCCAGTGCTTCGCAATAAATGGAGAGCTTGTCTCCTTGTAATGCTCAGGTCCAAGGTGACAAGCAGAGAAGTGGGAGTGGGCATCTCCCAGGGACCCCACAAAACAACCTGAGTAGGTTGCATGGGCATGTTGCTTTTCTTTGTGGCACCAGGATGCACCCACTGTATGCTGCCTTAGAGTGGGCAGGTAAGGCCAGGACATTATCCAAGGGAGTGGGAAGTGCAGGTATGCCCCAGAGGCAGCGCACTCCCGACTGCAGGTAGAGGAGGAAGCAGTAAACTGTTTTTAAACCTCAATGCAAAAGCCACAAATGCATGTGAACTCGTCATTTTTTAGCAGAGCTGGGCTTGTGCCTGCACTTCCTGATGTTTTTCAGAGCTCCATTTGCAAAACAATGAGAGGCTGTGTATACAGCAAGCGGCAGGAATGCGTTTCTGGTCTCATATCTCCTCCAGCTGTGTGTTTTAAGCACATTCCAAGATTCCCTCCCCCCACTGCCTCTCCCCCATCCTTTCACAGATGTGAGACACACATTCCCCAAGGGCAGTTCCCACCAGCTACACTCAGCACATTTCTTTCTTGGGCCATGCCTTGTCTCTTTCTGTAGTGTCTCTCTTTGTCTCTCATGTTGTCTGATTTTTCTGCACACTTGCCACTGATTTGCAGCTCCACCATCCACAGCCTTGGATTGGGACACAGGGGTGACAGGCTTTTCCTGCTCCTCACTCTCTCCCCAAGACCACATGCTATGCAATCCATGACTATCCATGGAGCAGGCTGGCCAAGATCCCTGCTTCACTTGCACACCCCCAGGAGTGAGAGATTCAGCCATGAGGAGCAGGGGTACAGACCGGGTGAGGGCAGGCAGTGCCTAGTGACTTACCCCTGCCTGGCTCAGAAGTGGGGCAACCAGTCCATCGCCTTGCCAGGAATCCCTGAACCATTGTCACTTGCTATAAAGCTCCTGCTTCTGGCTGAAGGAAGCATGGGCTGAAGCAGAACAGAGCAGTCATCCCACTAACTTGACCTCAACCAACAACAGTGCTGAACATGTCACATCCCCCATTTCAAAGGTGTTCATTTATCAGGCTGAGGAAAAATGGGGTGAGCACAAGCAATTGTTTAAACCAGGAGGAAAATGTAGGCCTCGCCTAAAATGGCCAGTAAATGAAAATCAGCTCAGCTGTTACTAAACTTTGAACCATAGTTTGTTCATCCAGCACAACTGGTTCCTGCAAACAGAGAATGGATGTTAACAAGGCTCTAGGCAGCCATGCAAGCTTGCTGCTATAAGTCTATCCTCATGCTCTCTCTACACTCCTTTGATTGTCTGGCATCTGTTTTCTTTTTCTTCATTTAGGTAGTGAGCTCTTCAGGGCAGGGGCGGAGTTGCTGGGATGTTCTGGGAAGTCCCAGGCATACTGCAAACGTGTAACACGCTGAGACATTATTAAGAAAGAAATCCCTCTACCACACTAGTGGCATATGACTAGTCCTGCGCTATGAAGTTAGCATGTGTTCCCATTTTTCAGATGATGTCACCAGATCTTTAGTTCAAGGCACTGGAAGCATCCTAGGTTTTCATTTAATTGATTCAATTAATTGATATTTTAACATTCAAATTGTTCGTTCATTTTTACTCCAAGGAACAGAATTATTTCTAGCTTTACTAAAAAGGATGTTTTGCTTCTCCTATATGCATACATGATTAACCTTGTAAAACGCAAGCAGGGTAGATATACATCAATAGCTACGTTAAGATAGAAACTTCAGTGCCTCATATCACCGAGTTACTCTTCAGGACCTACCTAGATCTATCTGTCTTACAGTAAAAACAACTCTTCTGTTTCCATCGTCCAGTGTAGTTACGGTCCACTGGATTGAAAATGCTCAGAACAGAGAGAAACAATTGATATTGATATCAGCAGAGGCAAACTGCTCAAGCTGAATATCAACAACTTTTATGCTGTTTTCCAGATTTAAGAGCTGTATTGATGTTAAAACTATAGTTATTTAATGGCTTGGTACAGTTGGAAGACAATACAAGCCCCTACGCATGGTAGCTACATAGACTGCATTAATATATAACAACTAAGTAAGGCAGTTTAAGTTAGTGCAGAGTAAAGTCATTTTAAAAATTTAAACATAACACTATGGTAACAAGAGACAGGACCCTGGACATAGTAACCACATTAGTACAGAGTTGTAAGATTGTAAGGAATTTTTAGGCAATGACTTTAGCATGTGGTGTACAATTGCTGAGGTGGGGCATATTCAATAGCGTTAGCAGTCTTGCAAGGGTCTATAGTATGACAGGGGGATTCAGTTCATCTCCCCTCATTCTTGTTTCTGGCAACTGGTCTTAGATGGCTCTCTTCATACTGGCAATTGCTTGGGTCCCATGTTCCAAGTGCCTACTCTCTTGTACCCCCTCTCCCTGAGGGTATGGACCAGTGGTGCTTATTTAGATAGCTTTGGCTCTTGGGCTTCAGTGAAAGCTGCCACTGGATCAAGGAGTACGGTCACATCAATAATCAAGATCTTTTTATTGTCCTTGTTCATTATAGCAGCGTCTAGATGCAGCTGGCTGTCACAGCCTAGGGTGGTGTGTTTCCGTCGCAAGATGCCAAGATGGCTTTCACCAGCTGGTCCTATATGGCATTGTGGCAGAGGTGCCATGCTCTCACATGGGGATTGCTGCCACCCAGGAAAAAGGGCAGGGTTCTTCTTGTAGCTGCACCTCCGTGGCACCTCTTGTCTCAGCTGCCCTAGTGGATGGCACTGTTGAGCGGGAGGCAGTTGAGATGGGCCTAGTGGCTGAAAGGCCAGTCTGCAAAATGAATGAAGTTGATCTGAGTCATGAGGTCACGGCTGACATCCTACTTCAAGTGGACTGTCACAGGGCACCTCACTGCCCCGCTCCTAGAGAGAGTCGAAACTGCCAGGGAGAGAGCCCTGGCAAGGAATAACAAGTGCAGCTGCGGTTTGCTCAGGGCAACTAATGTGAGTCAGCTGACCCGAAGGGGCAGGGCCTGGCTCTTATAAAGCCCAGAGCCAAGGCCAGGCTGGCAGTTCCCTGCCAGCAGGAGCAGGAGCAGGAGCAGGAGCAGGAGCTGGAGCTGGAGCTCATGGAGGCAGAATGCAAGTACAGCTCACGAGAGCTTGAGCGATGAGGCAGAGTGGTAGCCAGGAGGCTTACGTTGTTATGGCCAGGTGCCTTATGTTTAAGTTATAGCCAGAGGCTTGAGTTTGCATTGTTGTATTAAATCGATGGTTTGGGTGAGGCTATAAGGGGTTGGAGGAGGCCTCATAAAGGGACCCCAGCAGTGCAGGGATCCCGGCGCCCGTGGGGGCGTAGTATTCTCGTAGGCACCAGAGGGGGTGCGGTATCCTCATAAGGGCCCACAGGGGTGTGGGGCCCTAGTGCCCGGGAGGGCGCAGTCCAGCGTCAGAGAGGGCGCGGTAGCACGGGGTGTATAGACCCCTGGCCCGAGAGAGGGGCGGCATTTGGAGAAGCCCGAGAGACAGGCTTAGCAAGCCTGGAGAAGGGGCGGCATTGTTAGGGGCCCAGCACGGGCATAGGAAGTCCCCGAGCAGGGGAAAGTACTGGGAAGCCCAGGATGGGCGTAGTGAGCTCTGGCAGCAGCCAAGTGCTGCGGTGGCCCTCTGGAAAGGCCGAGGTGCTGTGATTGTCCCCAGAGAGCAAAGGGGATAGTAGCACGGTTGGGCCCGGAGAACAGAGGGTAGCAGCGCGGTGGATCTTGAGGGATTGGAGGCTCGAGGAGAGGCCCGCGAGGGAGGCCCACTTGGGAGGCCAAGAGAGAGTGGATGTACATTTGACACACCAATGTCCAGGACTTCTGCGAGGCTTGGGGCATGGTACTAGGGGTTGGTAGGAGCCACGCGTGGCCCTAAGGCCAGGGTGACGGAAAGGCACCCGTCATATGGGGAGACATCCCAGTGGGTCCAGGAGATCATGGAGACGGAGGTCCTGAGTAGCCATGCCCAGGGCGGTATAAGGCAGCCTCCCAATATACTCTTAACATCAAAGATGTGGCAGGCAAGAATTTGAGGGTGCCTTGGGCTGGACTTGGCACAGGTAGGGGGCCTTAAGGAGACCATGGCCCTCCTGAAGGATCCCACCATGACACGGACCTCAAAAACTTTGTGCTGGTCAGGTTTCACTTTCATGTTCACTTATGTCCTCTGCCTGCATTGTCCTTCAGGAAAGTCTCAAAGCAGGTCTGGATCCAAGGGGGATTGTGATATTGGTGGTTAGGGCTGAAAGCAGCAAGAACTCCAGCTCCTCGCATACCGTGACCAGCAGCAGCCAGTGCATTTCCCAAGGCACTCTGTGGCATTGAGGGCTCAGCTCCACAGTAAAGCAAAGTCCCTGCTGTCGTGCACCAACTCTCCCTCCAGCAACCCACTCAAAAATGTGGCCAGGTCTTTGTTGGATGGTGGCCCGGCAATCCTCCTTTTGGGAGCCTTCTTCAAGGTACCCGCAGCAATGCTGTTGACTAGTTCATTGGGGCAGGTCGGGAGGCAGAAGGCATGAGTTACTACTGTGATGTCGCAGAGGTTTCCCATGCAAGTGGCATTGGCACTCCTCTGTCATTAGGGGATATATAGGATCTTGATGCTTACACATCATTATGGCACATTCATCCACTTCTTCAGAAGCTGCCTAACTTCAGCATCTGCTTCCTTGAGAGGAATTTTAGGAACTGCTGAGTCTGTCAGGACAAACATTACACAGTGGATCAGGAAGGTGTTCAGCACATTGATCTTCTGCCAGGAGGCCAGCAGGGAGAAGTCAAGCTGAGCATCCTGCATGATCCTCAGGATGGACTCCTCCAGTGTGTGTCTCACTGGTGGTCAGTGGGTATGAAGGTAGCTGTTGCTCTCCTTCAGGTGTCGAATGGTCTTGCCCTGGATCTTGACGGCCGGGATGGGGTTTCTTTTTCTGTAGTCAGTATGCAGAGAGGCATATTTGGAGGCATTGAAGCACAGCCTCATATACCCAGCTGCCTCAGAACTGATGCCCAGCATCCTCTGCAGTCTGTGGGGCTCACCAACAAGGAGGACTAGAAAAAGGACCCAGGTGTCCTAAACCCCAGTCCATTGCCTCACCCACAGACCCAAGTAGGGTTTTCCCACTGTGGTCCACCCCACCTAACCCCATCCGCCCCCAAGGCTGCCTTCCACAGGTACGCTTCTTTGTGTGTCTCCATGGTAGTGATCACCAAACAGCATTTTCTTCCAGTCCAAGAAGGAGACGTTTTAATGCTGGCCTATGAAACCCCAATCCTTATTTTCCCTCTGACATAGGAAGGAAACGTTTGTTTAACCAAAATGCACACAAGCCTTCTACCAGGTTTAGGCAGCTCGTGCTGACTCCTACCCAATCAACCCCTGACAGCTGGATTCTCCTGGGCTCATTAGCAGAGCTGTCATGTGATTAATGATTCATGTTATTTCTTGACTATCAGGAGAATCCTGTCCTTGTTTCAAGCAACAGAAGCCAGAACCTGCAGCATCTGCAAATACCTTGGCATGTTCACATTCCACCCACTAGATGTGCATCCGCCTCATTACTCCCTGGAACGTGCCATATGCTGGGAAAGCCACTCCCATCAAAACAGGCCTCCGAAATTTCATGTTGGGATACAGTAATGCAGCACAACACCTCTGGGATGTCTCTCTATGCTGCTTCCACTCCAAACCCAGCTGCGGCTCCAAAATCACGAAGCAGCCTAAAGGAAACTGGTTTTCATGGGCTTCCCCAGAGTTACTACTGTGATGTCACAACTCTAGTTCAAAAAGTGAAAGATGGCGGATCTTGCACTTTCTTTGGGAATTTGTTCCAATGGTTAATCATCCTCCTGGTGAGAACTTTCTTACTCATCATATTCATTTGCCTGATTCTGGTTGAATTTGGTGTGGGCTCTGGTCATTTGACTTCCTCTCTGAGAAAGTGCTTCGCCATTGCAAGCAAGGCACCCCTTATTTTTCTTTCTTTTGGGGAGCAACAGAAAGCCTGGACCCTGAAGGTTAACATTCTCCTTCTTTTCTAGGTCTGTGTCTTCCACAGATGAGTCTATGGCTGACTGAGAAGCCAGCTGAATGGTGAAAAAACACTGAAATGAAACAACACTCCTAATTGGCTTGTTTGTGATTCTTTGCTCTTTGTTGGGTTTTTTTCACACCTTTTAACTCAGACAATTGACAATCTCTTTGTTATATTACCATCCTCTTAATTAAGGTCTGAGGAAGTTCCCATATCACATTTGTGGCAAAAGTGTGGAAAAATTTGAATCCAAAGCCCATGACTCCTGGCCTTCGTCCAGCACTACACAGAACAATAAAAAGCCTGACGGCCTTCACTTCACTCCCTTAGGGTCTTCTTTCACACTGCGCTGAGATGGGTCTGGGATGCACGAATTATGCACCCTGAGCAGCTTGGGCCCCAGGATAAGTATTATTGGGGTTTATAGAGATTTCAGAAGAAAAAAAAAAGTTTTTGCTGTCCAATTACGTGCCACTTTTTCTGATTGCCAGGGAAGCTGCTGCCTGATCAGTTGGACTGGCTTCCCCGTGTACCTTTATCTGGTTGTCGTCCACACCCAAGCTGAGAGGGAGTTTTTAGAGCTGTCACAGTTGTGTTTGCCCATGACTTTTCCATGTGCATATGTAAACCTCATGAGTGTGCAGGCAAAGGGGTGTGCCTTGTACAGTGAGCTAGAAAAGGAGCTCCCCTGCTGGCGTTCCCCACCCAGGCACAAAGGCAGGCTGCTCTTCCTTTGAATGAGAGTGACTTTCAACTTCCTGCCCAAAAAATTTTGCTAGTGAGACAAAGCAAGGCTGAGAAAAAGAAGGTTTAGTTGGGAATCTCCAGATGATGCCTGGGCCAGCTCATAGTGTTGTTTCACAATGAGGCCTCACCCCTTCCTACTGGATGGGTCACAGTCAGCTAGGGTGACCTAACTGGGCAGGCCAGCCCCAAGATGTAAAGATCAAGTTCTGGTTCTAGGTTGAAAACTCTGGGACAACATTTGCCCGAATTCCCCTTGAGTCAAACCATAGCAGTATCATGTACAGGGATCCAGCTTTTCCATTCCCTGCTTGGGACCGGGGGTAGCAGGACGTGGGGGCACCATGCCTGTGTGCATGGGCACACAGGCACATGGCCAGCAATACAGCCAGGCAGTGATGGACAGTGGCTCCCCTAGCTGCCTGCACATAAGTCTATGGGTGGGGAAGGGGCACAGGCAATATGGCAGATTGAATCCCCCCCGAGGTGAAGGAGAGAGTGGGACAGAGTTGGCAGCTGGGACTGGGGGCACTGCCCAGACAGGGTGGTGAATGGGGCCAAGGACATAGGACCAGGGTGGGAATGAGCAACTGAGGGGCCCAGCCAGGGAGTAAGACAGAGCCACAGGCAGCTCATCCAGGAAGTGGGCAGGGGGGCTGGTTCTCCACCACTGCATGCAATCCCAAGGAGGTGGGCATGGGGGGGGCACATACCCCGCCCCAGATTTGTGCGGGGGGCCAGGGCAGTTGTGGGCTGCCCTCTGCAGACACAAGGCTCCCCATCCTGCTGCCCGCCCCCAGGGACCTCCGTAGCCCAGCAGCAGGACCCAATGTGGGACCCAATGTGGGTAGAGCCAGGGCAGGGACACTCAGTGTTTCGCTTTGGCATTTTGAAAATGCCAAAGTGAAACACTGAACCTCCCTGCCCTGGCTCATCCCTACAGTCAGCCTGCCCAGAATGAGCCCAAGAAAATGTTCATTGGGGTGCTATACATTTCCAGTAGAAACAGCACCGCCGGGGAAGACTTGTGCACTGACTACCCTCAGCTGGGTGAGGCATGTCATTAGGAGCAGCTAATAGGAACAGCTTTCACTCTTGCCAACATTGTTTAAAAAGTAAAAAACAAACCCCCTAAAATAAATGTATCACCAAGGCACCCCTCCAAGAAGTGCTAGCGGTAGTTGAGGTGGTGGTGGTGATGGTGATGATGATAGTGAAGGTGATAACTCCATATCTTCAGTTTGGATTTAGGCTAGGATTAAGAAAAAAATTAGGGAAATAGTTTAGTCCCCAGCAAAATCTAGTCACAATTTGTCAAATACTTCCAATGAAAAAGAAATATGGAATGATATGTGGGCAGCAGGATAGGCCTTACGAGGAGCATCTGAGGGACCTGAACCTGTTCAGCCTCAGTAAACAGAGGCTGAGGGGGGACCTGGTGGCTG
>JAGPOW010000145.1:7265761-7292081 GCA_030014935.1 Caiman crocodilus
ACCTGCCCTTAACAAAACCATGCTGGTTTCCCTTCAGCATAAAGTCTCCAGCCGGTCCCTCACAGATATGAGCCTTGAGAATTTTCTCAAATATCTTTCAAATATCTTCATCTTGTAAATAGTAATGTTGTAATATAAGTGTAGTTAATTGTTTAGAGAATTTCTTTCTCCACAGGTCCGAGATCCAAGACGTGTGCCGGAACCAGACCAGAGAGAGCGAGAAAGAACACCCCGAGGAGCAAGGGCTCGACGTGTGACATCATCATGACACCCACCCGAGTCCTTATAGGTGAACTTTTTATAACAAATTTGTTGATGTGTACTTGTGTTTTGCTAGATTATTGTTTAATCCGATCCTTGGAGAACAAACTTGTTTCATTGTCCACATTTGTTTATACCCATTTACCGTGTGAACCCCTCGGGCGAGGTGATGATTTGACCGACTCACATGTGCTTCAAATTCAGCTGTGCCATCGGCAAAGGGGCACGTCTGCACTTAATGATTGAGAATGCTTCAACACAGAAGAATTGCTCAGCACAGTGCGATCTCTCAGTGCAGAAATGGCGGGAAAAAACCTTGGTGCAATGATCAGCTCCCGCCAAATTCAGCAACTACACTGTTTGCAAGCATGCTGCCGATTAGCTTGATGTAAATTATTCCGATGTGGCGGCTGGCAATTGGCTCGCTAGCCATATAAAGGCTTAGGCAGTTTCTGCCCAAGTCAGAGAACTCCGCGTGTACATTGGAAACGAGTTCCTTGTGTACCTCGGAGCGAAACTGGACACCTGATCACCCACCAACGACTCCCCGTCGTTGAATGTCCCGACGTACCCCATACCCTGCATGCTTGGTTTGTTGGAGCTCTACAACAAACCAGTTTTTCTTTCTTTGCAACTTGTATGGAGCGTGCCTACACTGTGTGCATCGATGCAAGTCCCTGTACTGCAGTTTGTAAGTAAAGTTCTTTTGAATTCAACCAACAAGCTTCTGTGCCTAATTCCACTCCATCGGTGCGGCCCCATCTGGCTATACTCAGCCCCCACATTGGCTACACAATTTATGATGATCAGGAATTGCTCTTGGGCTTTCCCTCTAGCTTGCTTCTTTGGCCTTTTCATAGTTCATAGCTGTTAGGGGCTAAAAGAGACCTTGCAGATCATTAGGTCCAGCCCCCCTGCATTTGGGCAGGAAAGACTGCTGGGCAAGCAGGACTATGGGGCATGTGAATGCCAATAACTCTGGGCTTGGGGTGTAGGAAGTGCACACAGGTGCACGTGAGATAGGAAGCGCACTCCCTGAGATTGGCTGCCGCCAGTCTGCAAGTGATCACAAATTGCCAGTCAGCACTTGCCACCTGCTCTCACCACTAACACTACCATCACTCACCACCACCACGCCCCCACTGCCAACACCGCCGCCACTGCCTGCAGACGGTTGCCGTGCCCCCCCCAGCCTCAGGAGACACGTGACATTCATGGCTTGAGGCTTACATGTAAACTGCCTGCCATGGATTTGACAGTATCTGAAGCCCCAGGTTGAAGAGTCTGGGAGGCAGGATACTTGGTGGTGGTAGCACTGCACAGACTTGAACAATTGAGAGCTGCTCAGTTGATGGAATTTGGAACTGATTTGGCTCATTTGGCCTGAGATGAGAAAGTGAAAAAAAAAATTGTGATCAACAAGGTGGTTTTCCCAGGGTGAGGCCTGTCCATTGCGCTCTGGGCATGCTGACCCCTGCGACTTCCCCAAGGCAGTTCTCCTAAAGTGAGACCTGCCCATTGCACTCCAGGTAGGCTGACCCCTGCAAGCTTTCCCAGTATGGGAAACTTGACTGCACAATTTTCTGGCAATGGGGGACTGTGTTTGTGTGTTCCTCCTAGCTTGTTCCTTGGCCTTTTGTCTAGGAGGGTATCTGAACCGTGGGGCATCCAGCCCTGGGGCTTGCATATAGGATGCCTGCCATGGATCTAGGGAGTATCTGAAGCCCCAAACTGCTGAGTTTGCAAGGGAGGATACTTGCCCAGTGGTAGAGCCACCCAGACTTGAATGATAGAGCTGTGCTCAGCTGAATTTGGAACTTAACTATAGGGCTTTGCCCAATTGAATCTAGAGCTGGTTTGGCTGATTTGGCCCTTGGAATGAAATATATACAAGAAAAAAGATGTGGTACGTTCTTGTCAGCATGTTTGCCAAATATGGGCCATATGTTTTACAGTCATGCTGAGTGTTAGCTGCATTCAATCAACTTCATAGTTGGTTTCTATTACCAAGCACATGTTGGTTTTAGCAGTAGTTCAAAGATAGACAATGTATTAGTGCAGTTTCCTTGTATGCAAATATAAAACAAGTGGCTTTTTTCCCCAGGCTGGTTGCGGGAAAAAAAAACCTCATCTTGTATTTGAGCAAACATGGTAATTATTAGGAAGAACTTTCTAACTCTGGTGGTTAAGCACGGGCTCAGGTTACTTAGCAACATGTGAACCACCCTTTCTGGTGGGGACCCTTGGTGTTCTGATTGAAGTTGGTAGCATAATGGGGGAGGCAAGCGGGGCACTAACTCTGCGCACCAACTTAGGAGGGGCATCAGAATTTACCCTCACCCCTGCAATCTGTGCCCTGACATCAGAAGCTGCCCCACAGTGTTGCCTTTGCAGCAATATCCGGGTACACAGGTACCGCACTGCTGCAGTAAAATCAAAACTAGGGCAGGCATCCTGTGCTGCACAGGCATTGGCAGTTGAAGCAGCAGCAGCCAGGCATAGGTAAGATTTGTAAGCTCTTCCCCGGCTCCCTAGCCCTCCACCATCGAGATGGTTACAAGGCATGAAGGAAGGGAAACCTCACTTCAAGCCCGATGCTGGATTCCCCAGCAGTTCCATTCTTTCCCTGCAAGATATGAGCAACTCTCGCAAGCCACTAGGAACGATTCTCCTTCTGGAGAGAGGATGAAACTCCTCAATTTCTAAACACAGGTCTGTGATGATCACCTATCACTGCCCTTTTTTCAAGGCACAGTGAAGTCCTCCTCACTCCACTATGAATCAAATCCTCCTCCCACTCTCGCTTTCCCCACTTAATTCATCTGCCTCATCTCGATGTTACCAGCGGGCAGGTCCCTGAAGGGAAACAGGACCAAAACCCCTCAGGATCTCCTGGTTTGTAGTGTCCTACAGCTTGGCCTCCCCTCTGCCATGTCCTTTGGGGTTTATTACCCATTCTCACCAGACTCATTCCCATCAGTTATATCCCTTTAGCCTCTGTCAGGTGTTTCCCACCACCAGCCGTTCCCTAAGTCTGTCTTTAGTCCTCTGAATAAGCCTGACTAGTCCCAGCCTTTCCTTTGGACTGCTTGGGTGCCTATAGACATGCTTGGGGATAGGGGAGCATTTTAATTAGAGCGGTTCCTAAAGAGTCGCTCTAATTAAAACGTCTCTCTACCATGTGTATTAAGCATCTTGTGTTTCAAAATGGCCATGGAGGTGGTTAAACTAAAGCTGATTTGACAATGAATTGAGTCTGCGCCAACGTGTTCTATCTAAAACGTGTCAAAGCATTTCTGTAGGCACCCTCAGGCCTTAGGTATTTCTTTCATTCTGGCCTTTCCCCAAACCTACTCACTGTCTGTACCTTTGGTCCAGCCCTTTCTGGCAGGAACTTGACTCTCTTCTGTGATTAGAGAACTTCTACCCTGTGCTACTGCAGCCCTCCCTTTATATCCTCTCAGGCAGAGGTTTCCAAACTTTTTATTATTGTGTACCCCCTTCCAGATTTACCAGCTGCCCTCGTACGCCAACCAGTATCTTTTATATTTTAACCCCTTAAATGTCAATTATTATTATAATGAAAATTAAATCCATCATTACACACTTTCCCCATGTACCCGCCAGACATGTCTTGCAGACCTCCAGGGATATGCATACCACCATTTGGGAACCCTTTTTCTAAGGAAAGGACCTTCCAGTCTGTTTTATCCCTTTTAAACTGCCCTGTGTCTCCCTTCTTGCAATGAGGACATAAAGACGCCCTCATAGCTCAGGCATGTGCAGACATAGGTACTATTATAAGATACAATTTCCTCACTCTTCCACCTTGCCTCCACTCCTACCTCTCCAATCTGAATCCACAGATTTCAGGTGCTCTGAAGCTCAAGGCTCTTCTGATCAAAAGTCTTCCTTAAGCTCATTTTGAAAGGCAGCAATTAGACAGTGAATGCCCCAAAAGTCAGGACCGTTTGAAACTAGGGCAGTGTTTCAGAACTATCTTCACCCCAAAACCACCTGCACCTGAATTTGGGGGAGCTGACATTTATTTTACATTTTTTTATTACGGTATTATTTATTTTTCAATCCTAGTGCTCAGAGGATCCAATGCAGGCACAGAGCCTGCATTTAACCAGCAGGCAGAACAGAGCTTCAAAATTAGAGAGAGCACGAGCCATATGCCATACTGGATGACCTGGCACAACAACAGTAGGTCTGGTCATAGCCATTAGGACGTATCTGAAAGTATTTTCCACATGGTCACAGTGTGAGTTCCTTCATTTTGGACTCTCTAACATAGAGCACAGTTGAAGCATGCCCAATCAGTTGCTGCTGTTGATTAAAGTTTTTCTATAGAATAGATACACCCCATGTTCAGCTAGAGAAATCGTTCCTGAAATATAAAGCTCTGACAGCAACAGGTCTAAGCTGGGAACCCAGAAGTTCAAGAGTTAATACAGAACCTGGCGATTTCATCTCTGGACTGCTGTGATACTTGGCTTTGTTTTAAGGCAGTTTATTACATTCATGCCCAGTGCTGATTATGAACCATGTGGCTGAGAATGGGATTTTAATCACAAGATAAGAGACCATGGGATAAAAATACTCATTTATTATTATAAATGGAGAAGGATTTGGGAATGAAAAGACAATGAGATCTGAGTGGCAGCCAAATGAAATGTGAGTATGACAGCTGGACATGTTCACAATGAAGTTCCTTTGGAGTGCAGCAGCAGAAGTATGATACAATAATGCAATCTGCTGTATGCCAGCTGGGCACTGTATATGTGGTATTCTACAGAAATACTGCACCCTGGTCTGGGCCAGATGGACGTTGTATATGGAGTACTTAAAGAAACACTGCACCCAACTTTGTGCCAGAAGCGCACTGAACACAGGATACTTTATAGAAACACTGCATCCTACTCTGTGCCAGATGGGCTCTGTATACAACAAAGGAGGCCAACCTGTAGAAAAACAAGCCACGTGCAGCATGAAGGCAGTTTTGTGTGGCTAAAGTGAACTCACTGAAGATGTGGGCTGAATTTGTAGCATTTCACTAATGAGTTAGGAATGATCCCAGATTTCATCTCACCTGCAAACCAGCTCAGCATGCACCTGTTCTGTTCATCACATCCTCCATATGTACAGTGGATTTTCACTGTACATACAGTGAAACATTACCTGTTTGGACAGGTAGTGACACATTTATGCAATAGGTACATTATGAGAATAAGCAGCTGACTAACAACAACAGTGAATCTTAGATATAACCAAGATATACTAGAAACAAATGGCTTCTTGTAAACCATCATAAAAAACGAGAACTTATTTCTGCTCTTTCAATAATTCAAGGGAGGAGCTGTATTTCTTCTTAAAGGTTTGTGGTAAATGTGTTTGCCTCATTTGCCATGCCAGCTTGTCTGCTTGCAAGAAACAGAGCCAAGCAGCATTTCACTACGCTGCAGAAAAAGTCCAGTCATCAATATTTTCAAACCAGTAATTTTAAAAAAAGTGAAAGTAGAAGAGCTAAAAACTGCCCTGAATGTTCAACAAGTGGTTTTCACTAAACCCTCAAGCAAATCTAATGCTGCAATTATCACATCTTTCACAATAGAAAAATCCTTGCCATAAAAGAAATCACTTGAAGATAGTAAACTAGTGAAAGAGTGCTTACTTGCAGCTGCAGACTTGTTTGATTATTTTAAAAATAACTCAGAAATGCCGAGCGTTCTCAATAATGTCCATCTTCCTGTGAACACGGCATGAAGGGTTGAGGTCATGCTTGGAGATTCAGAGATGTTAGGGACTGGAAGGGACCACACGAGATCATCAGGTCCAGCCCCCATAATGTTGAGAGATGACTGAAAAAAAAGATTTGGAAGCCCATGAGTCCCCAACTAGGCAAGGCTATGGATGTACATTATACCAACTATTCAATTGCATATATTTAAATGGAAGGATAGCAGTTTAATGGAACTCTTGAAAGTAATGCCAAAGTAAGGGAGGAATCATTAAGAGAGCATGTTCCAGTAGTTCTAGCAAGGCATAGAAGAAATGGGCATGCCACTTCCAGAGGCATAAAGTGATAAGTGTGCACCCAGTGCAGTGCTCTCTCACCTTGTTATGACAATTGTGAATTCCATCAATGCCAGACCTCTACAACACAGGCTTTTCAGAGAGCATGTAAATAAACGCTGATGCACATTGCAGCTGCTTCACCTCACAGACAGAGGTACAATGGCCTATCAAAAAGAAGAGGTTGAAAAGATTCCAAGATCTCCCCCCAAAAATACATGAATTTTTGGAAAATAGAGGTAAACAGAAAGAAAAACTCAGTAATGCCAAGAGCTGCTCTGGCTCCAGTCTGACATCCAAACTTAATGACCTTCATCTCGAACATCAAAGAGAAGGGGAAACTGAGACACAAATAATTGGATCAGTATTTTCAAAATGCAGTCAGAGTTGTGAATAACCCACGTCCACAAAGTGATGGGTTCTTTTCATCATTCGGTTCTCCTTCCAAACAAAACTGAAGGAATAAACTTTAATGGGATTATGTGCGACGTTTCATCATAAGGCTGAGGGCTCAGAAAAGATATTCAGACTTCACTCGTATCCAATACCCACATTCATTCCTAGCACATTTGTTGTTAGTAATAAGAACAAACTTGTTAATCACACTGGAATAGTCTTCAAATAAGTGCAGTTGACCTAGAAATAGAAATCATAAACTTGCAAACATGTGCAGCTCTAGCAAGAAAATTTCAATCAGATTTCTGGTCATTAGGAGAAAAAACTCAGATTTCCTCTTCTGAAGAAGTATATATGGTTAAGTGTATATTTCAGGTCCATATATCTGAGTGGGATTTTGTCACTGGAGATGATCCTACGTGGAAGAGGAAGTTGGGCGGGATGACCTCCTGAGGTCCCTTCCGACCCTATTTACCTATGTGCTTATGAGTGAAGCTGGATTTTCAACCAGGAAAATATTGAAGCCCAACTTCAGGTTGGTCTGATAAATGACCACAGGAATGGCAGGACACAAGGACCAGGATGCTACTTCCCAAGAGAGACAGCCTGGTGCACCCAGATAGAAGGAAAGTTGATAGCATGCAGAGGCTGCTAAGAGACCATCAAGACAAACAGGCTGCATATTATTATAATAACAGAGCCAGAAACCTGAGGCCTTTCCTCATAAGGGAGAGAGTTTGGGTTCAAGCATCCAGCAGCCATGAAAAACAATAGCAAAAGGCCACTATCCAAGCTGCCCTCAAAATATTTACAAAGGGATCACTGGTTGAAAAGAAGCTGTAGACAGTTGAGGAGCAGCAACATCAGGGAACCAGTATGCAAGGACAGAAGCAGTTGTCGACCATCCATAAATTTATGGACAGTCCATTAAAAAATGTGACTAAAAGTGCTTGTCCATAAATTCTGCAAAAAAAAAACAACGTAGCTGTCCATAATATTCACAGACAGCTGGGAACCGCGCTCCTTTGCTGTTGTCTACTGGAACCATTGAGTGTTTCCAGAACTGTTCTGGGTCTTGTGTGCATGGGATGCCTCCTTGCTTCCTTTCAGAGGGGCAGGCGAGGGCACACCTGGCTGGCAGGGAGCATCATAAAGCACGGAGGCAGGGAGGAGCTGAGGTTTAGAGTGTCCCCGTCCTCCACTCAATTTCCCCTCTCCTTCCTATCTACCTTGTAACATGCATACCTGTCTACTTCTTTTCAGCCTCCTGAGCGGAGAGGTTCACAGCAGCCAGGGAGAGGCATGCAGATCAGGCTCTATGCTGCTAAAACAGGTCAGAGAGTAGCAGCTGCAGCAAAGGTGGGCTACTCCAAGCCCATCCACAGCAGCAGCAGGCTTTTTTCCCCATGTCCTGCAAGGGGAGGATTGGTCAAGGGACCTTTTTCACCTCAGTCCTCCTCTTGAGGGAGCCTGCAGTGATTTGGCAACGGTGAGGCACTGCATACCAGGAGGATGAAAGAGAGACACCTCTATCTTGGAGCCAGGTACTTGGCAGGAATGGTGTAGCCACAGATGATCCTGCCATAAGCAGGGGCTGAACCAGATGACCTTGTGAGGTCCCTTCCAGCTCTACTTTCCTATTACCTTTTCTGCTCCTTCCTGGTAAGGGAAGTTTTGAATAGTGGCTACGAGAGAGAATGAGGGACCCACAGTGCCAGTGTGCCCTAGATTCAGTGGGGAGGGTACTTAGAAGACCTAAGTTCAAATACTTTTTGCCTGGGTCCGGCAGGGAAATGAGCAAAGAGCTCCCAATCTCCAGGCAAATACCCTAGCTTCTGAGTGAAAGAGGAGTAACCACCTCCTCCTTGCTGGTCCAGGACTAGCTATTCATTCCTTTGGTTTTGCCAGTGCCCCCAAACATTTTTTCTGCTTTTGTTTTGCTTTGTTCTGAGCTTGGATTGGATAAGCACTAATATATATTTACACACACACACAACACACACACACACACACACACACACACACACACACACACTGGGTTTTCCTGTTTGGCTGCCAAATCAGTAACTTGTCTGGCCCTACTCCCAGGCCTCAAGCCATTGGCAAAAGGGGAGTTTCCTTTGGAAAACTCAGACAGTTTCATCCTGAAGAGGAGAGAGTAATGTTCTCATGAAATGGAAGAGCCCAGGCACTGACCTGGAAAGGCCCTGGCCCATCCCCAGTGCATCACAGGCCAGGCAGGACACCTTCCTCCCACATGAAAAACAGTGTGGCCTCTCCTGGTTCCAAGAAGCTGCTTTACCCATTGCCCTGCTCCTACGTTGGTCTCTGCCAAAAGGTGTTTTTAATGCTCTTCACTGGCATGTTACCCCATGACCCCTGCTCATTGCAACTTCCCCAGCCACACTATAGAGCAGACTTGGAAACTCTTGCTTCTTTGCCCTGCCTGGTTTGGATTTTTTTCACTTCTGGTGACCTCTCAGGGGAAAGACTGCCTCTCACTGATTTCTGGGATGCTGTTCAAATCTGGAAGGTCAAATTGCCCTCAACCACAAAGTACTATTTGTCTGCTGACAAGTAGACTGACACTGCTAGGTGAAATGTTTGAGGTGAGAGCAACGCTGGTGTTTGAGGCTATGAAGGCAGGATGTACAGAGCATCGCTGGCATACAGTGCCCATTATGGTCTGCTGTCTGGTATGGTCTACTGGAAGGGTAGCCAACGTGCATCACAGGAAGCCTCTGAGTGTGGCATGAAGCAGATTGGGGAAGGGATAGGCAGCAGAGCAGACAGGGCAGAGAGCAGAAAGCAGGGCAGCAACTAGGCAGAAAACAGAATACCACATTGTGAAGGACAAGGGGATCAGAGTGGTATAAGGCTTAATTTGTGGCATGCTTGCTAGAAAGTTGGCCCCCCCTGGCCTTCTGCATGGAGGCAACATTCCCCAAGAAAGTTCATGGGCTTTCACCACACGTTAAATGTTGGCATTTTTGTCATAGCTTTTATTGGACCAATTGTTTACTTTGCCCACCCACAAAAATCCTTGCCTCTCATTTTTTCCTGAACCTTCACAGCTACATCCACACTACCAAAAGCAACATTAGAGTTGGGGCACCTGTCCCATTTTCTCAGCCCTAACCCTGAGGAACTTGTTCTGCATGAAAACAGTAACATAACCAGCCTGAATGCAAAAAAGTGATCAGGCCCCAGAGACCTCTCTGAAATCAATGGGACTGAAAGGATCAGTAACATTTATGAATTGGCCCAATTACTGTCATCCTGTTGCTTCAACGATGCCAGCCATTTTGACAGAGTGCCACGTGTTGCGCTAGCAGTACCACTGTTGTCTGTGATGGGGACAGGGGTTAGCATAGAAAAGTTTTTGGCAGCAACTGGCTGTTTAAGTTGAAGGACAGTATCTGAGATACTTGTAAAAATGTTAGCATCTATCCTCCACTGATTCTTGCCTCATTGCACGCATTTCCAGCCGAACAGTAGCAGAACACTAGGGAGAGAGTTTAAACAAAAGGCTAACTTAGACCTAACCAGGGAGGTCCAGGGCTACTCACCTTGAAGTGTAAGAAAGTATAGTTGCTATCTCCACTGGGAACAGGAACTAGCCCTGCATCAGAGCTCTGCTTTCAAGAATGTCTTTCCTCATAGTCCCCATTTCAAATAAACAGGATAGCATTTCACTCCTATTTTTTTTTTAATTCTAGCGTCACATTCATTAGCAATAGGAATCATTGCATGGTGGTGCCAGCAATGTGGAAAGACCCTACAGCAGTTTAGGGTTTCCTAGCTGAAGCATTTTTGGTTCTTATTCCAGCATCCATCACCTATTTGCCTTGGGCAGGCTGAGAGGCACAGTCCACCTTGCCATTCAGGGCAAAGAAACAGAGCAATGAGACCCCTATACTCGGCTCTCAGGTGAGAGCAGGTGCAAGCCCTGGAGTCTTGGGAATAGGGTGAGCACGCTTCTGCTCCTTTCACTGGAAGAGAAATTGGTTTCATGACTCAGGCCTGAGAGCTTTGCCTTGTAAAAGCCAAGTGTGGATCTGGAAACCAGGGCATCCAGGACCTGTTTGTCAAGTTCCTATTTTTGTTTTTCATCAGCTCGGTATTCCTGAAAACAAACTGTGTTGTTATCAGCTAATTAGTGGCATGCTGTGATGGAGCAGTGAGTGCCTGTAAATTGTCTGTGTTTGCCTAACATGACACAGTTAAGCTTCTGTATTTTGACCTTTCTGTGCCCACTCATATTAGCAGTTCTTTATGTCATAGAAGTAGGGTTGGAAGGGACCTTGTAGATCTTCAAGTCTGACCCCCTGCCTGGGCAGGAGGAAAACTGGGCTCAAATGACCCCAGCCAGGTAGGCATCAAGCCCCTTCTTAAAGACCCCAAGAACAGGAGCCAGCACTACTTCCCTTGGAAGCTGGTTCCAGATCCTAGCCACCCTGACTGTGAAGTAGTTCCTACGGATGTCCAGTCTAAACCTACTCTCCAACAACTCGTGGCCGTTATTCCTTGTTACCCTGGGGGCACTAGGGGAAACAAGGTCTCCCCCAAACCCTTCTGGTCCCCCCCTAGTGGGTTTATAACGGCCACCAGGTCCCCTCTCAGCCTTCTCTTGGGAAGGCTGAACAGGTTCAGGTCCTGTAGCCTCTCATTATAGGGTCTGCCCTGCTGTCCCCAGATCATGCGGGTGGCCCTCCTCTGGACCCTCTCAATGTTGTCCACATCCCGCTAGAAGTGGGGTGCCCAGAACTGGATACAGTACTCCATCTGTGGCCTGACCAGTGTGGCATAGAGGGGGAGGATTACCTCCTTGGTCCTACTTGAGATGCATCTGTGGATGCACAATAGGCTCCGGTTGGCCCTGCCGACCATGACCTCGCATTCTCGGCCCATGTTCATCTTGGAGGTGGTGACTCCAAGATCCCATTCAGCCTCTATGCTCTCAAGAAGGGAGTTTTCCATCTTATAAGTGTGCTGCCGGTTACTACTGCCCAAGTGCAGCACCCTGCACTTGTCTGTATTGAAACGCATCCTGATTTGTTAGCCCACCCCTGCAACCTATCCAGGTCTTTCTGCAGTCTTTCCCTTCCTACTAACGATCCCACCTCACCCCAAATTTTGGCATCATCAGCAAATTTAAACAGGTTGCTTTTCACCCCGTTGTCCAAATTGCTAATAAAGAAATTGAACAGCACAGGCCCAAGGACCGAGCCCTGGAGGACTCTGCTGCCCACTTCACCCCAGGTCGAATGTGACCCGTCCACCACCACCCTCTGAGTACAACCCTTCAGCCAGTTTGCAATCCATCTGACCATGTAGGCATCAATGCCACAGTCATCTAGTTTTTTAATGAGGATGGGGTGGTCGACAGTGTCAAAGGCCTTCCTGAAGTCCAGAAAGACTACATCCATGATGACACCTACATCCAATGAATCTATGAATGCTTTTGTGACCTAATCATAAAAGGCGATCAGGTTGGTCTGACATGACCTGCCCCTAATGAAACTGTGCTGGTTGCCCTCTTCCCATGACTACAGATTCCACCAGTGTTTTGGTGTCCTTCCATACTCTTGTCACCTTGAAGTAATTCCTGGCACAGTAATGATAGCTATTTTCTAGTGGCCTCACCCAAGGCCAAGGAAGAGCATTATTAGCCTTACTGGCATTTAAGAATTTTCTATTATATAATCAGGGGAGAAAGCGCTGCAGCTTTCCAGGTAGAGTGATTCTCTTTCCTGCTATAGGGAATTCCTTAGTCTCTGCTATATGACAGTCTTCTCCTTGGGAAAGCCAACACTGGACTGAGATTTTCTGCAGGGCTTAGAGACTGTACACTAAAAAACTAGAGGTGAGAACCTTGAGCCAAGATATCCAGAAAGCTTCATTATACTAGAAAATGAAGCCTTTATAAGAAGCTATGCTGAAAGCGTCTAGATTGGAGCCTAGAGTGAGGACGCCTAGAAGATTATATCATAGAAACAGATCAAACAGAACATAGTAGTGCTGTCCTGAAGTATCCCCATTGTGTAGGCAAAGATAAAAAAGCCCCCTACAATTGTAGACATATAACACCACGACTTCAAAAAGGTTTCTTTGGGCTTCACAGGCCTCTCCAACTGCTACTGGAATATATGGGCCAGGGAGGCAGATATTACTACTAAGGAAGATACACCTTGGATGGTCCAGATCAGCTCAGCATCTTTTTGGAGCTAGGCACAACATCCATCAAAACCTAACTGCAGCGCAAAATGACTTTGGGATCAAAATGAAGAATTTTGATCAGAACTTATTTCAATGATTACTCTATAAACCATTTTGTTTCGATGAGGAAAAAATCCTCTCCTACTTTTTGACATGGCCCCCTTTTCACAGCGAACAAAAAAGTTAAAAGTACAAGAAAGTTTTCACCCACCAAACCAAAACACCGTTATTTCAGTTTGTAAGTCAAGTAAAGAGAAACAATTAAACAAAATGAAAACTGCTCCTTTCTGTTGGCATTTGTAGGGAAACAGACTAATCTTTCTCTGGCCAGATCTCCCTTCCTAGTGACTTTTTCTAACCTCGCAGTATCGTCATGACTACCATGGCATAAGCCAACTACGACACTAGTGATCTGTAGACAACATGCAACATGCTGAAGATTTAAATGTCAGCTGAAAAAATGGCCTTTCCTTAGGAAACAAGCAAAATAGACGGTATGTGAGGCTTTCTGTCTTCCTTTTAAACAGGGAGCTGCTAGAAAAAATGTGTCATCCTGAAATACATGGTCCTGCCAGTACCTATGAAGTTGACAGGAATCCTTGCTTTACACACTGTTCAGGAAATACTGCATGTTTTTGTTGTCACTGTTGAGATTCAAATACATTCTCTTTTGAAAGTGGAATCACTATCTGCTGAGTGCATCTGTTGCATAGCAGACATGTGGGTGGAAACAAAGCACAAGAGGGCTGAGATAAACATACCTTCTATTTGCCGTCAGCAATACCATGTGTACTGAGAGGGGATTTTTCAGCGTCTGTTCCTGTTGCATCACATTTCTCCCAAATTCAGCTCTGGGAAATACACTGGTAATGCATTTGACAAGGGTGACTAAAAGGAGGCAAGATATGGTAACAGCTGATAGAAATTGGTAGTTAGCTCTGAGCAGGTTAAAGAATTCTTTAGGATGATTCATTGGAGGAATTGCATTAAGAAAAGGAAAATGCTGGCCAGTGTCATGTAGGTCTGATTGACTGTAAGAGCTTCTGAGTACAGAACAGTCTCCTAATGAAAGTAGCCCTGTCTTGGAGCATTTAGAATGATACTTGAAAATGAGACTTGACAAAGCCCAGGACAATGTGTTGCGCAGGACAATCCTGCTTAGGCCATTGGCAGAACTGCCAGGTCTAATAAGCCTTTCCCCACCTACCTGTCTCTATTTTATTGTATTGCATTCTTACGTATGGTGAAGCAGCAATACATTGTGCCAGCCCCAGGGCTACATACCAAGTCCTTGTGGGCTCATCTCCAGAGGAGATCCTTGGCTGTCTTTACAAAGAAGCAAATGAGGTTTCACTCCAAGCTCAGTTTCACAACGATGTGTTGAGCACTATCTGATGGGGCCATGCAACAGAGAACATCTTACCAAGGATTTCTCTGAGGGGAAGATTTCCTTAGAACAAATTAAACCAATGCACACCTGGTTTCCTCCTTGGTGTGGTACCCACTAGCAACCAGGTCTGAATCCAGAGCTGCTAACTCAGACTTTAACCTCTGTAACCAGAGCTGCTAACTCAGACCTTAAAAATTCAGCCTACAGGGAAAGCAAAGTGACTTCTCGGCTTTTCTGAGGTGAAGACTGCCTGAGCAGGAGTCTTGCTGCTATTTCTTTAAGGATAACAAGCTGCTTGCCCTTTTGGAAGAGACTCTAATAAGTTCATCCGTAATGGGCCACTGCCCTTCCACTGGCTTCTGCCATCCTTGGGTCCATCTCACAAATGTTTGGTTGTGACTCTAAGATCACAGCTCTTCAAGTTCATTGTCACCTCCAAACACAGACTAGGGCAGCAGGCCAACACTTTGACTGAGTGGGACATTAAAAAAAAAGCAGACAAACCTTGATTATGTTCATGTAGCTGAGTTTGTTCAGAAAGAGACAAAAAAAACACTTGTGGGATGGTCCCATGGTCTTCTGGCTCTGCTAAGCCCATCCCTGAGGAGTATTAGTTGTGTGCCCTTCCAGAGGAAGAGATGCTGGACACTCAGATAAATGGGAGTTAAGCCAGTGATCAAAAATATCTTTGCAAATTATCGTCCTGCCCCAAACCTCTTTATTTTAGAGAAGTTTACTGAGCTACTTCCAGCTATCTTTGACCTCCACAGGTTTCTTTAATCCTTATCAGTCTGTGTCCAAGCTTGGGTATAGAAATAAAGCTATGTAGATATTCATGACTATTGATCTTTAAGTGATAGACATGGGTAGGGACCACTGTCACATCCCTGGTAGAGCTCCAGTTTCTGGATGTTTATCAAGTTGCTGCACGAGGGGTGGGTCGACATGCTGACCATGCATGTTTTTAAGCTTGCTGAGGCTGAAGTGAACCCAGGCACTAACTTTGGGCCACAATGTTTGGACTCTTTTCATACAGCTCCTTGTCCTAGAAGGACCCTTTCCCAACAGTCCAGGGTTGTGAACATTCTGATTTCCAGTCTCTTTCTCCAGGGATGCATAATTGCTGAAGCACAAAACACAGCATCCATGCAAAGGTTTCTAAGCTCTTTATTGTAGCTAGCACAAGAGAGATGCAGATCCAGACAAAGCAATAAAGCACTTGTATGCACTTCGTTTCTGCAGGTCCCTATCCTTACCACTCTGGAGGTTTTGGGGGAATCTGGATCAGTGTCTTCTAAGAAGCCCAGGGTCTTTCCTCTTTGACTGCCCTCCTGCAGGTGGCTTCCTCTGTCTCTCTCCCCTGTCCCGCAAATGGCTGGTGAGGGACTTTCCCTGAGCATCCCCTTTGTCAGATAACCCCCAGTCAGCTTCATCAAGTGGCCAACCTCCCTGCTCCCCCAAGATTATAGGATCATAGAAAAGTAGGGTTGGAAGGGACCTCAGGATGTCATCTAGTCCAGCCCCTTGCTGTGCAGCGCCCATTGGAGACCTAGCCTATGGATGTTTTAATTAATTAGACCCTTCACTGTCAGAATATCTTGTTTTAGGAGTAGCCTGATGCCTCAGTCTTGCTGTCTCTTTGCCATTCCTCAGTCTCCTGGGCCCTGGGCTGAGAAGTCAAAAAACACAACTTTTCCTGTCCTTTTTCTTCCTTCTCATGTTGCACATAGGAGGGATGTTCCTGACAGAAGTCCTAGCCCAGGTGACTGGCAGACAGACACAGAGCTATTTTTAAGGTTAAAGAGGAAATACCAGACAACAGAAGATAATTGCTAAATAATTTCCCTGAGAGTGGTATAAAAGAATAAAAGTAGTTGCTTACTCACCATGGCTTCATGAACTGTTTATCAGCACACAGCACAGTGGAAATGGGGCACAGGAAATGCCCCAGTTGTGCTTGCACACACTGCTCAGAACCAGCTAAACAAATCCAAGACCTCTCTTGTAGGACAAGCAGTAGCGCACACTCAAGCTACTGTTGGAACCATCCTTGCAGAGGTGAGCTCCCAAAACTCAGCCACAGGAAAAGAGGCATTGCCAAAATATTTGGGGGGTTTTAACTAGGTGTGGACTTATACTCATCATGATTTCAGTGGAATTTTTGCTGGAGGACAGGAAATGCAACAACCATTCAGGCACTGTCCTGGTAGAAGGATCCTGATGACCTGGTTCAACTTTTCTTATCAGAATTGAGGGTTTTGTCGACAAGACTGAATGCTGATGTGGACACATGAGGCTAGGCCAACTGAAGGTAAGCTTTGCCAGTAAAGTTTTATAGCGTAGACCAGGCATGCATTGTATAAGCCATTGTCACTCCTCAAGAATGCAGCACTCCTTGCCTGAGTCTTGCATCGGGCTGTAAGCCCATCTTACATCCTTTCGGGCTGTGTGTAAACAGGGAAGGAGTGAGCTGGCTTGTGGGCATGCCCTACATACCCATCAGCTGAAAAATGAAAACAAGCATTAAAGAAGGAACCTTCCTGGGCAGGCAGGCTCCTGGGTTGGATCCTACTTTGCACCTGCACATATTCTGCACATGCACAGACAGCCCCAGTCCCTCAGCATTCATTCTGCTGCCTTTCCTTTGGGTAGTTGTTGAGGTGGCTTGACAGAACCATGGTGGTGACCAGGGCAAAAGCACTGAGACGGCCTGGAGTGATTCTCACTGTGTCAACAGTAAACTGTCTCAAATTTAGCTCAAGACCTGACACATTGGGAGGATATAAGAGAGGAAGGCAGAGAACATGTAAACAGCAGAGACCAAGAAGAGGGTTCCTTCATTCACCATAAGTCTGTACTGCAATTACTGTTGTGACTGTAGCGTGGCATAGACATACCACAGCTTTGAATAACCTAGCTCAAATCCAACAGAAGTCTACCCACAGCAGTACGGAGCTCAGTGTGGGCCGCACCAGTCACCCAAGCAGCAAAACACTCGAGTAACAACTGCACGCTGAGGTAAACTTCTCCTAGTATTTGAGCTATGTGGTTTAAAGCTGGCCTTTCCGTCACAGGCCACATCTCTTCACTGAGGGCATGAAGCCAGGAATTACTGAACGCTTCCTACAGAGTTCTGAGTATTTCAATGTACTCTCAGTTCCCACGGGGTAGAGAGGTCACTGCAGAGCTATTTGTGCGGTGTAGGGTGCCCGGCCAACTGCTACGTTTTGTGAATCCTTTGTAGGTTCACAAAGTTGTGTGTCAGCTCTTTGCAATACACTGGAGATGTAACTTTGGATCACTGTAAAGTGTGATTAAATATTTCCTCTGATGGGGTTATGTACTCCTTTGTTATCTTAGGGAGCATTCAAAGTATAATCTCTCAAGCACAATCTAAGTTAAATTGGAGGGGAAATTGCCTTGGAAGTGTTGTGTTTCTGGGTAGGTGCAGTAGTATACCTGAGAGGGGATGAGGAGGGCAGCAGCCCTGGGCACCATCTTTTTGAGGGGCACAAAAATAGCCACCACCATAGTCGCCATTACCCCATGCATCAGAACTCACCCTGTTACACCTCTAGGTTGGCATGACCCTCCTTCCTGAGCTTCTTTTTCAATATTAACAGGTTTGAAAAACCAGCAACATAAAGAAGCAGGTGTAAGAGCTGGGAGGGATTACAAATACCCAATGTGCATGGGGCAGAACGATCAAACATACTGGTTTCCATGACCAGACAGCCAATGTGACCTCCCCCTTCCACCCTGCACGGCTGTGCCCCAGATAAGAGACACCAATGCTGATTTCCTGAACTATCTTTGTCATGACAAAACTAAAAAGCTGGCAGCAGCAGTTTATAAGCAAGGCAGGAAGGAAAGGAAAAAAAAACCCTATTCTGAGCAGCAACGAAACCTGCAGATTTTCCAGCTTACAGTTTCACTTCTGGTTTGCACCAGATCCAAGCAGCCACAGAAACAAAACTGCTTCAGCTACAAAAAGAAAAGGAAAGCAAAACCTTCTCATAATATGACATCCTACAATTCAGAGTCCATCCTGCAGTATTGCAAGGACCCTGAACCACAAATCCTTCCTCCCTTCCCCATGGCTGCCTGTACTGTCACTACTCTCATATAAGCTTCCTTAGCTCATGACCTTCCCGAAGCTTTCATTAGAGCATCTGTTTTCTTAGGAGAAGCCCCTGGACCCACCAACCAGCAAATAGACTCATATCTCTTTACTCTGCATGTTATCAGAGTCAACATTGAATGTGCAACCCTTCAGATGATTGGCCCCGTTAAAGATCTAAAAGAAGGGATCTTTAACGAGCACCGACTTCATGATGTAATATCATCCTGCTACCACATTGGGGCCTGGCATCCCTATCTCACAGGGGAGAGCAGTGCCATGATGGTGGGAGCTGGACTGGATGACTAGAGTTGCACCAATAGTTCCCAATACTTTCTTGATCACATGGGTTGTCTGCTGGAAGGAAAGGACTATCTTAATGAAAGGCAGTATGTCCTGCACATCCTCCTGTTCAGGGCAGCTTGCTCCACCCCAGTCAAACAGTCTCTGCCAGGAACACTTTGACTTTGACTGGTACTGCAGCCATCAAAAACACAAAGTTTGGACACCAGTGATCATAGCTATAGAAAAAGTCTCAGCCTGGAAGAAAAGGCAAAGTCAATTAACTTAGCTAACCCACAGGACAGTGGTGAGGTGACTGAGGCACTGGGGCTAGGCTGCTCTGATGAGTCTGGAGAAGGTCATTCCACACAGAGCAACTGCTCATTGGTATGTTGTTGGGTTTTATCATTCACATTTATAAATGTACTTTTGTTTGTACTAAAATCATCTGATTTGGAGGGATAAAGAAGTGAGAACTTTGCCACGCTGCTGCCTGCCTTTTTGGGTGCTTGCTTCACATGGTGACCCCACAGGAAATTCCTAGAGAGCAAAATAAATTGCTCTGCAGCAGCAGTTTATGGACTGGGACCTGCTAGTGCTTGCACGTTCCTAGAATATGCATCAGGATGTTGTCCTGGCCTGCTCTTCAACACCCTTAGGAGTCTCCCCAGTTTCTAAATTACCTGCCTTTTTTTGATTTCTAAGCCATAGGATCTCTACATCAGTGGTGCTCAACTTACAGACATGCCGGCCCAGGGAGCTGTGTCATCCAGCCCATGGGGCTCTCCATAGGACCAGATATTTGGCAGCATGGGAATAGTGGCAGCATTAATTGCCGTGGCTCTGAAAACATGTTTCCAACGTTCCTATCTCCAGTTCTCACAGCCCAGAAAGATTTTTCAGATCATCTAAGGAGGTGAAAAGGGGAAGCCACCTGAAAAGAGGGACTGTTCTGTACCAGCAGGTAGGGCTTTTGAGTCCTGTGGTTTCAGTGTTGGGGATGATGGGGGGGGGGGAAGGTTTCTGGACTGAGAACTGGTGGAACAGAGCACTTCTGCTTTCTTGATAAAATTCATCACAACATTGGTTTAATTTTCAAAATAGTAATTCCCCCTACTGGTCCTCCAAAGGAAGGAAAGCAGTCTGTGACTTCAATGTGGACTAACTTACTGGACTTTCCAGGTGTAGGGAAAGCCCCCGAGCACAGAACTTAAAAAAAGCACAGAACTACAAAAAATATGAGGGACATTTTTCTAACACCTGGGAAATGGTCTTTGTATTGTTTGGTTCCTTTTGCTTACTTTGGTGATGATCCTGTGTATGGGCGAGGAGGACTACCACTTAAGTTGAGAGATGGTATAAGTATACATGAGAACAGATAATCTGTGGAGTGAATTAGCAGCCAGTATTTTTCCTCGAAGCGGGACAAATTGCTTAACCCTCAAGACTGCCAACACTACTGCTTTTAGAGGGTCTTATATATTTCAGAAAATTTCCCTTTGAGGACAATGGGGCCAAAGCCTAACTCACCTGGTAGACACCCAGAGCCAGGTCTTTTCCACATCTTACATGCTTAAGTGGACTTATGAGAATAAATATGATTCTACTTCACTCTGCTTGAGTCACTGAAAAAGCTCCATCCTCTTTGGAAACCCCCTTCAGGTAGTTGAAAGCTGCTATTAAATCCCCCCTCAGTCTTCTCTTCTCCAGACTAAATGAGACCAGTTCACTCAGCCTCTCCTCAGAAGTCACAGCCCCAGACCCCAAACCGTTTTTGTTGTCCTTCACTGGACTCTCTCCAATTTGTCCACATCCATTCTGTAGTGAGGAGCCCAAAACTGGATACAGTACTCCAGTTGCAGCCTCACCAGTGCTGAACAGAGGGGAAGAATCACTTTCCTCAATCTGCTGGCAACACTCGGACTAATGCAGTCAAGCATGCCTTTAGCCTACTTCGCAACAAGGGCACGCTGTTGGTTCATATTCAGCGTATTGTCCACTGTAATCCGCAGGGCCTTTTCTACACAGCTGCTGCTTAATCAGTCAGTCCTCAGTCTGTACCGGTGATGGGATTATTCCGTCATAAATTATTGAACTTCATGAGATTTATTTTGGTCCAGTCCTCCAATTTGTCGAGGTCTCTCTAAATCCTAGCCCTGCCCTCCAGCATATCTACTACTCCCCCCAGCTTGGTGTCATTCATAAACTTCCATGCACTCCATCCCATCTTCCAGGTCATTGATAAAGATATTGAACAAAACTAACACCACATTGGGGTGACCAAGCCCAAGGCACTCCACTTGATACCAGCTGCCAGCTAGCCATTGATTGCTACCCTCTGCGCCCAATGGTCCAGCCAGTTTTCTATCCACCTTATAAGCCATTTATTCAGCCCACTTCCTTAGCTTGCTTGCAAAAATGCTGTGGGAGACAGTATCAAAAGCCTTGCTAAAGTCAAGGTATATCATGTCCACTGCTTTCCCCCATCCACAGGGCCAGTCATCTCATCACAGAAGGCAATCAGGTTGGTCAAGCATGACTTGCCCCGGTGACTCCATGTTGCCTGTTCCTAGTCACCTTCTTCTCCTCCAGCTGCTTAGAAATAGATTCCTTGAGGACCTGCTGCATGATTTTTCCAAGGACTCCGGTGAGGCAGATCTGTTTGTTGCTGACTGGATCCCCCTGCTTCCCTTTCTATATTTGGCACTTTCCCTTTCTATATAAGGGCACTATATTTGCCCTTTTGGACTAAATGACCGCCTGAGGTCCCTTCCAACCCTAATTTTCTATTATTCTACTTTCCAGGTGTCTGGAATTTCTCCCAATCACCACAAGTTTTCAAAGATGATGGCCAGAAGGTTGGCCCCACTGCTGTAGTGGGTTCAGGTGCAACTCTGACACTCACTACATCTGAAAAAGCTCAGCATCTTATATTCCTCAATCACTGATTGAACCACAGTCCCACTCCCTTCAGCTTGGAACTCTGCTGTACCTTAGCTGAACTGTCCCTGGGTCCCTGAAGGGCAGACCCATAGCTATAAAGAATGGTGAAGTTATGCCTGGGAAAGTGCAGAATAAAACAGGAGGTCCAAATAGCAACCTCTTAAGCATGGACCATCATGCCCTGCACTGGCAAAGAGCAGCCTCCTGCCTGCTGCCTGTTCCCCTTCCCAGGTGCCCTAGCCATCCCCCTACTGTCCTGCCATGCTATCAAAGAAAGGGAAGAAAAAGTTGCAGATTGTATTGGCTTGCTCTGTTGTTGCATAAATGCTGGGCTAGGGGGGTCTGGCACCAGCAGCCTCCAGCCTGGTCAGAAGTTAGGATTACCCATGCTCTGTGTCAGGTATGACTCCTTGTTGCAAAGAACAAAAGATTTATGAAAATCACATACCAGAAGGATGCAGGCTGGGGTTCATTTCCCAGAGTTGTGATCCCAGAAAGCAAGTCCTTTGGGTTATGTTTATATTAGTCCAAAGTAGCCCTCATCTGCAGCAGAGATGGGAGCTGTTGTGGGCTAGCTGCCCTATCTCACAACAGTGGGGAAGAGCTGAGCAAAAGTTCTTCACAAGAATACTTTTCCCATTGCAAAATGATGATACATCAAAAGAGAAACTGTCAATTTTGATAATTCACCAACCAAGCAGGTTTCCAGCCAGGCTCACTTGTCTGCCTCCTTGCCAACCTGGGATATTAAGAGACTGTCCCCAGTTCCTCTGCAGCTTGCCTTGAAGTCTGGGGAACTGGGGCCATATTTTATTATCATAACACTGGGGTGTCAGCACTCTGGAGTCATTTCAGTGCTTTGGAAACAAAATATTATGGGGGGGGTTTCTTTTTTTCTTTTTACTTTTTCTCTCTCTCTCTTTTAAGCTTATCACTTTTTATTTCCGTTTAGTATGAACTGTTTTCCAAAGTTGTGAAATTTGCTCTTCTGGCCAGCCCATGTTGTGGCAGGAGGCATGACTGCTCTGGCAATGTCAGGTCATCGCTCCACACAAAAGTTACATAAATTGAACTCATGACAGTATTTAAATGAGCTGTAGTTAAACCACTACAAAAGCCCACGTGGGATGTACCTGAACCACTTTACAGCCAGTCTTGAGTGATTTAGCAGAATGTAAATGAGCTGTAAACTCATTCTACGGTATGCACACAAGAGTTTTGGACCCACTTTAGTTTAGCTAATTGACAAACCAATTATAGTTAAACTGGTACAACTGATGTGGTCTGTGGCTTCTTTGCTGGCAACTGCCCGTCCTGCTCATCACACCCCTCAAGGAGAAGCTGTCTGGGTGCTGAACCACTGCATTTATTTGCCCCGAGACCTCTGGCACTCTATGCTTCTCCCTTCTCTGTCCAATCCTGTTGGCCCTCTCTTGTAGGACTCCTTACCTGGATGTCCCTTCATTCAATGCAGCCCTACTTGGGGTGGAGCTTTTGGCTGCTTCTTTTCCCTACAAGAGCCTGATTTCTCTATTTGGGTTTATCAGTGTTTGCTTGTATCCCCTGGCATTTTAATAATAATAATAATCATGCATGTCCTATATCCTGTCCTCCTGCTGGCATTACAGTCCAGGGAGAGTGGAGGCCATAAGACATCAAAACCTGTGTCATTGCAAGGCCTAAAAATAGCTTCTAGAGGCATAAAAGAGTGCGTGAAAAAGGGGTGCAAATCAAAAGCTAAACTGTGCAAGTATGTTCAGGGCCCATCCAGGTGTCAGGGGCTTGTCAGCACCCTGCTGAGCCCCTTCCTGCCAGCTCTGAGCTCTGCATTCCACTCTGGTGGGTATGATTTCTTGACTCTTTGTGACACAGTGATTTGCTGTGTGAAGCAGATGGGGCAGAGATGTACATGGAAATTACTGAGCAGCCTGAGAGAGCAGCTGTCCCTGCTACAGTCACTAGTGAAACTCTCTGTGACACAAGTGGGGCCAGAATGGGACCCAATTCCATTGCTGCCCCTTCTCCCCATACCCTGTTTCTCACATACAGGGAACATTTCACATCTGCCCTGTGGGAAGGGCTGAGCTCAATGAGCCCTGCAAGAATGTGCTGGGCATGGTTAAGGCAAAAGAAAGTGAAGTTGAGCTTATTTCGAAAGCCTGTGCAGCAGAGAATACTCCCTTTGCAGAGGGAACAAAAGAAGAGGCCAAAGTGCAGTTGATCTGTAGTCAATGGAGGCAAATTCCTGACCAAAGAGACTCCTCTGTTGCTACCTTTCTCTTAATTAAAAACAACCCCCCTGAGCAGAGCCATGGGGAGCGAAGCAGGAAGTGGCTGGCGGAGCAAGCTCACTATTGGCCCAAAGGAAAGTAAACAAGAGCGAGTAATTGAGGAAGTTTGCACCATGTTCTTGTGCGCCTCTGCCGAAGTCCAAAGGGGAGGCGCTTGTAAAGGACATTGGAAAAATTCCAGCGATGTTATCTGCCTCCACAGAGCAAGATTAGCTGAGAAGAGAAAAAAAAAGTTGTTTACAGTGCAGCAAGCTGCTAAGGCAGGCAGTTTTGCTAAATGGCAAAAGCACAGCAGCAGCTGGGTCTTGGGTCTTGTACTGGTTCTGCTACTCTGACTCTGGAGAAGTGGGCCTGCTTTGTGCCTCAGTTTCCCCACCTTTATATAAATCAACTGCAAAAGCACATTTTGCAGAATCCTAAAACAAGAAGCTCTGCACAGAGGCAAACCTTTATTATATCGTTGTCTGCGCAAACAGGAAATTTGTGCTTCCATGACTATGTGCTATGTGTGCATATTCTTTAGCTAAGAGACCCCCAGTGCAGGATGGAGGTCTCCAGCGGTGCTTGGTGCCGCCTCAGTGTTGTTTGGCATCACTGCTCCAAAATCAAAACAGCAGAAAAAACGAACCATTTCCAAAGCTGCTGACAACCCATTTTGAATCGCCCGTACTCACTCTTTGGGTACAAATTTCTCAGTACAGGCAGGCTGCAGGTGGGTAAGGTGTAACTATATGGGACCATGGAAAATCCAGGACTCTGCCTGCACCCTCAGGTCTCCAGGGGGGACAGAGCCAACCTGGGCTGCAGTCCCTGCCCTGCTCTGCCAGGCGCCTCAGCGGAGGGAGCATCTGGGCTGAGCCTGGGCATTGCCACAGGCAGGTGTGAGCCCTGCTGCTGCCCCAGTGTCTCTGCCCTCCTGGCACATCATGTCACTGTCCTGTTTGCCCAGTCACCCTCAGCGCAGCCCTCAAAGCCCACCACGGGACTTGAACCCATGGCTGCAGGGAGCCAGGGCCACTGCCTGGTGCTTCCAGGAGCGTAGGGCTGATGTCCCCTCTTCCTGTGGAAAGCCTGGGCGAGCAGGTAGCAGCCAGCACTGCCCCTGCCTACCCACACAGCTGCAGATGGCCAAACGATGCTGTCAAGGGTGAGGAAGGTCCACGGCACTGCCAGGCCTGGGCTGACCATGCAGAGCTCCCCAGGGTCCCACCACCGCTCCTTGAGGGCACCTCCAGGCAGTGCTTATCATGAAACCCAGTCACATCTGAGCATGGGGCTGGGGGCAGAGCAGAGCAGCACTATGTGTGGCCCCTGTGATGGGGTACATCCAAGCAGGGCAGGCAGGGGTCAAGTCTGCCCTAGGGGAATGAACTGGCTGCCGGTGGGACACTTGCGCTGGGGGTGGCTGGGGCTGTCCAGGCAGGGGCACAGCCTGGAGCCATCCCACTGGACAGGGCAGGGAACAGCACCAGCTCCCACAGCACCCTGCCATCCATAAGCCTGAGCAAGCGACTGGGGACAGGGACTAGAGCAGAGCCTGGAGCTGCCCCCACAAACACAGGTCCCTGGCAGCCAGGTGGGCAAAAACGGGGAGGGAACCCCACTCTCCTCAGGCCAGGGCTCTGAGCCACCCCAGCCCCCCTGGGAAGCCCCGTCCTCACCCGGCTCTAGGGGAATGGCTGCTCCCTGGTCCAGACTCCACTGAGCTGCGAGGCAGGAGTCTCTTGCACAGTAGTGTCATTTAGAAGCCAGGCATGTGTGGGCAGGTCCCCACCAATACCTTCAATTTTGCTTCAATTTTCTGCAGCAGCACGGATGCTGAGACGGCCTCCGAAATCTGGGACTGTCCCCACCCATCCAGGAAATATGGTCACCCTATGTAACTCTATAAAAGCAAACCCTATAGCCATTCATGCTGTTAGGCTCCAATCAGCAGTCCCAGTTCAGTATTTCTAGGTTCATTCAGAAAACGCCTAGGGGCAGGCATCAGCACTTCTAGCTAGCAGCAGGCAGCTGGATGCTGTCCAGCAAACAACCGCACAAAGTCAGGTCTCAAAACATTCACAGACTAAGAATGAGACAAATTCCTCTGCTAACTCCTTTGCAACAATGCAGTTGGCTCCATCAATCAGTTTGGGCAAAAACACCAAGCTGCATTTCCCAAACTGTCTTAGTTTCCTGCCCTCCTGCTGGATATGACCTAGACCAGGCTGCCCAACTGTCCATCCGCAGCCGGTGAAGGAGTAGCATGCAGCCTGTGGACCCCCATTTGGCCCCTGCTCCACCTCTGGCTCTTGCAGCACTGGAGCCACTAGCCAGTGTACCTGGACTTTGCCTCCT
>JAGPOW010000145.1:7292181-7303344 GCA_030014935.1 Caiman crocodilus
GCTTCTGGCTCCTACCCATGCTGGTGGGGCAGTGTAGCAGAAGGGGCCAGGATGCTTCTGCTGCATGCTACATGCAGACTGCCTGCACAGTGTTTATGGCTAGGACAGGGGTGGGTTGCTGTGTGCCTGGTGGGAGGAGCAGGGCTGCCTGCTCTGCAGGGTGGGCTGCCCTCTTGGAGGAGATGGGGGGTTGTGCACAGGGGTGGGGAGGAGAGGACCTGAGCTGTGCACATGGCAGAGAGGAGGGGCGAGCTGGACTGTATATGCAGCAGGGCCGAGGTCTGGGGAGGCTGGCCCCTGTGGCACGCAGCCCCTGTGTCTATGGCTCCTGGCTGTCCAGATGTTGAACACCCTTGACCTTGAACTTTCTCTTCTTTGATCAAAAATGAAGCTGCAAGCACCTAACCAGATGGGCAGACAAAAGGATGATGGTTTGTAGTGCAGCAGCACACAGAAGCCAGCCAATCTGGGCCCCTTTGTTCTGGAGCTATACAAACATAGCAAACAACTCCCAAATTGCTCAAAGAATGAGGCAAGGCAATAGGCTGGTAGGGTGGGACACAGGATAGCACAAGTAACAGGATGTAGGCAATTAGTAGCTGCTAAGAAACAAGGATCCAATCTGCCCATTATGGGGTGCTGCTTCCTGTGAACACTACAAAAGAAGGGTGCCCGTACATGTGCAGGGATGCTGCTCCAACACACTGTAATTACAGATTGTGTCTGCTGGAACGTGCCAATTTGCACACTCCAGCAGCCTCCGCATCTTGTGTATTCAGTGAACCCATGCTTCAAAATCGCAGGGGGGGCGCTTTAACTAAAACGTGTCAAACAAACTTTAGTTAAAGTGCCCCCATTTTAAAGTATGGGATGCTGAATACATGAGATGCTGTAGTTGCCTTCATTAGAGCAGCTCTTGGAGCCACTCTAATTAAAGCACCACCCTCCACCCCTAGAGTATGTGTAAAGATGCCCAAAGTGTCTTGTGCTAGATCTTGAGGTACTGGCAAGAAGAGGAAGGTCTAGAAAATGTCTTTCCATTTGAAGTGCAATGGGTTCCTCATTGGGGAACACACCCATACCTGCCTACCCTAAAGGGGAGGGAGTGGAGGTAGCCAAACACTGGGAACCATAGGCGATGCATAGAAGATTGGTCCCTGAGATTGGCCCTTGCCAGCCGGGGAGTGGGGGTTGACTGCCGGTGCCTCTCCCCCCTCCCCTCCCAAAAATGTGGGGATGCCAAGAGAAGAGTGGGATCGGTGATCGGCCGCTGGGAGACGCACCCCCTAGTTGGCGAACTATTACTCAGTGAGCACTGCAGATATCTGCTAAATGGTTGTTTCCAGTGACCAACCGCTGGTGCCCCGCCAGGATTAGGAGGCACCAGTCGCGCATGCTGGGAACAACCATTTAGCAGATATCTGCAATGCTCATCGAGTAATAGTTTTTCCAAGGAAAATTATTTAATCCCTTTCATTCTACTGATACTCAAGGAGGAACTGAGAGCTGTATCCTTAGGGTGTCTGCGTCTCTGCCTGGGACCTGGGAACTGCAACCTATGGCTTTTCTGGGTCACACATACATTACATCAGGGGTTTTCAACCTTTTTTTATAAGTGTACCCCTTCTGACTCAAAGTTTCAACTCCTGTACCCTCTTTTTTTTCCTTGTTTTTAAGGGGGGGTGGGGAAGAGTCAGATTGAGGCCCCCGTGGTGAGGAATGGGGCTGGGGCTGGGGCAGGGGCAGGTACTGCACAGCCAGGGCAGATGTGGGACAGAGCCGTGACCAGCTCATATGGAAGATGCAGGGGAGGGAGAGCAGCTCTGGGGCATGGAGCGTGCATGCCTCCACATCTACAAGCTGGGGCCAGGGCAGCACTGGGCTCTTCCTAGCAGGGGGCTGGACCAGGCTGCGCTCAGGGCAGGCAGCAGTGGCACTGGGAGCAGGACTACAGGAGGGGCTGCAGCCACTCCAAAATTTGCCATAGGTCCCCCAATCTCCCTCCCCGCACTGCCACCCCCCAGCCTAAGCACAGCATGGCCCAACCCCCATGCCAGGAAGAGCCCAGCACAGCCCCAGTCCCAGCCCGCAGTGGTAGCCCACGCAGATCTGGGGGTACACACCGCTCCATGCATTCCCTGGGGTGCATGTAACAGTGGCGCTGGGACGGATGGGGGGGCCAAGCAGTGGGGGGCTTGCACACAGTGACCGCTGCTGCCATTCATAGTATCATAGTATCTAGGGTCAGAAGGGGCCTAGAGCAGGCCATCTAGTCTGACCCCCCACCAATGGCAGGAATGAGTGCCAGGGTCGCAGGACCCCAGCCAAGTACCTATCTAAAATGAATTGCCACCCACCACCATACACCACCACCACCATCACTGCCATTCACTGTGCTGCTGCCGCCACTGCTCCCACACCACTTTCCCACAGCCAGTCACACATGTGGCTCCATGGGCTGCTGACAGGCCTTGCGCCCAGCCAGTCACATCCACCCGTCAGCTGTGGAAAAGTGGTGCAGGCAGGGCAGCAGCCCGGGGCAGTGGGTGGCGATAGCAGCGGCAGCTGCCACGTGCAAGCCCCGTTTGGCTGGGCAGGCGGCACATGTGCAGTCTGCAGGGGGAGGGCGCCACTGCTCTCGTTCCCCCCCCCAAGCCCTTCTCCTGGGAGTGGGCACAGAAGCACACTTCCCTTTCCCCCTCCCCGCTATTCAGACCCTCGCTGCTCTCCAGGAAGGGGGTGGAGGAGAGCAAGATGAGGTGTGGGGGGAAGTGCTGCAGTGTGCCATGTGGGGCCAGCAGCAGGTGGCACTCTCCTCCTCCTCTTCCTCCCCTGGGTAAGAGCCAAACTCTGGGAACACACCTGGGGAGATGCCACCACCATGCCCTGGGGCATGCTCCGTCCCAGCCCACCTGCCCACACATACCACCTACAGCCTTTCTAAGTACCCCTGGGGGTATTCATATCCCCGGTTGGCAACCCCTGCATTACATCATTGTAAGCTCACAAGTGAGCAGACAACCTTCAACAGCAGTAGAAAAGAGTGGCCAGGACAAGGAGATACTGGACTGGGGCTCACATGTCTCTGGGAATAATTGACCTGGATCTCTACATTATCCCTACAATATTCTGGTGCAAGAGATGCCAAATTAGCAAATCCTATAGCAGTACGACAGCTAGACTGGGACTATCCCAAGATGTATGAATGGGGGAGGGAAAAGGCAGGTTCACAAGAGGAAGAAATGTAGGAGTTTGCTCCATTGGGACTGATCCAATACGTAAATAGTTGTGAGGGGAGGTTCCCCTGGGAACCTTATTAGTTAAGGGGTCCCAGTGGCTCTGCCTCACACCACTGATTGGTGCAAGGAAATGCTAGGTCTAAGCAGCAAACCAGCTCCACCTGGACATTTCTACTGCTGGTATTCAGTCTCTCTCTCTATTTTGGATACATGTATCTGCCTGTATGTGGTGCATCAACATCAATGGTTACAGTCTGTTTTGGAAGACAAGGCTGGGAGAAAAGGTGGTGATAGTGCCTTGTATGTCAAAAACACATACGCATGTTCCCTGGTTCAGGAGAAAGACAACAGCAAAGCAGAATTCATTTGGGTGAAGATGAAAAGTGAAAGTTACAGCACCAATATAATAGTGGGGATTTATTATAAGCCACCAGGACAAGGAGGGGGATGAGGCACTTTTCAAGAGGATGACAAATCTATCCAAAAGCTATGGAATGGTACTGATAGGAGACTTCAATTCTCTGGAAATCTGCTGGAAGAACAATACAGCCAAATGTAAAATGTCAAGCTGATTCTTAACTTGTGAAGACAACTTTCTTTCTGTTCCAGAAAGTGGAGGATACAACTACGGGATCATCTGTCTTGGATCTTGTCTTGACCAACAGGGAAGAACTGGTTCAGGATGTAAAGGTGATGAAAAACTTGGGAGGAAGCGATCATGATACAATTGAATTCCAGGTCATGAGATAGGGAAAGCATTTGGTCAGCAAAATTAGGATGTAAATTTCAAAAAGCTGGATTTCTTCCAACTCAAGGAGTCATGGTGTCATGGGAGGCTAGACTAAAGGATAAAAATGCCCAGGAGGGCTGAGGGTTTCTAATGAGCACACTATTGGAAGCCCAACAAGAAACTCTCCCAACATGATGAAAGCACAAGAAGGTGCCTTCATCTTGCTGGAGGGAAGGTTGGAGTATCCCCTATTCCTGCTGTGCACTTTAACAAAGATAAGTGCAAAGTGCTGCATTTAGGAAGAAAGAATCACCAACACACCTACAGGCTGGGAGGTGACTTTCTAAGCAGCTCAGCGGCAAAAGGGATCTTGGAGTCATAGTTGACTCCAAAATGAACATGAGTTATCAATGTGACAAAGTAACATAACATGTGCCAACCGCACTCTTTCATGCATTAGAAGGTGCATCACGAGCAGGTCTAAGAAGGTGATGCTTCCCCTCTATTGGTAAGACTGCAGCTGGAGTAATACATCCAGTTCTGAGCACAGCACTTCAAGAGGGATGTGGATAACCTTGAGACAGCCCAGAGGAGGGCTACTTGTATGATTATGGGCCTGCAGGTAAGATCCTACGAGGAGAGATTGAGGGACCTGAATCTCTTCAGCCTCCACAAAAGTCTGAGAGGGGATCTTATAAATTCATAGTGTCGGAAGGGACCTCAGTGGGCCATCTAGTCTGACCCCCCTGTCCCTGGCAGGTAAGAAAAGAGTCACAAACCCTGGGGTCATGTTATGCCAGCCAGGCACCTGTCCAGTCTCTTCTTGAAGACCCCAAAGATGGGGCGAGCACCATCTCCCTTGGGAGCCCATTCCAGATCCTTGCAACCCTGACCACGAAGAACTTTTTCCTAATGTCCAACCTAAACCTTCTCTCTAGTAGCTTATGGCCATTTTTCCTTGTCATTCCAGGGGTGCCCTGGTGGACAGATCATCACCTACTTCATGTTGCTCTCCACTTATGAATTTGTATGCCACCACAAGGTCCCCTCTCAACCTTCTCTTGGAGAGGCTGAAAAGGTTAAGGTCCCTTAGCTTTTCCTTGTAAGGCCTTCCCTGCAGGCCTCTAACCAGGCAAGTGGCTCTTCTTTGGACCCTCCCCAGGTTGTCCGCATCCCACTTGAACTGTGGCGTCCAGAACTGGATACAATACTCCAGCTGAGGTCTCACCAGTGCCACATAGAGGGGGAGAATCACTTCTCTGGACCTGTTTGTGAAGCATCTATGGATGCACGACAAGGTTGGCTCTGCCAACTGCTTAATCATGTTGGCGACATGTGGCCATCTACAAATTCATCAGTGTGGGGGCAGCAAGGAATAGGGGATACTCTGTTTACCAGGACACCCCTCGGGGTTACTAGGAACAACAGACATAAAATGACAGAGAACAGATTTAGATTAGACATTAGGAAGAATTTTTTTATGGTGAGGGTTACCAAAATCTAGAATGGATTTCCAAGGGAGGTGGTGCTCTCCCCTACCTTGGAGGTATTTAAGAGGAGACCAGACAAGTACCTAACTGGGGTCATCTGAACCCAGCGCTCTTTCCTGGCCAGGGCAGGGGGTCAGACTCGATGATTTACTGAGGTCCCTTCAGACCCTAAAAGTCTATGAACTGTATTAAATGGTCTTGGTAATGACTGTCCAAAATTATCTCCATCATCAGCTAGTGTCATCACCATTCCTGTGCTAATGAGACACAGAATTACATCTATCCAAGAGCTTTATGTTCATTTTCACTTCTAAAACTTGGCTTGTTGACATATTGACTTCATGTCAAGCTGAACAAACTGTGTTTACTTGTGTCTGTGTTTTCTCCCAGCTTTGCTTTCATGTATCATTACCTGCACTGAGTGCAATACTACCTTTAAACCATTTATGATGTTCCTAAAATAAAAGTGTGAATTACACTTCTTTCTTTTCTCCTGATCAGTTTATTGACAGCAAGCTTGCAGAGTGCTACACGTGCAATGTGTAGTGTGGATTAGATTTTTTGTTAAAACTTCTTTCCGGGCATCATGTAGGAAATTCTAACAGCTAACAATGAACATTAAATTAAACTTAATATTTTACCACAGCAAGATATCAAAGGTATAAAAGCTTTACAACTCTCAGCAGTTCAAGGAAAGACTTACAATGTAAACTCCCTTGGAACAAATATTCTGCCTGATAAAACAAATAAGGAAGAAATCTCATTGCTGAGAATGTCACCATTGCAGCCATGGGAGAGCTACAGTTCACATTCATATGGTGCAAAACAATCCAAACATAAAGTACAAAGAGAATGGGATTTGTCACCAGGCACAATTTATTGTTAAAATATAAATATAGCAGACCTGTAAGGGAAAGAAGCCACAGAAATGTGGAGATAAGTATATAATGTCATGCACATAAATTATTTGCACAGGTAGAACTGCCACCTAGCAAGTCTAAGAGATCACTATGCTGTACTCTTCGACCTCTAAGAACTTCACAGCAACAGTGGTAGGAAGAGAACATTTAACACCTTATGCTGAAATCACAAGCATCACCTCTTGTTCCTAACAATGAATTCACTCTTAGTGGTGTGCCTGATACCTAGCTCAGTAAACCTGCTTCCATGCAGTAAAAGTGATATGCATGCCTACATGCATGCATGCACATCCACCCATGTTAGCTAGTTCTGTGGAATGCTACATTGGGAAGCAGCGACATTATAGTTATGATTAAGAGCAGTTTAATGTTTAACAGCTGCTTTATCTAGTTGCTGTTAAACTTAATCACTAAGGTTTTCTGGAGGCTCCTGATTTCTCTCTACCTCACTGGGACTCCAGGTACTTCAACAGTTCAAATTGGGGTAGCTTGAGCAAGGAGTCCTTTACAGTACCACCAATAAATCTCACTTGACATTAACATTCGTAGTTCTTATGAACATTCTTCTGCACACATTTGAGGGTCAAATTATTGCACCGATCCACCACAAACTGATTGGTTTAATTTCAATGAGTATTTGGAACTCATTGCCTTTTAGGGGAAACTATTTCAAAAGCAGAGAGGCTGGCGCAGCCCTTGGTCCCGAGCCCACAGCAGGCAGCCTGCCCTCACCCCATGCACAAATCTGGAGGTGCAGATGCTCCCCATGCCTCTCCCAGGGGTGCACACAGTGGTGGGGCAGCTCTCCCTCTCCCCACCCCCTGCACCCCCCAGATGAGCTGCCTGCAGTTTCATCCCATTCACTGCCCCACTGGGCAGCACCTGTCCTGCTCCCTCCCTCACCATGGGGGCCTCAATCTTCATCCTTCCACACACCCCTTTCCTCCCCCACACCTCTTTGCCCCTACAGACTTATCGATCACATGCTGCTCTCCAGGCTGCTGGGCTACATTCCTGTAAATCGCCTATTGAATTGGTATTCACCAATATGGTTGGCTAATAATCAGCCATCAGTACAGCCAAGAAATCTTTATTGGTGCACCCCTATTTACCAGCCCTAGTGAAGGCATGTGCCCCCCTTCCTATCACCACTTCCTTTAAAAACAAGTGAAATTCTTTGCCCAAAACAATCTGTTAATGCTAAGTAGGCTCAGGCATGGGTGTCTTGTATTCTTCCAAAACATCAAAACACTTTAAAAAAGGAAATATAAAGCTAAAGTAAAGCAAATGTAAACCTCTGGAATTCAGGAAACCCAAACTTAAAGCAACATCTCCCATAATACACCCCCTCATAGACTTACCCCCCCGGAACAATGCCCCAACTCATCTCCAGCAGAGATCAAAGTGTCTTTTAAAGCCTGTAGAAGACTACAGAGAAAGTACATAATGTGAGAGAATCTCTCAGGCTTTGTGCTCACTGGGATACAGATCCAGTTCAGATCTGGCTTGGACTATGTTTTTGTATCATTGTAGCTCTTTAGGAGTAGCATTTTTTCTGCTGCAAAACTGTTAAATCAGTACAACCCTTAGCATAGAAAAACTTATCTAATACTGGTGCTACTCTTCCCCCCAACCACTGTTTCCAGCCATGCCCTATAAAGCAGATTGTTCTACCTGTTACCGGTGAATGAGCTGAGAACAGTTCATATGCAGAAAAGCTCCAACTTCAGCACTCCTTCATCCAGGGTTAAAGTTGGAACAGGTTTGCTGCATTTGAATCATTCTCAGCTCATTCACACGTAAGCTGCTGCCCTTTTAAAAACATTGGCTTTACTTAAACACAGCAGGCATCTCATGGGATAGCTCCTAAAGTAGGTCCAAGCTCCTCTGTGATTCTTGAGCTAAGGATTTTTCTACCTACCTCCACACAAGCATCCAGTAAAGTAAATTGTTGCTTATGAAAGCTATGCATCTGTAATTTAGTTGGTCTGTAAGGTACAATCTACCCTGCCTTCTGCCTGAATTAAGACTAAAGCTAAAAACAGAGAACAGGTTTTCTGGGAGTTGCAGGGAGCGGGGGCTTGATTGTTCCGGGCTTTGATATGGGGTTAGGGGGACAGTCATTTTCACATAAGATTCAACAGCAATTAACTCAAATTAGCCCTAATTGTCCTAGACTAATAAAACCTTCCTATGGTTTAATAGCAAAGTTAAGGAAGCCATTCAAGGCAAAAAGTCATCCTTCCAAAAACTTGGAAGGCATACCCAAATGAGGAAAACAGGAAAGCCCACAAACTCTAGCAATTAAGTGTAAAAGCAAGATAAGGCAGGCTAAAAAAGAATTTGGGGACCACCTAGCAAAAGATGCTAAAGTTAATAATAACAACTTCTAAAAATTCATTAGAAACAGAAATCCAGCTAGAAAATTGGTGGGACCATTAGATGACCAAGGTATAAAAGATGATTCAGGGATCATAAGGCCATAGCAGAAAAGCTAAAGAATTCTTTGCATCTTTACTACAGAGGTACTGGGGAAATTCTCATGCCAAATTAATCCTTTCTAATAGATGGGTCTGAAGAGTTGGACCACACTGTTGTGACAACAGAAGAAATTTTAGAATAAATTGATAAATTAAATACTAATAAGTCACCAGGACTGGATGGCATTCATCTAAGATGAAATCAAAAGCAAAATTGCAGAACTGCTGGCAATAGCATGTAACATATTGTTATAAATGGACTCTGTGCCAAAGGACTGGTGGGTAGCCAACAAAACACCTATCTTCAAAAAGGGCTTCAGAGGTGATCCTGGGAACTACAGACCAATGTGTCTCGCTTGCATCCCTGACAAATTCATTGGCAATGCACCTTGGGTGCACATGCACCCCAAGAGTCCTGATGCACCCCCTGATCAGCCATGCTTGCTGCTTAGGTGATGGACGGTGGGGGGCAGGTGGGAGCACCGGTGCCCCCTCACAAGTGCCAGCCAATTGCTGCAGCCGCTCCTAAAAGTGGCTGCAGCTAATCCCAGAAGCAGCTGCAGCAATTAGCCACAATGATCAGCCACAGGGGAACTCCCTCTGGGCAGCATGATCTGCCATGGGCCCTCCCTGGGCAGCAAGATCAGCTATGGGGGATGCCCCTGGGCAGCAAGACGGGGGGCACATGCCCCCCCCCACCCCTGACTAAGTTGGCACCAGTTGCCCATGGACAAATTGGTAGAATCTATAGTTAAAATTAAAATCAACAGTCACCTGGATTTGCTGGGGAAGAGCCAGAATGGTTTTTAAAAGGGAAATCCTGCCTCACAAATCTGCTGGAATTACATGAGGATGTTAACAAGCAAGTGGACAAGGGAGATCCATTTGACCTAACATATTTGGACTTTCAAAAAGCATTCAAAAGGGTTCCTTACCAAAGGCTTTAAAAAAAACCTGCACTGCCCTGGGTTGGAGTGAAGGTTCCTTTCTAGATTTAGAGATGGTCAAATGATAGAAAGCAAAGGACAGGGCTTACAGGGATATATTTCAGGATGGAGGGGGGTCGAAAAGGGAGTCCCACAGAGATCTGTGTGGTGCCTACTTTTGTTCAATATTTTTGTGAATGACCTGAAAATGAAGGTGCACTATGAAATCTCCAACTTTGCAGGTGATGCAAAATTATTCAGGGTAGTTAGGTCCTGAGCTGATAAAGAAGAGTTGCAGAAAGATCTCACCATGTTAAGTGAGTGGGCAAAAAAATAGAAGATGAACTTTAATGTCAACAAGTACAAGGTAATGCACCTGAGGAAAAATAATCTAAACTGTAAGTACTCAATACTGGATCCTGAACTAGCTATTACAACTCATGAAGGAGACCTTGGAGTCATTGTAGATGGTTCTCTGAAAACGTCAGTTCAATGTGCAGCAGTAACCTAAAAAACAATAAAATATTAAGCATCATTCAGAATGGAATTGAAAACATAAAGGAAAACATCATTATGACATTACACAAGCCCATGGTGTTTCATGCACATAGATCTGTGCAATGATAGAGGAACTCCACTTGGATTGCCAGAACTCAAATATTTATTAGAAGAGTTGTGTGCTCGGTGCTGCTGCTTGCAGCCATGTGGTACAGTATATGCCCAGAGCTATTGCAAAATTCTTCAAGCATATGAGTTCCTGGTATCACCTTCCAAATCATCCCCACTATAACCTGCATTCCAATCTGCAGGAAGATGGAAGTTGTTGCATATGGTACAGCCACATCTTGAATAGTGTGTGCAGTTCTGGTCCCCACATCTCAGAAGGATGTAATAGAACTAGAAAAGGTACAGAGCAGGGCAGCCAAAATGATCAGATGCATGGACCAGTTGCGATACCAGGAAAAATGAAAAAGGCTAAGACTCTTCAGTTTGGAAAGGAGAAAGCTGAGGGGTGATGCAATAAAAGAATAGAAGTCTATAAAATCATGAAAGGTGTGGACCAAGTGAGCAGATGTTTGTTCACCAAATCCAGAAAACTAGAGCTAGGGGGCACGCACTAAAATTAGTAGATGAAGCACTTTTTTATGCAACATGTAGGTAACATGGAATACTTTGCTATAGGGTTCGGTAGTGGCAGATAGCATATCCAGGTTCAAAAGGGAACAGGATAAATTAAGGGGTGATAGATGCTGGTTTGACTTAGTATGGCATTTCTTAAGTTCTTATGTACTTAGGATGGGACAGTGGGCTTGCACTTCTCTAGGATCCCAGGGTTTCGTCCCTGGAGAAATCCAAGTCCCTGGAGAAAGAGAGGGAG
>JAGPOW010000145.1:7303444-7342152 GCA_030014935.1 Caiman crocodilus
GAGTGCACGCATGCACAGGTATACCTATTTGCCTCCGTGCATACAAGTATGCATATCTGTGGGCGTGTCTACATATGCATTTATGTTGACTTGAATTTACTGCACAGTAAGTTACTGCACAGTAAACAGACGTAGGTGGGCATCTATATATGCAGGTGTTAAAGCGCATTAACACTGCTTGTGGACTGATTTGGGACTAAACTTAGGGGACTAAACCTCTGGCCTTGGGGCTTACATGTAGGATACCTGCCAGAGATTTGGGAGTACCTGAAACCCTGGACTGATAAGTCTGGGAGGGAGGATACTACTTGCCAATGGTAGCACACCACAAACTTGAACAATTCTGCTAAGTCCAAATTTGGAACTCCATTTGGAACTGATTTGGCCCCGGAAAGGATGGGGTTTTTTAAGCAGTACCAACCAGAGGCTCTCATGTACCAAATCTATACTATCAAAACTGCACTTCAATGCCACAGCTTGTTTCACTCCAGGGGTGGCTTTAATCTCTGAGTTCAAAGGGTAGTATTACCAAGGTAATGGCATTCACATTACGGGTCATACGTCCTATATGTAAAGCACTCCTACTGTAGACGTAGTTTGATTGTGTTGTTGGCAATGGAAAGATGACAAAATATGTGATATTTCCATTAACTTATGATTTCCATGCTTTTGGGATATGCTTAATTATGCAGGCTGAACTGTCATTAACCCAGGTTTTGTCTCGGTTAATGTAGACAAATAGTCCCTGAAATGCTCAGTACTGCACATCCTGTACCCTCAGAACAAGAACATTTCTGCTGAACTCAGCCACGCTGCAGCAGCAGCCTCATGTCCCACACCTTTGCTTCAGTCACCATGCTTCTTAGGAGACCCCTCGTCTTCCCAAGAATTCCTGAAGTGGGGGACTCCAGCTCAGCTCTGCTTACTCCTACGTAATGTAGTGTAAACTTTATGGCCATGAGTTTAATTAAAGGGGGGACTGTACTGAAGTGAAGCCGAGAATGAGTTGTACAGATAGATCATGGGGACCAGGTACCCCTTTACGTTGCACAAACAGTCATGCACTCTGAATATCTGCCGCAGAACAGCTGCCTGAGGCTTGTTTAAACACATTATTGATGCTATTTCCATATCTGCTCCTCGTACAGGAACCATGGCTCAGCCCATAAACCCGCTACACAAATTCTGAGAAAGAGCACTCATGCAGCCCCTGCCATTGTTTCTCTCTACAGAACAGCTTGAGAACTTGCTATTCACAAGGCCTGGAAGCAGGTGCATCTGCTGCACCCACTGGAGGTCCTTTTCCCCATGCTATGAAAACCACCTCCTCTCCATCCCCCTGGAATCGCGGGTTATCTAAACAACTGTCTGTCACCAGCCTCCAAGGATCAGGGGGCCAGGGCAGCAACAACAGGAATAGGCCCCAAGTTCATTGAGTCTCCTACTCTACCCACTAGATTACCTGGCTGCACTCTGCCCCTGAAGAAGAGCAGTGCACAAGTCCTGCATGCCCTTGTGGCTGGTGCCAATGCCCCCAGCGCAGATGCCCACCCTTTCCAGCCCAGTCCCAGGTGACCGCGGGCCACAGCGAGGGGTCCGTGTGCAGCCATCTCCAGACCATGGGTTTGTCCAGGCCTCACAGGAGCAGAGCAGCCCCAGCAAGGCAGGACCGACACAGTAATGCAAACTGCTGCAAAAAAATCGTGAGACTCGCAATGTCTAAGTCAAAATAATTCCAACTCATGATCTCCAGACAGACCCTTCAAATCTACAGATTTTTTTCTTCTGGTGAATGGAGGGGAGGAGGGTGGGGGAGCAGATCGAGGCCCCCATAATGAGGGAGGGAGTAGGGCAGGGGTGAATGGGGCCCTGGGGTCAGGGCAGGTTATGTGACAGAGCCATGGGAGGGAGGGGACGTGGCTCCCCACAGCTGTGCACATCCCTGAGGGAGGCATGAGGGCACTGGAACTGTATGCAGCAGTATGCAGCCTTTGCCCCAGGAGCTCAGCCGTGTGACACCAGCGTGCCTCCTGCCGCCAGGCCGGCAGGGGATGCATGGTGCAGCCAGCATGCAGCTCCTGCGGCAAAGTTTGGCCCGGAAGCTGCATGCTGGCTGCTGTGCACATCCCCTCCCCTCCCCGTGGGTGGCAATGGCCTTACACAGATCCCCAGGCAAAAGCACCAGGGTACAGAGCCCCAGCCCATCTCTGCCCTGCGGGGGCACATGCCAGTGATGCCTCCCCCAGAGGGTGCACGCACCTGCTGGGAGCTGGACCCCTGCCTCATCCTCCGAGCCGCCTGCGGCTGTTACACAACCTGCCAGGGCCCTGGGCCCCATTCACCCCAGCCCCCGGGCCCTGCCTCACCCTGGGGACTTGATCTGCTCCCCTTTCCCCTCCGCTTGGGGGGGGGCATCCATCCTCACCCAAGCCACAGCCTGCCAGCCCTGCTGCAGCCCCTCACTCCTGACCCACAGCACCATGAATCCTGCCACACTATGGGGGACCCCCTTTCACAAATACCCCCCCCACCAAAAAACCATCCGGAATCTCATGATTTACAGGCCAGACCTCTTGATTTTGAAGAGCCTGCCTTGCGATTTTGGAGGGGCCGAGGGTGCTCACACCGCCAGCCCGCGGGCGCCCCCCGAGGAGCCGGACCCGCGCGCGGCCGACGGGCGCCCGGGCCATTGTGCTGCGCTCGCGGCACCGCCCAGGGTCCGCCCCCGGGCCGGGCCGAGCCGAGCAAGGCGCCCGCCCCCTCCCGCGGCCCCAATGCGGAGCGCGGGGCGGAGCTGCCGGCCCCGCCCGCCCGCGCTATAAGGCGGGTGCGGAGCGGCTCTCCTGGCTGTGGGGACGCGGGTGCGGTGCACGGGTCAGCGCAGCAGTCGAGCGCCGCGGACCTGCCGCCGGTACGTGCCCCTGCCTGCCTGCCTCCGGCCCCGCCCGGGCCGGGCTGCGCTGCGCTTTTCTCCGGCTCCCGCTTTGTTCCGCGGAGCCGGTGGTGGGGGCTGGCGCCGCTCCGGGCGCGGCTGCGGCTGCGGCCCCGGGGGCTTCCGCGGCTGGTGCCGCCTGGCCATGGGAAGGGCTTTCTCCTGGCGACCCCCTCTGACCTGTTCTCTTGTCTTCCAGTGAGCTGGTCCCCATGGCCGATCACATGATGATGTCCCTGAGCCACGGAGCAAACGGGCTCCAGAACTACCGCCTGGGCATGAATGGGCTGCAGGGGCCCCCACAGCACGGGCAGCACGTGTTACGGACTCTACCTGCCTCCGGGCAGATGATGCAGTATGGCGGGGCCGGCATGGATGGGGCCATGAGAGCACGACCCAGCATCAGCGGACCCATGGGCCACCACCAAATGCCCAGCGCGATGATGTTCAGCAGCCCCAGCCAGCAGCAGCAGTACATGGGATCTGTGGGCACTCAGCAGCTCATGGCCAGCATGCACCTACAAAAACTCAACACTCAGTATCAAGGCCACCCTCTGATGGGCATGAGCAATGGTCCTATGGGAGCAGGTGCACAGCAGTATAGGGTGGGCCCCACCCAGCACCCTGGCATGCAGCATATGCCCTCGCCGGCTCTGACTTTGAATATTATGGACACTGATCTCATAGATGAGGAGGTTTTGACATCTCTAGTCTTGGAGCTGGGTTTGGACCGGATTCAGGAGCTGCCTGAACTCTTCTTGGGACAAAACGAGTTTGACTTCATTTCGGACTTTGTCAGCAAACAACAGCCCAGTGCCATCAGCTGCTGAAGGGCTTCGCATTCAGTCCTTGTTCTTTTGTTGGTTTTGACTTTTTTTTTTTTTTTTCTCCCCCCACCCCTTTCTTCCCCTGGGCCCCCCCCCCCCACAGTTCCTCCTCTTGCCCCTGTCCCTCCCATGCTCCACCTCCTTAAACTTGACAGACAATCATTGGACAATGATGGCTTGCACTAGATTGCTCGTATTATTATTATTTTTTTTTTTTCCTGTATGGGGGCAGCCTTTCTTGCTTTTAAGGGTGGGGAGAAGAAGGGGAAAGTGTTTTGATGGACTAAAATGCAGACTGAGTGGTCTTTGGGGTTTTTTTTTTTTTTTTTTGTTTGTTTGTTTGGTTTTTTGTTTTTTTGTTTTTAGTCGTCCCAAATGGTATTAAAAGGATTTCTGTCTCCAGTAGAAACAATGGACTTGTGACTTTCCATAATTAAGCTTCTAACTGCAGGAGGCAGAGGCACCGCTAGCTGGGTTTGCCTGAGCCCTCTGAATTGCCAATGAAGTTGACAAAATCATCTCTGTGCCTGAGCTGCTGCAGTCTCACCTTGCAGAGAAGGGGTAGGGCTTGGCTTTTGCTGTCAGATTTGTTATGATTTTTTTCCCTCCATAAAATCAAATCTCTTGTTTTCCCTTCGTCTCTGAAGGCTAATAGGTTTTGAATGGTCTCTACTTCTAACTTGAAAAAGGATCATTTATTTATGCCTCCATTAGTTTTGACCATCTTAGCAGCATACTCCATCTGTAAAGCTAGTAGGTGGGTTGTTTTAGGCATAAAGTGGAGCTAGACTGCAGCTTTAAGTCTCATACCTCTGAAACCAAATGCAATCCATGTCACTATATAATCTTTTATTTATAATTCTCCCCCCCCCCCCCAATGATTATTTATTTGCAAGGGCTCCATTTGCCATTTGACTTTGAGACTGTCAAGGGAATGTCAAAAAGAGTACTGCAGCTTTAAGATGATCATGGCTGTTTGAAAACTAGTCCAGCAATGTTTTTAAGAGCCTTACAGACGGTTTCAACAGCAGAATTGTCATGAAAATGCGGGACCATGTAAATGCAGCACCTGCCCTGATGTAATAAAGGGTGACTTGGTTTTTAATTACTTCTGTCAGAAAAGGTAAAATGTTAATACTAGCTGGTTTTTGTTTCCCCTTCTGTCTCCCTTTCCAGGTCTTTTTGCAAAGTGGAAAGCTAATTGGCAACTCTTGGTTGCTACTGCCCCCTGCTGCTGATAGCACATGGCAGCACATCACTGCTGATTGACTTGGTGATTTAATGTACAGTGCAGACAAAAAAAATTTTTTTTTCCAAATAAAAGCTAAAGCCTTATCGACCTTCATGTTTTGGTGGTGGTGTCTGTCTACCCAGCTGTGCTCAGGGTATTATTGGGCATTGGCAAATGCTTACTTTCTTACAAAGTTCTTCCCACCAGTGGACTTCTGATTCAGGCTGTGGCAAATCTGGCTTTACTATATTGGTATTTGAATGAAGGAGATACTAGTGGAGCTTCCCAGAATTAGATGAGCCTTTTAAATGGAGCATAGTTTAGACGATGAAGGGACTTCTACATCCCTGGTAGCTACCTTTTTTTTTTTTTTTTTTTTTTTTTTTAAGAGAGCAAATTCTTGTTTGACCCACTCTAAAATGTGGCTTGTATGCATTAACATTGGCCATATGCCATTGGATATGAACTACTAGTGAATTGCTTATCCTCCTCTCTTCTTGTGGACTAAGTCAATACTACAGACTCTTGTTGGTACTTCTTAGGCTGGAGAGAGAGGTTCCCTGACAGCCCTATTGACAAAAACCCTTAGTGTGGAAGTAGTTATACTATCAAAACTGTAGCTATTGATGTAGGGCTCTTTCTGATCTTGCAAGGGTGCTCTTATACTGGGTGCCAAGTTCATCTACACTAGAAGCTCCTTGCTGGTAGAGTCCGTATTCTGATGATAGAGCTTTTCTAAAGCTGACATGGCCTTTGACTCCTGCAGTTGATGAAAGGGCTATGGTGTGTTTTCCTGAAGAGTTTGCTTCCCAGTGGAAATCACAACACCTTCATGGAGATGCCCTGCCCCAACATAATAAAATGAGAGCTCTGGGTACTTGCACATCTTTCTGCAAACAGTCACTTTTACTTTACAATTCCCTCTGCCAATTCTTCTAAATGTATTTACTACCTGCTATCAAGTGAAACAGCATGCCACACTATTACCTGGAATACTGTAGTAACTGGCAGCTGCTACCATAATGCTCAGCAATGGGGGGGAAAAAATGTTTTGTCTTGATTTAATTGAATGCTAATGAAGAAGGCCCTTCTAAGTTTAACTCTTCTTCCCCCCCCCCCCCCAAAAAAAAAAAACCCCAAACAAATGAACACAGTGCATGGCTAAGAGCTTAGCTATGGACAGGTGTTACATTGCAGTATGGAGATGTGGTGACCGCACCACAAGAACTTGATGAGAAGAAGGGTGTACAAATGTTCCAGTGACATGGCTGGAGAGCTACACAGCCACCTCAAGGCTGAACCCTCCAGCCAGGGGGTGATAGTGGGAAGCACCTTGGCTTCCCATGGCCCCAAGGAAGCATGATCATTGACGGCTGGGAAAAGAGACGGCCTATTAATAATCAGCTGGCATCTTCTGGAAAGCAGCAGTGGCCAAGGAGCTTTGCCAGCAGATAGAGGGGAATAATCACTCCTCTCAATTTAGCATGGGTGAGGCCATATCTGGAGTACTGTGAAGTTTTGGGCCCCCTACTACAGAAAGGATGTGGACAAATTAGAGAGACTCCAGCAGACAGCAATGAAAATGATTAGGGTGCTGGGGCACATGACTTATGTAGAGAGAGGCTGAGGGAACTGGGTTTATTTAATCGGGAAAAGAGAAAACTGAGGGGGGATTTGATAGCAACTTTCACCTGCGTGTTGTTTCTTTTGTGATGGCTTAAAGGGTGTTCTTCCCAACAGAGAATATGGACAGACATTACATCTTAGTTGTGGGAGACTGTGCTACTTTAACTAAATAGTGATGTCATTGTATTGCAGGGGTCTGCTTAGTTTTTTGCAAAACAGTTGAAGTTACTGGAAAAGGGTACATTGGTTGGTCATTCACCTCAATTCTAGTTTGGGAGTAAGTCTTTGACATCACCTTCATTCCAATTACTACGTCAGTTTTCTTAAAAATATAATTTTTCATGTAAATTTAGAGGAATGTATGACCTACATCAGTGGTACTTCCTATACTTAATGTTTAAGACTTCTCATAGATTTAAGAACTGACATGGACCATTATGATTATCCAGTTTGACCAACATAAGAGAATTTCCTGTGGTGGGGGAATGGAAGTTGAGCAAGAAAAGAACTTGAAGCCGTTGGCCTCAAAAACCAGCATGTGTTGAAGCTCAGTGGGTCAGGATTTGGGATAAACAAAATTTAAGAATATGTTGGTTTTGCTTCTAAAATTTAAAAAAAAGTGTTGTCTGAAAACAGTTATATATGAAAGTATCCACCCCATGATTTACCACTGATTTCAGCTGCTGTATCTAGGGGTGGAAAGGAAATTGCTCCTTTGCTTACTGAAATTGTGGAGCACTTGTGGTGCCAAGCCAATGGACCCCAGCTGGGCTAGATTCTACTTATCCATTCCCTCAATATCTCTAGGGATCCTTCTTATGGAAACTAAGCCATCAGCTTGGGAATCGGACAGGTGTAACAAAGGCTTGGAAATGCTGTTCTGCCCCAGGTTCTCTCTCTCACAGGGTGTTAAGCATCTGGCCCGTGGAGCCATATGATCCAGCCCATGGGTCTCAAACTAACCCCAGGCATCACGTGGCACATGTGAACCCTGGCCCTGTGCACTGCATGCAGCCCATGTCCCAGACCGATCCCCTGTGCTGTGTGCAGCACTGGATCCAGCCTGCACACATACTGCATGCAACACAGACCCCAGAGAGGGGGCCAGCACATACAGCATGCCATGGACAGGCTGGACCCAGTGCCATGGGTACTATACACAGGATGGGGAGCAGCCCAGCAACCCTCATCTGCCCCTCAGGGTGGGATGAGTGTGATGCCCCTATCCTACATATTAAAATACAGAGTAGCTTCACTTCAGGTGTGTGTTTGCCAGTACTAGCTCAGTTTCTAATGCACAAAAGGAGCCTTGCTTTTTGGCTCCTATGACCGTCAGTGTGACTTATGTTTCTAGATGCCTGAATCACTCTGACAAATTTGAATTAGACTCCTAAATCACTTAAGTGCATTGGAAATTTTAACCTAGTCTCAAAAATTATTAAAATAAACTCAGCCCTACATTCTCAAGACTACCACTTTGTGTGGCAACTCATCACCATCCTGGATAGCCAGGATGTGAATACAGTCCACTGCAAGGAAAACTGAAGTATTGCTCAGTGCAGTGGCTACTGTTGAGCCCTCTTAACCTGCTTTTTGCAGTGTCACAAAGTTAAGCGGGAAGGGGAAACCACACAGTTTACTAGGGAGGGACAGGCTACAACTAGATCTGAGAACTAGAGAAATCAGCAAACTGGGGACCTCCCTTCTCATCAGAACAGAGGCAGAAAAGGATCTTGGAGTCATTATTGATTCCAAGATAAACATGGGATGCCAATTTGAGGACATGGTCAGTAAGACTAACCGCATCTTGTCATGCATCCACAAATGCATCACGAGCAGGTCCAAGGAGGTGATCCTCCCCTTCTATGCGACATTGTTGTGGCCACAGTTGGAGTACTGCATCCAGTTCTGGGCATCGCACTTCAGGAGGGATGTAGACAGCATTGAGAGGGTCCAAAATAGGGCCATTTGCATGGTCAGGGTTCAGCAAGGCAGGCCCTACGAGAAGAGGCTATGGGACCTGAACCTGTTCAGCCTCCACAAGAGAAGGCTGAGAGGGGATCTGGTAACCGTCTATAAACTTACCAGGGGGAACCTGCAGGGAACAGGAGACTCCCTGTTCCCTCAAACACTACCAGGAATGAGGACTAACAGCCACAAGTTGACTGAGAGTAGGTTCAGGCTAAATATCAGGAAGCACTGCTTCACAGTCAGGGCGGCTAAGATCTGGAACCAACTTCCAAGGGAAGTGGTGCTGGCTCCTACCCTGGGGGTCTTCAAAAGGAGGCTAGATAATCACCTAGCCGGGGTTGTTTGACCCCAGCACTCTTTCCTGCCCATGGCAGGGGGTCAGACTTGGTGATCTTCTCAGGTCCCTTCTGACCCTACCAACTATGAAAGAATGAAACTATGAAAAAGGCTCCAGTTCAAACGATTGCTTTAATGTTTCTATTTTTGGGAGAATTTTTTCTCTAACATTCCCCACCTAACAGGGATAGCTATTATCTAATGCTAGTATCTCCTGTAGATGCAAAAGTAACTATCCTTGAAATTTTGAGCCACTTTGTTGGCAGAGGTACCCCACTTCTGGAGAACAAGGAGACAGTTCTGTCATAGCTTAGTGCCTGGGAGATGGTATGTGTAGATGCTTTTCCTGCCTGCACAGCTGCAACAGAGGTGCACAGAGCCTCATGAAGCATCTGAATATGTATTCATGGGCTCTGGCAATGTGGTAGTGGCAGTTGCTAGCTGCAGCCAAACAATCTGCTGGAAGTAGGCTAAGGCTATTTGAAGCTCAAATCACAAAAACTAAGCTTTGAAGGAGAAATGCAGAGTAGCTGCAGGGATCCCCTGCCCTCGCTGGTGGGAGTTGTTTGCTACCCCAAACATCTCAGCATGCTTTTGGTTTTGAAAACAAACAGCCTCTTTCCAGTGAATGGATGACACACAAACATTAATGTTTTGCAGTTTGAGCTGCATAAATCACCTGTTCATTTGTTATGGGCTGTAAATGAAGAACATGTATACAGTCCTCATACACCTGCAGGCTACCTTTTAGCTATTCTAGAGAAAAACTATCAACAAAAATTTCTCCATATGGCTGGGGAGTTGTCCTGGCAGTTTCCTATCACCTTGGACTAAGGAAGCAGGGCACAGTGAAATATTACCAGGCTGAATAATGGGAGGATCCCTAACACATAGTTATTTACTTACTGGTTTTGAAGATAGTTGCTCAAAGTTAGAGGAAATGATAGGTCAATGACTAGCTGAGTGTATCAGCAGTTCTCAGCCTGGAAGGAGTGCTGGTATTTCCCATTAAACACAACAGTGTTGTGAATAGAATGGGAGTTCTTGACAGCATTTTGTTATTGTGTTATCAAGAGAGAAATATTAAGTAGGCAGAATATGCATCTGCATGTGCATATTAATGCAAAGCAATAAACTGCTGCACATATACTGGAGCTTATTGCTCCCAGGCACCATGGTTACACCTGTGCTCGGGACCACAGCATGTAAAGCCAGGTCGGAGCAGCCCCAGCTAGCAGGGGGCCTCAGGGGTCAGCCTGCCAGCCCGGGGCTGCTTGGACCCAGCTCAGTGTGCTGAAGCACCCTCAGGCCCCAGCCAGCCAGGTTAGCATCTACACATGCCTTACTATGCACAAAAAAACTCTGCAGCAGGATAGTACTTGTATTTACAAGTACTAACCGGCTGTGGAGATTATTAGTTTCCTGTGTCCTAATAGGGCTGCACATGTGGATGCAGAGACATTTACTGTGGAGGTAATTAGGCAACTCCATAGTAAATGGGTCATGTAGATGCGACCAAAAGTTAACTAAAGGCAGGCTAAGTTACAGTCTGGTAACCTGCTGAGTTAGTCTTTATTTAAGTCAGTGTAAAATTCCCAGGTCTCTTGTTACTAGCTGGGAAAAAACACTCTAGATTTGCCTTCACATAAGTGCCATATCTTCAACTCAAAAGCAGTGTTAAGCCATATGCAAACCAGAGATGTTTCTGTGCCTCCTTCCTCTTTGGCATCATTCGTCTCAGGACCTCAGAGTGCCTTGCATGCTCTTATAATGACCTCTTGCAGTACTGCTGGGAGGGAGCAACTTTATAATAACAACAACTTGCATAATTTCAGGTTTCCCCAGAGGCCTGAAATGTAGTTCCAAACCAGTTATAGATTCCAGAAGTCTGGATTTCAAATGCTCTGTTCTAGTTGCTTAATGGATATAACAAAGAATGCAAGAAATTTCCCGTTTCATATGGAGAACTTCAGTTTCAGACTGGAAGGAATTGAGTCCAGTCCCTTGCATTCACAGGCAATGGTTAATCCAAGGTTAATCACATAGGGCATATCCCCACAAGTGTGTACACACAGGGGCATGCATTTCCCATGGGACAAATAGCAGTGGCACATATTTGTGAATATATTTGAATATATTTGTGCCACTGCTATTTGTCCCCTAGCATGCCCCTGTATGTGCGCTCTGGCACATAGCAAAGTGACCCACATAGTGTAGGCTAGGGAGGCTGAGGCCAGTACCTGTACTGGCCCCAAGAGCCTTACCTGGATCCTGAGGGCTTTCTTGTGCACCCTCTCTTGTGTTTCAGAAGTGACCAAAAACCTGCCAAGCAGCAGTATGTATATGTAGCTGAACCTTGCATATCATACCTAATTAACATACAAGGTAATTTGGACTCCATAGTCTTTCATACAATATATGTTGTGTAAATGGCAAAGACTTGGCAGGAAATGAAAAAGCCTAATCCAGGGGTGTAGGAAAATAGGAAATGATGTCACAGACTCAGGGTCAGTGGAAAAAAAAATACAGTCACTAGGACTAGGAGGAATTGTTATTTAAAGATTCCTGTTATTTGAAGAAGATATTTAAAAGTTCTCAGAAGGCTGGCTGTTTGGCAAGGATGGGTTTGTTTTATAACTTGGTCAATGGCCAGCTCATCAGCACTGAGAGACTGGGAGGATGTAAAAGCTCATAGTATCAATCCTGACAAAAAGGTAGCAGTTTTACTCAATGGATAGGTGGACCAAAACCTATAATATGTGGAAAGCTTAAGATTTCCCATTTAATACAGAAACAAATAATTTGCTGAGATTGTGTAAATTCTGCAAAATCCTGTCCCCACAGCCATAGCAACTGCAAAACATTTCTTTTTTTAGCAAGGATCCCAGACCAGCTGGAGTAGGGGCCACCTGAGGCTTGTTCCCTGAGCCTTGTGTGTAGGGCTGATCTGGTGGCATGAGGGTCAACACAAACTGCGGGGCTGCACCAGGGGCCAGGTGAAGGGGCTGTGAGCCAGTCTTTGACACTCCTGATATACTAAGACAAAGATTCCACTACTTTGCTGGGCAGTTTCTCAAACTCTTCCTAAATATTGATGTTGTATCTTTAATTTATGCATTTAACTTCCATCCATTGGTTCTTATCCTGACTTTCTCAATAAGGTTACCACATTATTGCACAGCCATTTCTGTCCATGCGATATTCATACACTTTAACTGGTGTTTCCAAATCCTCCCATGTTCATCATTATCTAACACTTGAAAGCACATACTTTACTAGCACTAATATTCACAGGAAATTCATTGCAAGTTTAAATACATTTGCTGAATTTCAGGTACTCTTTTCATTCCTAAAACTCACAGTTCATGATATCTCGATCAGCTGTATGAGTCATTCAGTCAGTGAATAGAAACAAAACCATGTGACTCAGGTAGTCAACACTGTACAGACTTCACATGGTGAATATTTGCAGCAATCTGTTGATGACCAAGACTGATCTGCCAAAGAAACTGGTGAACAATTTTCAATCATCACAAAAAAAAGGATATTATTTTGTTGGCAGACAGAAAAATGAATTTGCATATCAAAGGGCAGAAGTTAATCACATTCATAGAATCATAGAAAATTAGGTTTGGAAGAAACCTTAGGAGGCCTCCAGTCCAACCTCCTGATCAAAAGAGGACCATCCCCAACTAGGTTATTCCAGCCAAGGCTTTGTCTAGCCAAGTCTTAAAAACCTCCAAGGATGGAGACTCCACAATCTCTCTGGGTAATATGTTCCAGTGCTTTACTTATCCTCCTGGTGAGAACACTTATTCTAATATTTAACTTAAACTTCCCTTGCTGCAACTTGAGCCCATTGTGCCTTGTTCTGTCATCTGCCACCACTGAGAACAGTCCAGTTCCATCCGCTTGGAACCACCCTGCACGTGGCTGAAGGCTGTTATTAATGCCCCCAACCCTGTCTTCTCTTCTGCAGACTAAATAAACACCGTTCTCTCAGCCTCTCCTCAAAGATCATGTGCCCAAGCCCCCTAGCCATAGCCATTTTCATTACCCTGCACTGAACTCTCTCCAATTTGTCCACATCATTTCTGTAGTGGAGGACCCAAAATTGGACACAGTACTCCAGATGTAGCCTCACCAGTGCTGAATAGAGGGAAGGAATCATTTCCCTCAATCTGCTGGCAATGCTCTTACCAATGCAGCCCAGCATACTATTAGCCTTCTTTGCAGTAAGGGCACACATCTGGCTCACCTTCAATTTACTGTCCTCTGTAACCCCCAGGTCCTTTTCTTCAGAGCTGCTGCTTAGCCAGTTGGTCCCCAGCCTGTACCAGTGCATGGGAGTCCTCCATCCTAAGTACAGGACTATGCAATTATCCTTATTGAATCTCGTAAGATTTCCTTTGGTCCAATCCTCCAATTTGCTGAGGTCTCTTTGAATCCTAGCCCTACCCTCAAACCTATCTACTACTGCTATCCCCAGATTTCTCTTCCTAAATAATTTTACCTGACCAATTTGACAGGTAATAGAATCAGAACCACAGACCAGACCCCTTTCCTCACATTGCATTGTACCCAGGTGAAGCTGTTCTCTGCTAGCAACAGAACTTACTTGGGCTATAAGGAATGCGGCACCACTCCACTTCTCCCCAGTCAGTAACTTACCCCTAAGAGAGCCTAAAACTACAGTCCTGGGTCACATTTCTCTGAGGTGGCATTAATCACAAACCTTTTTGTAAGTCATTTGGGTAAATGTGGTAGCTTTTATTAGACCAACTAAATAATTGGGAAAAAAAGTGTTTGCAAGCTTTTGGGTACAAACACCCTTCTTCAGGCAGAGGGAGAGTCTACAGTTGTACTGGGACTTCGCAAGTCACAAGCATCAAGCCTTGTTTCTAATGAGTTGCGTTTCCTGGTTAATTGGTTTATGTGTTGCCATGGTTGGCCTTAGACTCTCTTTCTGTAAAACAAGTTGTTTATGTCTTTTGCTGTGTGGAAGCTGAATCAGAGGAAATATTTTGTGAACCTTTAAAGAAGGGTCAAAAACACATGACTGGCCTTAATTCCAGAGGCTTTCTCTTATCTTTCTTAGGACACTGCTGATAGCTCCACCCAGACAAGTAACAGCCAGGCTTTGTGCCTTGGGACGCATGTGAGTAGAGGCAGTAGGAAGAATTGGGATGGCTGCAGCACCTACCTAGGAGGTCCGGGAAGGACCTGAAGGACCAGCTGCTGATCATGTGCCCCCTCTATGTGAGCACCCAGGGCAACTGGCTGCACCCCAAGGGAAACATTAGTACCCATGCAGGAAGAAGCAAGGCAGATGCCTGCCCTTGAGTTTGAAGGTGAAAGAATCTGTTCACTCGCTAGTGGCCACACAAACAAGATTGAGGGGCACGATATTTCTCAGCTTCTCTGGGAGTCTCATGCAGGCTAGGCCAGAAGAGCCAGCAGCCCCTAGTCTTGGAGACTATGAAATGTGGGTGACTGTAGAGATGGCAGAAAGGCAGCTAAGGGAAGAAGGACCTATGGCATCTTATATGTGTTTTTGATTATTCTTCCCCAGGTGTAGCATCTTGCATTTATCAGCAAGCACTGGGTAGTTCACACAATAATGTGTTGACTCTGCCCCTGGTCTCATGGCTGGGTAACTCCCCTCAGCTGCTTTCCATCAAGGAGCTGATGGCTTGCCCCCTGTTCTCCTGGTGGCTCTGCCACCACCACCCTCCAATTGGCTTCCAGCCCACATGCAGCCTCAGGCACCCAAAGGCTTACGTGGACCTACCTCAGGCCCCCATGCTAGCTGGGCCTCCACTCAAGTCCCTGCCCCTGGGCCCCAGCTCATGCCCCTTACTCACAGGGCTTCATACTGCCACTCTCTATTCCACCCCATGCTCTGGGATCAAACGCTCCTGCAGACTCAGGTGCCACTTGTCGGCATGCCTGGCCCACCACTCGTTCCCTCTCACCAGGGCCTCATCTGATCCTCTCCAGGATCTTCCACCCCTTCAGGCTCAGGTGCTTCTCAAAGTTTACCTGGCCTTCACTACTCCCCTTCAGGGTCCTGCACCCCAGTAGGCTCAAGTGTCCTGTATGGATGTCTCTGGCCCCACTACTCCCTCCAGTGCTACCATGTGACCCACCAGATGGTGGGATCAGGGGTTTAGGCACCCCAGCCTGCCTTACACTGGGATGATCCTCAAACCTGGCATTTCCTGGCCCTACCCCACCATAGGCAGGACCACCAAGCCTCCCTATCCCAGCAGGGTGCAGTTTTAGGTCATTCCCAGGACCAAAGGCCTCTTTCTTCCCCATAGACTCACCCTTACCTCTGAGCTGTTCTCCAAACAGCAGCTCCTCTGGGAGATGTTGCTTCCTCTGTGTCTGGCAGCAAGCTGCTGCCTCCAGCCCTGCTCCTCAGGGCTCAGCCGCACCTGCCTGCTACCTGATCCAGGTCTTAAAGTGCTTCTGCCACCCACCTTCCCCCTTACAGTATTTATCAGGGAATGCCAAAAACAGGCTTCCCCAGAGCCTGCGATAGCCCTGAAGTGGCAAGCACCCCACTGGTGCTCCAACACGTGAATCCATGCTGATTGTTTCTAATCACCGTCTTCTCCTCCGAGTGCTTAGAAATGGATTTCACGAGGATCTGCTCCATGACTTTTCCAGGGACTGAAGTGATGCTGACTGGTCTGTATTTCCCTGGATCCTCCTTCTTCCCTTTCTTTAAATATGGGCACTATGTTTGCCTTTTTCCAGTCATCTGGGACCGCTCCTGATCACCATGAGTTTTTAAACATGATGGCCAATGGCCCTGCAATCACATCAGCCAATTCCCTCAGCACCCTCAGGTGCATCCCATCCAGCCCCATGGACTTGTATATGTCCAGCTTTTCTAAGCAGTCCCTAACCTGTTCTTTCAACACTGAAGGCTTCTGACCTCCCCAAACTGTGCTGCCCAGTGCAGTAGTCTGGGAGCTGACCTTGCCTGTGAACAGAATCATTCCTAGGGATGGGCAGGACCCAGGGCACATCAGCCTGTGCAGGGCAAATAAGGCACTGAGCACTTCAGGCTTTTCTACATCCTCTGTCACAAGGTTGGCTCCCCCATTCAGCAAGGGACCTACACGTTCCCTGATCCTCCCTGTGCTAACGACATACTTGTAGAAACCCTTTTTTGTTACCCTTCATGTCCCTTGCTAGCTGCAACTCCAGTTGCATGTTGACATTCCTAACTTCATCCCTGCATGCCTGAGCATGCTCTTATATTCTTCTCTAGTTATTTGTCCAAGTTTCCACTTCTTATAAGCTTCCTTTTATGATTTGTTTACTGAAGAGTTTCCTGCTAGGCCAAGTTGGTCTTCTGCCATACTTGCTAGTCTTCCTGTACATCAGGATGGTTTGTCCCCGTACTCTCAGTAAAGCTTTTTTAAAGTACAGCCAGCTCTCATGGTCTCCTCTCCCCCTCAGTCTGGCTTCCCAGGGGATCCTGCCCATCAGTTCCCTGAGTGAGTCAAAGTCTGCTTTTCTGAAGTCCATAGTCCTTACTCTGCTGCTCTCCATCCTTCCTTTCCTCAGGATCCTGAATTCAATCATCTTGTGGTCACTGCTGCCCAACTTGCCATCCACGACTACATTCCCCACCAATTCTTCCCTATTTGGGAGCAGCAGATCAAGAAAAGCATGGTCCCTAGTTGGCTGCTCCAGCATTTGCACCAGGAAGTTGTCCCCAGCACTCTCCAAAAACTTTCTGAATTGCTTGCACACTGCTTTATTGCCCTCCCAGCCAATGTCAGCCAGGGCTGGGGAGAGTGGGGCCACGGCACTTTCCCCTCACCCCACAGACTTACCTGCTTGGGTCGGGGAGGGAACTATGCTGATCATATAACAGCAAATTTACCTTGCATATAATGAATCATGGGTCTAAATATGCTCATCACATAAGAGCAAATTTGCATATAAAGAACCCACATAAATTGAAGGAAACCTGTAATTATAAATGGATTCATGTCAGAAGAGGTTTGGAGTAGAGTCACACAGGGGTCAGTCCTGGGCCCAGTGCTGTTCAATATTTATTAATGCTTTAAACGCCGGAAAAGAGAGCTTTTTAACCAAATTTGCACATGACACAAAATTGGGAAGGATTGCAAACACATTGGAGGGCAGGAGCACAATTCAGAAAGATCTTGACAGATTGGTAAGTTGGGCTGGAGTTAACTGGATCAAGTTCAGTGCTGATAAATGCAAGATGCTACACCTGGGGAAGAATAATCAAAAACACAAATCTAAAATGGGTGGCACCAAGCTGGATGGCAGCACTAAAGAAAAGGATCTAGAGTCTGTGGCAGTGTGATACAGCCACAGAAGTGGTGAATGGGTTTTTTGGCTGCATCAATAGAAACATTAGGGGCAACATACAAGAGGTGATTGTGCCTCTTCACTTGGCACTGGTAGGCCTCATCTAGAGTATTGTGTACAGTTTTGGGCTCCACATCTTTAAAAGGACATAGAAAAGTTCGAGAGGATCCAGAGGCAGGTGACAACAATGATAAAGGGCTTGGAAGGCAAGTCATGTGAAGAGGCTGAAGGAAATAGGCATGTTCAGTTCATGGAAAATGTATACAAGAGGGGACATGATAGCCATCTGCAAATATCTGAAGGGCTGTCATCAAGATGAGGGAGAACACTTTTCCTCTCTAGCTTCAAAGAACAGGATGCTAGTCAATGGCTTGAACTTGCAGCAAAGCAGGTTTAAACTTGATATCAGGAAAAACTTCTTCACTGTCAGAACAGTGAGGCAGTGGAGTAGACTGCCTAGGGAAGCTGTGGAACTCCCATCCTTGGGTGTGTCCAAGAAGAGGTTGGATAAGCATTGGTCAGGAATTATCTGGGAGCAGCTATGCCTATGCTGTACTATGTTCCCATGCTTCTCGGCTTTGCCGGTTGTTGCATGGGGCCGAGAAGAAATTTGTTTTCCTCTCTTACTGCTGCATGAAACAGGGTTTTATTTGTGAGTTCATTTTTAACCCTTCCTCAGAGGCACTGAGTTTCTAGGTTTCTGGCTAGAGGGTCTTGCCCCTCTGCTCAGGGTCAAACCGATCATTGCATTTGGGATCAGGATGGAATTTTACGCCATAATCAGATTGGTACAGACTGCAGGATGTTTGCCCTCCTCTGTAGTGAGGGAGTATGGCCTTCTTCCTTGGAACTTTTGAGTGTATTTTAAGAACCCTTGCAGAAGCATGACATTGGCCATCATTGTCCCCCTGCTTTAGCTATGGCAGGTTAGGGTACTATGATTTCTGGTTGCGTGAGAGGGTAGTTTTAGTAATAGGTTAGAGAAGGATTTGCTTAGGACAGTTTAGATAGAGAAGAACCAGACATCCCTCAAGATGTACTTCTCTATGATTCTATATACCTGAACCTCATGCTTGGAGAGGTTTGTGTTAAAAGCCTGTCACGCGATCCTTCCACAGCAGCCTGCGCCTGCAACACAAGTTTAAAGGTGAACAGGGAGCACAGCTTCTCTCCAGCTGAGAGAGGAAGTTATTTTCTATGAAAAAAAACAGACAAATAAGACCTGAGGCTTTTTAGTTAAGGACAAAATCAGACACTTGTGGTTTCTGACACCCTACTGCTGCTCTGGAGTCAAAGAAACATGTCCAATTCCTCCACTGAGCCTTCTGCAAGGGTTCAATAAAGCCAGCTGGGGTGGCATGAGCGAAATGTCACTGCCAGGATATACAGAGCACCAGGCAGCTGGAAAAGAATGGCCAAAAGTGGATTCAGGTCCAGATGCTCCTGACTTCAGCTGACAGGGCTTTAGCTGACAAGGCAAACTGGTGCTTTTCTCTTACTACCTCCCTCTAAGCTTGTGGTGGAGAGCACTATGTCCTGTTCTTATACCTCTCCCCCTCTGGAAACAAGTGGCAAGAATGGAGATACAGGGTTGACCAAGGGATCAGCACTACAGGTGCTGAGGTGAGGGATCTCCCCATGTAGGACTGGATGAATTCTGTTATTCGGTGGTGCTGTGTCAGCACGGCAGGCAGAAGTAGTATGCCTGGAATCCAAATGTCAGGGGCATCCATAGTAGTCGTTCAAATCCAGATAGTCTTTACGTGCAGAGAAACTCTCCGTTCCCTTCAAACTGACTTAATGTCTGTGTGCGTGACCACAGCTAAATTTGAACTGCTCACCTGGAAGCTGAAGGCTCCCTGTCCCAACAGTCATATGCCAAACCAGCCAGCAGGCTGGCCTGGAAACACAATAGACAAACTGCAAACTTGCTTTGTCTTGCCCAAGCTGTGGCCCAACGTCTTGATTCTTCTTCCACAGAAGCAGGAGTCAAGGGGACACAGCAGGAAATATCATTACAACAGGTCCAGGAAGATTTGGCACCACTGCAGAATCACCAGGTTCAAGAACTGGGTCTCAGCAGAAGGTAGCAATCAAGCCATGACAGTCTTAGCTGTTGGATGTTTGCATATGCCCTCCCTAAGGATGGAACTGACACTGCATTTTTTTGGTTCCAGGAAATCTCTCTGATAAACATGCAACGCCCTAGAAGAAGCAGCCCCACACGGCCCAGAGTGATAGGAATGGAGCAAGCACTGACTTGCTGAACTCCCTCTAAGTAGTGTTACAGTATAGGGGGGACAGTGCTGATGTGGAGGAAGCCAAATTGAAGACAAACATGCGGACTCGCTTGTGTCCTGTAAGCATTGTTTGTGCTTCCCTGGGTTTCAAAGCTGTGCAAACACAAACCAAACAAATCACCCCCTTTCTGTTTCTATTTTTCATTTCTCTTTTGCACCATATCTTCTTTTCTCCTGTTAATGGCTAGCAGGCCAGAAGCAGAGAGGGAGGCATGAGTGCGATTAGCAGGAAACAGTAAGGGACATTATAAGATACAATTTTTTGTGGCTTTTTTCATCTGCTACTTAACTTCAACTCTATCAAAATATAGGGAGCATTACTACATTTAGAGCAATTGAAAATCAATGTTCAAACCCCTCATTACAGCTTCTCACCATCCACAGTCAGAGGTGGGGTTTCTGCCTCCCTCACTGGAAGCTGCCACTGTCCTCCCACTTCCCAAGAGCAGGCTCGCTCTGATGACAGCCAGGTCCCCAGGCCTAATCCAACTTTCACTGGGTGGGAGTGAAGGAATTCAGCTGCTCTGTGAATGAAACAGAAAAGCTAAGGGTTTTTGCAGGTAAATTCCATTTTTAAATCTGGCTAATTCGAGTGATAATTTAAAGCAGAATGGCTGAAGTAATAATAGAGGATAACCTCTAGAAGTTTTGGAAATTGCCTGCTTTTGCAAGCATCTAAATCCCAGCTAAGTAGCCACAGTGCTGTTCTGAATGCCCAGATGGCACTTTGTGTTACCTTCTTAATTATTTCCTTGTTTTTTAGATGAAACCTCTTTTTTGTGGGGTGTGCCTGCCCTCTGGACTGTACAGTGAAACACCGGTGATGACAATCTCTTTATGGTTACTCTGTCCCCTCCTTTTTAGCAACATTTCTGCACCTAGGGTCTCTTCTGGATTCCATAAGCTCAAGGATGGAGTTTGTTTATGGCCTGTTACAACACCAAAGATGTGGTTCATGATGTTCCTAAGTTGGTTAAGCCCACCGTTAAATTGCCTCATAGTTGCTACACTAAAATATGGACCAAGTCCTGCTTTTCCTGTTTCAACTGTAAATGAAGAAAACAGTTGGTTGCAGGTTGTTAAAGCAAGTTGAGAAGAGTTTCAACATCTTGGGCCAAATCCTGCACTTGGTTCCAGCTCTGCAATATGCAAAATTTATGGAGATGTCCTTAGTGCACTGGATGATAGAGCTGGCATCTGGCTCCAAGTGCTGTATCCCCTGCCCATCACCTACATCCTCACAGAAGCAGTTGGGATGCTGTTTCTGTATTGGATCTTCCAGAAATTGTTTTTGCTTGGCTTATGGATCCAGGAGTTGTTTGTCTGGACCATGCTACAGAAGCATCAGTTTTCAGACTCATGTCCCATGACCAGCTGCAAGCAGCAAAGTGCCGGACCAGAGGCTTGTGGTAAAGAAACCTGAACTCTACAGCTGTCCAGTCCTTCTGTACTTGGATTTCCTCCAGTTCTGGTTGCCTGTCCTCAGTAAGAGGCTACTGTCCTGGCTAACCTCATCATTTGTCACTGGCTTAATGTCCCCACCCTACTCATGGGCTTGGCTCTGCCTGCATGGCTGGGATGGATTTTGTGCTGCCTTCACAGTTAATTCCCTAGCACCCCAGCTTCAGCACCTGACACTTTTCAGGAAGCACAATAGACAAAACATCTGCGTGAGCTCAGAGGAGCTGGCTCATGAACATTCATCACATCATGCAAACAGCATGAGCAGAGTGGAGGAGAAATGCACACACACTGTCTGCCAGTTGTAGAGCCAAGGTCGATACAGCAAAAGAGACGTGCCCCAAGCCTGGAAAGGGGAGGAAGGGTTCTACTTCACTTCAGACCGAATCCCTCTATGCTTGTCTTACTGTATTTCTAGGGCAGGCTGTTCCCCTATATGATGCCAACCTGTTGTTTCATTATGAATTGTTTTGAGATCTATAAGGAAAGATGCTAGAGAAAGGGAAAGCCTGAATAACTTTGCTTTTCCGTACCATGAATGCTGTGTACAGAAAGTTCACTGTCCTTAGGGATGTATATAAGACTGGATAATACCAGCGGCTTTAAGGGTCATTCTCAATCTTGGTTTGCTCTGGAGTTTCAAGCACACAGAGGTGCTGCTCCTCTCAAGGCCTTATGAACAGGAGTACATTGGCAGTGCACCATTCATCTGTGCTGCCCCACAGAGCCTCAGGGCAGCAGCTGCAGCCCTGTCCTGGAGTGAGGATAAAAAAGGGTCACAGAACCCCTGCTAGTATCCCTAGAGAATTCATTTTTAATTAAAAATAAATGAAAACAAGCAAGCCCTTGGAGTCTTTGGCTGCCCTGGCTGTAATGGACAAGGCCCACCATCATGACAGACTCCCTGCTGCCGCAGCAGGAGACCGCTTTTGCTTTGTGATGATGGGCTCAATGAACTATATCTGAGATGAAGTTGCTGTCCTCAGTCACTAACAGGAATTCAGGTGCTTTGAAGATCTTGAAAGAAGGTGACAGGACATTGTGACAGGCTTGAGGGAGCTACCCCCAGTATCTGATACCTCCTATTGGTCAGACTCACTTGCCTGAACTTTTCAGCCTCCCTCACCTCTACTACAAATTGATCTTAAGGTATTTACCTGGGGAGGCTGTCCCAGAGGTTGGGGTAGCCTCTTCCTGGGTGTTTTTCCTCTTTGTACTGCCCTCCTTTTTCTCCAAACTTCAGGGCTCCTCAGCCCCGTCTTGCTCTACCCCAGCCTCTAGGGGCTGTGACCCTAGCAAGGCTCTATGCCAGGTGCCCCCCAGGAACCCCTGTGGCCTCCACACCTTCCCCATAGCCACAACTCAGTCATAGATGTCACAGATATTAGAGCTGGAAGGGACCTCGTAAGATCATCAGGTCCAGCCCCCTGCCCAAAGGACAGGAAGTCAGCTGTGGTCAAATGATCCCAGCAAGATAAGTGTCCAAATGTTTCTTCAAAGAGTCCAGAGTAGGTGCTTGCACCATCTCCAGAGGGAGTATATTCCAGCCCTTGGGGGCTCAGATGGTAAAGAAGTTTTTCCTTATGTCCACCCTAAAATAGTCTTGCGGGAACTTGTGACAATTGGAGCTTGTCATCCCTTGGGGTGCTCTGGTGATCAGGCGATCCTGATGCACACCCCTGGTGTACTGACTAACCAATAGCCTGTCAAGCATGATGGAGGGGGGAAGGGCAGGAGCCCCATGTGCCCCCATTCGAGCCCGCGCCCCTCTTCCCTCCTGCTGCTTAGGGTCCAGCCTGCTCCCCCCTCCCCACTGCAGTGGTACAGGGAGGGGAGGAGCGGGCCCAGGCCTGATGCAGGGACGGACTGGGCCCAAGGGTGAGGAGAAGTTGGCCCACCATGGTGACGGGGCGGGGAAGAGGAGGAAGAGGAGTTGGCCTGGGCCCAAGGGGAGGAAGGAGACCTGCTCCACCCCTTCCTCCACTGCTGCTGTGTCAAGCCAGGCTGGGCCCACTGCTCCCCCCACACTGCCGCAACGGGCCGGCTTCTCCCCCTGCTCGGGTTCGCTCCTCCCCACTCCATCCCCTGTGTCCCTGCCATCCACTGCACTGCCACCTCCTGTCCAAATACTTATTCACAGTCTGATTGGCTGTTTGTCAGCCAGTCAGAGTGCGACTAAAGTGTTATGGACAGACAGACAGACAGATTAAGGTTGGTATAATATTAGAATAGGCTACCACCAAGTCACCCCTGAGCCTGCACTTCTCCACGCTGAAGAGTCCCATGGCTCACAGCCTCTTTTCATAAGGCCTGTTCTCTTGTCCTCTGATCACATGCATGTCTCTCCTCTGGACTCTTTCAAGCTTCTCCACGTCCTTCCCGAATTGTGGAGCCCAGAATTGGATGCAGTACTCCAGCTGCGGCCTCACCAAGACCGAGTACAGCGGGAGGATGACAACCTGGGTCTTGCTTGAGATGCATTGGTAGATGCAAGCCAGAGTTTTGGTAGCTTTGCCAGATGTGGTATCACATTGGTGACTCATGTTCATCTTGTAGTCAATCATGACCTCCATGTCTCTTTCGGTCGTGGTGCTAGTGAGTGTAGCACTGCCAAGCCTATAAGTGTGATATGGGTTCCCCCCATACTCCCTGAGGTGGAACACCTTGCATTTCTCTGTACTGAATGCCATCAGGTTTTCATCTGCCCAGCGTGCAAGCCTACTGAGGTCAGCCCGGATCACCAGCCTATCCTGAAGTGTGGATGCTCTTCCCCAAAGCTTAGTGTCATCAACAAACTTGGCCAGTCCACTTCTGACACCAGAGTCCACATAGTTTATAAAGACACTGAAGATTACAGGCCCAAGAATGGAGCCTTGGGAGACACCACTGGTCACTGAGTGCCACGTTGATTTGGTTCCATTAATTACCACTCTCTGGGTCCAACATCAGAGCCAGTTCCCCAGCCATTGGACCATAGGGTAGTCAAGGCCACAATTGCCCAACTTTTCCATGAGGACATCATGGGACACCAGGTCAAAGGCTTTTTTAAAGTCTAAATATATGATATCAACCTCTTCCCTTTGGCCTAGGGTATATGTCACCTGGTCATAGAAAGAAATTAGATTTGTCAGGCAAGACCTACCTGCAACAAACCTGTGCTGGCTATCCCTCAGAATATTTCCTTCTGTTAGCCTGTCAAGAATGGTTTCTTTGATAATTTTTCCAAGATCTTTCCAGGGATTGAGGTCAAACTGATTGACCTGTAGTTTCCCAGATCTTCTTTCCTCCCTTTCTTGAAGATAGGCACCACATTGGTCCTCTTCCAATCTTCAGGTACTTCGCCCGAGCACCACAAGCTCTTGAATATCCTTGCCAGTGGCTGTGCTATAACGTCTGCCAGTTCCTTTAGCACTCTTGGGTGCAATCTATATGGGCCAGCTGATTTGTGGGTTTCCATCGTCACAAGATCTAAGCAGATGTGGGCATATATTCACCTTCACCCTGGTCATCCCACATCATGTTAGGCAGGGAAGTCCCTTTGGGCTGGTGAAAAAACAATGCAAAGTAATCATTAAGTGGATGGGTTTTTTCCTGGGTTTCGGTTGTTAGCTGCCCCATTTGGTTTAGCAGGGCTCCAATGTTGGCCTTGTTGTTTTTTTTCTGACTTCCTGAAGAACTTTTGAAGGACTCTTTATTGCCCTTGATTCATGCAGCCAGTTGGAGTTGGGTTGCAGCCTTGGCTTTCCTAGTTTGCTGCCGACAGGTGTGGACCAATGCAGAATACTCCTCCTTAATGGTGTTTCCTGTCTCCCATCTTTCATAAGCTTCTCATTTTAGACATAGGAGGTTCATGAGTTCCCTGATGAGTCAAGGGGGTTGCTGAGCCTTTTACTGCTTTTCCTATGGGTTAGGATGGGCTTCCTTTGAGCTTCTAGGATCGCTTCCTTAAGGAGCAACCACTCATCATGAACTCCCCTCCCTGTCAAAGCAAGGCCTCTCAAGGCCTCAAGAACAAGCCTCCTGAGCTTATGAAAGTCAGCTTTCCTAAAGTCAAGGACTACTGCATTTTTGACTGACTTGCCAGGTTTGCAATGGTTAGTGAAAATGATCAACTCGTCATCACTGTCACCCAGCTTCACTTCGATTCCTGATCGCTGATTAGATCATCCCCTTTGGCCAGTACCAGGTCCAGCAGCACCTTAACTCTTGTTGGCTCATAAACTTCTTGAAACAGGTAAAACTCATCCACACATGAGGAAGCTTTGGGACGGATCGGATTTGGCTGAGTGCTCTTCCCATGAGATGTCCGGGTAGTTGAAGTCTCCCATGACAACCATGCACTGAGAGTGTGCAGCCTTGGCCAGTTTCCTGACAAATTCATGGTCAAGCTCTTCTTGTTCCTAATTTGGAGGTTTGTAGTAGACTCCTACCATTGTATCCCCTTCATCACAGCCCCCTCATGTTCCAACCCAGAGGGTCTCCAGTCATCCTCCTTGAGTGCCAATCTCAGCTTGTAGGGATGTGTAGCTCTTTTTCACCTAGAGAACTACACCCTGACCCCTTTTTCAGCATGATCTCTCCTGTACAGGGTATAGCTGTTTATATATGTAGTCCTCTAGTGTTTAAATACAAACACGCAAAAAATAATAATAACTGGGACAAAGTGTTAACCTTCTGGTTGCAACTCATCCTCCCAGGAGCTGACTTGATCCCTGAGTTCACAGGATATTTGACAGCCAGCTCTGCCCTCGGCTTTCTCCTGTAGCCTAAAGCATATGACTGCCAGTCCCAGCCCAGAAGCTGGGCTTATATACAGCCACGCCTTGCCCCTTCTGGTCATCTGACTGCTGCCTTTGAAAATAGGCACAGTTGTTTTTGGTCAGCCTAACAAGCAGCTTTGGCTCCCCTGCCCTGCAGTGCTCCCTGGGTACCTAGAAGTCCTAGGCCTCAAGGCCTGTATCCCTACTGCTGTGCTCTCTCTCCCAGCTACTTATCCAAAATGCAGCTCGCCCCATTTCAGCTATCTCCTTCTGAATGCATTAGCCCAGGGGGTCCTAAACTGTGGTACATGTATGCCTGGGGTATGCAAGACATCTCTGGGGGGTCCTCAGGAGAAATTGTGTAATGACAGATTTAATTTTCATTATAATAATAATTGGCATTTAAGGGGTTAAGACATAAACTGTATGCTGGTAGGGGTATGCGGAGAGCTGGTAAAACTGGAAGGGGGTATGCAATAAGAAAAAGCTTGGAAACCTGTGCTTTAGCCTGTTGCTTTCTCCTCTTAAAGCAACAGGAGTCCCTGACTCTGTAACAGGCATGGCCTGGGCAGGTGACTTTATTTCCTTCTGTATAGTGTGTAGAGGACCTGAAAGAGTTAAATTATCTGTTTACACCCATATTTATTCAATTTCTTTTAAAGTTACTTAATCTGCTTACTTGTTACGGTCAGAATGCACCCTCCTAAGAGGAGGGAGCCCTAGGTTTTGGCCCCTGTTCCCAATGCTGTTTCTTCTTCTCCTTTGGAAATTCCCCACAGCTGAGAATGACCGTCTTCTGTGATTGTCCTATCTCTGAGTCCGAACATGGCTGACAAGACCAATCCAGGATCAGATTCTGTTGCAATTTGGGCAAGTGTTTCTGTATGAGGTGGGAGGCTCTGGATTCTTGATTTGGTCTATGACACGCATTTTCTGCCACTCCTGCTTTTCTACCTTCTGTTGTCATTATAAGGTTTCAAAGTACTGAGAATCCTGCAGCAGACTCTTTCTCCATTTGGGGTGGTCCTGGGTGATAGTCTCCTATGAGCTGATGTTGATGTTAAATTTTTTCCAAGTTGGCATGCTTGCAGGGCTTTCTCTGCCCTCTTTTTGAGTGTATGCTTTGATTGAGCTGGGAGAATAGAACTTGGTTTAGGAGTCTGGAGTCAGACATCCAGATGACATGGCCAACCCAACAAAATTGATGATCATTGCCTCAATGCTCACGTGTGTTTGCTTGCAAGAGGATGCTAATGTTCATTCATCTGTCTTCCCACTAGATTTGAAGAATCTTCCGAAGGCAGCATTGATAGTATGTCTCCAACGACTTGAGGTGTCTCCTGTACATTGTCCACGTATCATCTCTGTCCAGCCAGGTGGGGATTACACCTGCTTGATAAACCAAAAGCTTGGTTTCAGATCTGATATCATGATCTTTAAACACTTGTTTCCTCAGGCGTCCAAAGTCTGCGCTTGCATATTTGAGGTGACGTTGGATTTCTTCATCAATGTAAGCCTTATGCAAGAGATGGCTTCTGAGGTATGGGAAATACTCAACGTTCTCCAGAGTTTCAGAGTTTCACCAGGAATCTAAATTATTGGAGCTGGGGACTGCTCATTAAGGTCTTGTTGATGGAGGACCTTTCTCTTCTGAATGTTAAGTGTCCTCAGTGCTGCTTGTGTATTTTGCAATAGTCATCAGAAAAAAATCACAAAAGAGTCACTTTCCCTCTTGCACAGACTCCTTCTGACTCCATGACTCTTGTAGTCCTAACAGGTTTCAACAGAAAGGACTGACAATGCCCTCAGCCCTACCTAGACTATTGCTTAGTGGTATGGGCACTTTCCTAGGAAATGGGAGATATAGGTTTGAATCTCCTTAATCTGAGAAGGATCAAGAATCAGGCTCTCCAATGTCCAGGGAAAACACCTTAATCATCAGGGCATCGAGCAAAAGATGACCACTACCACCATGACGTCAAACAAAAAACCCTCTATGTGGGTTTTTTACTATTGAACGATTTGGGAACTTAGGTGGTGTTTACAAGCTTCCCAAAACAGAACTAGATCACAACAGAGCTCAGGCAGAATTAGACAACTAGGCTAAGTATAGACGGTCAAAAAGCCCAAATTTGAATTGATTCAATCTTTGCAGTTTAGTCTAAACTGCGTAGATTGCAAGAATAGGCAGGTGAACAGGCATTCACTTGATTCCAGAAATGCAGACACATGCCTGCAGTGGCCCAGTCTGACCTGGCCATTCAGCAGAGAGGGGTTTGCAGAGGAAGTGCAAAGCATATTGGGATGCTGGGGGACTGTCAGTTAACTTGAATCTGGAGGGGATCTGGGACAGAAGTTCAATAAACTGATTTAATCTAAATCAGTTAAGTCTGATAATACATCCATCCAAGTTTATCTTAAACCAGTTTCAGACATTTTGAAAGTGGTTTATGTGCACTGAACTTCTGTTGTGTTACAGATTTGAACCAGTTTCTGACCACTTAAACCAGCTTGTGTAATTTCTTTTCCTAGCCCTAAAGAATCAAGACCCTGAAGCAGTTTTGAGGCTGCTGCACATATTGAAATGGAATCACATTTAGAGACTTGGGGCCAGATTCTATTCCACATATTAGGCACATAAGTGGATTTAGGCACATGAGTGCAATTTTATTCCATCCTGCTGAAGTCCCTGAATAGAGGGTACAAAAGATGGATCGTCTTCCTCCTCGCTGCTTTTTTGTGATTCAGTATTAAGGGTGAGATGACAAGGAGTTACAAGAGCGGTGTATTCATGGATTTTAAGGGCTTGAAAAGCACAGAATAGAATCACACTTAGATACCTAAATCTATTAAGAGTAAGGACACATGTAACACTTAAACCAGTTTAAAGGCAGTTTAAACCTGAAACAGACAGACATACAAGCCTGTTAAACCCACTTTGACTGCCTGAAATGATTCATTCAAAAGTGGAAAATCAAGTTTTCTTTTGAAACATTTTAATGTGAACTGGATCAATTCTATGTGTGGATACTAAGGCTACTTGCAGACATTAAAATCAAATGAACAAAAACAACCCACACTTTACTGGAAGCAACAGCACGTTACTTGAATCTGGCTCCACAACATCTGTATAGATCACGGGCTTCAGCAGGGCTTTTTGACACTTATCTAAAGTTGATTCAATCAGGTATTAGATAAAAGCACCCAAAAAGCCCTACTAAAGCACCCAGTCTATGCAGACATTAAGCAAGCTGGGTCCAACTAAAGTGACGCCTCTTCTGGCCATGTACTGGGCTCAGCTCGGGGGTGTGCAGAGGTTCAAATAAAGACCTGTTTATGGTCGTTGGGGTTTTTTTTGATGTCTGCGAGCAGCCTTAGTGTCCTATAATTCAAGTCTGGACCTTCAGACATCCCACACTGTCACAGACAGACATCCAATAGCCAGAAGAAATTTACTATGCCCCCTCCTTTTTTTTCCCTCTTGCTGGCACTTGTTAATCAGTGAGCTCCCTTGCACTGTTTGGTCAGATAAAAGCTATCATGCTAATAACTAGCCGTGTCCTCACTCCCTACTTGACTATACCCTCTCATCATGTCCCCCAGACCCTGGAAACCCAAGACCTGGAACCACACTCCAGGTCAGGCAATCACACCCAAAGATTACCTGAGCGGGGTGCACAGCCTGGGGCAAGGAAGCTGGCAGTGGATTTGGCAGTGAAGGAGAGTGGTGCTGAGCAGCCGGATGTGAAACCAGTGTCAGTGCGGAGTTGCTGCAGCTGCTCCTCCCAGATTCACAGGGCTCCCGAAATGCCGGGCCCAGGGCAGTCACCCCCATTTGCCTCTCCACCAGGGACAGCCTTGATCACACCTCAGTTTGGTCAAGCCCAGTTTATTGAACTTGACTGAATTCATGTTTAAGACAGAAGGGTAAGCAAGAAAGTGAAAATGCCCTCCAGCTACAGGTCTTCCAACTCTGGGACTCCCAGTTATGGCTGGGTGCTCACTCCTACCTGTTGGTGTCAGAGCCCCAGCACTTCAGTGCCTAAAAGATGACTGTACTATCTAGAATACTGGGGCACTGTATGTGTGGGCACCTCTGACCTGCAACAATTGTGAACCAGTTCCCAATCAATGACATTTTAGAATGGTTCAGTTGTTACATGTGTCCCCATCCTTAGACACCCAAAAGTTGTAATAAACTCTGGCCCTTAGGGTGCACCTATTCCAATTTCATAGCAATCCTGGCATCACCAAGAAGCATGACTACATCCACTCACACCTGCTCCACATGCACTGAACCTGAGAACAAAGCTGTGAAATCAACCTAAGGGCACCCCCTCCCACTGCTCACTAGTGCACCAGAGACAGAGAGCTTGAGAGCATTGGAAGAGAGGCTCCACCAGAGCTGCTTCACTATGTTATTCCCAGGTTTAAAGTATACAGAATAGAAGCAGATAGTCGGAGTTCATAGATTCATAGATGTTAGAGTCGGAAGGGACCTCAACAGATCATCAAGTCTGACCCCCTGCCTAGGCGGAAAAGAGTGCTGGGTTCGGATGACCCCAGCTAGATGCTTATCTAACCTCCTCTTGAAGACCCCCCGGGTAGGGGAGAGCACCACCTCCCTTGGGAGCCCGTTCCAGACCTTGGCCACTCTAACGGTGAAGAAGTTCTTCCTAAAGTCCAGTCTAAATCTACTCTCTGCTAGCTTGTGGCCATTATTTCTTGTTACCCCCAGGGGTGCCTTGGTGAATAAAACCTCACCAATTCCCTTCTGTGCCCCACAATTCCCTTCTGTGAGTTGTGATTCTTGGTGGCACACTCAGAAGCACCATGGAAGCATGGACATCTTGTTATAGCCTAAAAGTCAGGTAACTGCTACTTAGATATCTGTCTTGAAATATAGGATCCAGGCCAACTACAGATCACTAAAACAGACTCCCTTCTGTTGAAAGACAGCAGTGCAGTAAACACACGCTCACACACAGATATACCTCTGTATATACACAGGTGCACACTTTAAAAATACAGATGTATGCACACAAATAACACAGACGCATATATACACACTTCCCAATACAAATATATGCACACAATATGCAAAGTCATGCATGGATGCACACTTGCATACAGGTACCCACATTTAAAGGCAGACATGTGCACAAATCAAACACATGCATACATGTGCGTATAGTAACAGAACCACATCTCTGCACTCAAGCATATTCATTAATACATTGTTATGGATCTACATGCATGAATACACATGTACATGCACACAAAGACATATATGTATGCATACCATTGACATGCATGCACATATACAAATAAAGGCAGTTAGTCATATTCATATGTTTGCATACAAACACATGTATAAAGACAAGCAGAATCATCTTCATGCATACAAGTACAGATACAAACATGCCTCAGATTTAGACACACAAATGTGCATGAAAAAAACCACACATGCATATATGCACACATTCATAAAAAATACAATACAAGTATACATACATGGCATACATGCATGTGCAGTTTAGGTACAAATACAAATGCAGTTATGCACACAGAAACATATATAGTCAAAAAATACACGTCTTACGGCATACACATGTAGCCTGGGTACACCCAAGGGTGTGCCCTATTCTCAATTGGGAGGGATGGGTAGGCAGGAGGAAGTGCTGTGAGAAGGATGCCAGAATTTCAGGCAGATCCCCCTTTCCTCTGTAGAGTTAGCCCAGGCCCAAAGTTCTTAAATATATACAATTTATTGAGTTACCAACATTTCTATACAAAATTCTTTATGATAGATACAATTACAGGTATAAATATACATATAAAGATCTGTTAGCAAGAGAAAGTCTGCCCTAGGGAGGGCATTCGGGTAAGTACCCATGCTTCAGTCCCAGAAGAGGGGTGAATCCCAGGACAGTCAATTCAGCAAGTTTATACCACAAATGGGTTAGCTAATAAAGACAACCTTACAGAGCCCATTATATGGAATTAATACACCCAACTATTTATAACACCAACAATAACAAGAGATACCAAATAGGAAACATAACTTTACCAGATATTAGACACACTCTATCTGGGTTCCAAGCACTTGGTCCCTCAAATGGGATAGGGTCTTCTCCCCCCAGGCCCCCTGGGGGTTCCACAGAACCCTCCCCAGCATATATTTGGGGTCTCCTCCCCTCTGACCCTGGAGACTGGCGGGTGTGTGGGGCCTTCCCCCTTGCCCACTCCTCCCTTGCCTGGGGGCACCTCCCCTGTGGGGCTCACGTTCCCGTGAACTCATGGTCCTTCCTCTGGGGGCTGTCAAGCTGGCCTCTGGGTCTCCACACCATTGCAGGCCTCCTGGAGCTGTTGGCCTTGACTTGAAGGTCCTTCCCTCTGGGCCCTGGGCCCTGTGCTGGGCACCCAGAGAGCTCCTATGGGAGCCGGGACTCGGTCTGCTTCCCAGCCTCATGCTGGGGGTCTTTCCCCTCCCAAGGCCCTGCTTTGGACAACAGGGCTTTTTTAGTTTAATGCTGAGCCATACTGTGGGGCTCCGGTTACCTGGCCTAGAGCTGGGGCTAACATGAGCAGCCTTGAGCTGCTCCCAGGGCCAGCTCTCCATGCACCAATCCACACACAGCCTCACCGAGCAGCTTGCTGGGTCTGCAGGCTCAAGCTGCCCAAAGACCTCCCAGAGCCAAAGTACCATGCGCCAACCCACGCACCAGTGAGGCTCAGGTGAGGTCCTGATGATGGTCTTCTTCGGAGCTCCCCTTTCCTCACTGTCCCTCACCGTGTCTGCCCAGCATGCTGAGCACACCGGGCTTTTATTTACACTGGAGGTCCCGCCCCTGAAGCCTGCCACACCTGCACAGCGTAGTCTTCAATCAGGTCCAGGGGCTCCTCACTCTCCCCGCTCTGAGCAGGGGTGCAGCAAGCCCCTCCCAGCTGTTACCTGATTGGTGGAAATGTTCTGAAACAGATTTGGACACAGATTGGTATGTACACATGGACAAGTACAAACACAAATTTATGTCTGGAAACATATGTCTGCACATAGGGAGACCTACATGTATATAAGTATCCACTCAAACACACATGTATGTGCATACAGACTTACAGATGCACCTATATGTCTGAAAACACAAAACTGCATACACATATACAAGTGCCTGCACACTTACAGACATACTTGTCTGCACATGTATGGAGGCCTATACATGCATACAGGTTTACATACAGGGTCATGTGTGTACACACATTTTGAGACAAGTATGTATTTTCATGTTTTTGGGGGGTAAGCCCCCTGATTGGCCAAGGGGACCTTTCTACCATTGGTAGAAAGGGCTGCCCATCATGCAGCCCCACCCCTCACCACTGATTGGCAGAGAAGGGTGGAGCCAGGAGAACCATATTTTTTGCACCCCTGCCCTAGCCCCCGGTAGGGCTCAAGACACCCCTATGCCCTCAGGCACTATTGGGACCCCTGACAGTTGCAAACCGAAACCACCGGTTAAGACTAAAACTAAAAAGTACTCTGGCTAGAACTAAACCTCTAGCCTTCTGGCCATATACCAAAACTCCTACCCAGTCATGGGCCTTAGTCCACTACTGGGCCTCAGCCCTTCACGTGCCACCTCCAAGCATAGCATGCTCACAGTCCATCTCTCAGCAACAGGAATCTCACCACCCAGCCCCCCTTCTTCAGCGTCCAGGGCCAGACTGACTGCCTTGGCTCTGGCTCTGGCTTATCCTTCTCCCATGCCCGGCCCCTTTCCGATTAGGTGACTCGTCAGGGCTGGCCCCAGGTGTGCTATCTAATTAGGCTCACTAACTGGTCTCCATGGCAGCCTACCTGTAGCAGTTCCTTGTCTCCCCTGCAGGACTTCAGTCTACATTCCTACTGTGGAGCAACTGCAATAAGCTTCCTACTGCTAATACAGACATTGTCCTATTGTAGCACTCACAGTCCTCACGTCCCTGGACCAGGTCTCCTACAGCAGACTTCCCCAACCTGGGGCTCTCCCTCGGCTCTTTCTCCCCTACAGTAACAAAGAGCCCCAGGCTTTCTGTTGCAGTATGCAGTTATGCATTCAGGTAGTGTCAGAATGATGTAGCCGTGATGATCCAAAAATTATGATTGTTCTGTTGTCCATTCAGGCACAGGCACTAAGACACACTTTGTATTTATGCATAGATGTATATGTATGTATGTATGTATGTAGTCACACAAATTACACAAATACACACACACACGCACACACATCTCAGCAGACAGCTGCATGCATGCAAACACAGACATCTATGCACATGCACACACACACTCTCTGATGTGAACTTGCACAAACTAACATCTACCCCTTCACACAAAGACTTGTTATCAATTTTCACTGCAACATTAAGTGGTAACTGCGACAGTGTTCAACAATGTTCATGCTGAAAGACTATAGTGCAAAATGGTAACAGCTGCTAACATGTTTTACTCCTAATGTGCATTGCTGACATGTTTAATTGCTATTTCATGCATTAAAGTTAAATGATTGCAGTAAATGAGTAATCTCTCTAACAGAGCCTCTGCAACATCCTGTTTTAAGCAGTGCTAACCAGAAATGTTTAGGACTTAATTAGATATTCATTGGAGTTTATTAACTCCAAAGATTTATTAAAATCTGTTTGTTCAGTTAAATGCCTGGAACACATCATAATCAGACTCCATTTTCTTCTCCACAATATGAAACATCTTTGACTGAATTCAAGGCAACAGAAGAAAAACTTTGCAAACACCCCTTCCTCTTTGCATGAGAAGACTCAGCAGCAGCAGGCAGCCCTTGTTTATAAATAACCAGGTTCAGGAAAAGGCATTTTCCGTTCTGGTGTCAGCACACTGTGAAGAATAAACAGCTTTCAGAACTGAAAAAACCCCTTCTTGTCTTTTCAAAATGCAAGGCTCTGCATCTGCTTCATTTTATTCAGCCAGCGTCTGCATTCAGACACCACTTTTGTTCCTTCCATTTCACTGGGGCCTGCTCAGCAGCAGGCAGATGTGACATTCCAAGCATGGAGGACGAGGCCGTTTCAGGGAATGACAGGAAGGTGTTCTGAGTTCAGGCTGTTCCTTCGGGGCCTATAGAAAAGTGCTAGCTGTGCTTTTTAAGAGAATCAGATGGGAGGCCACAGAGAGAGAGGGAACTCGCTGTGCCCTCTAAGTATTCATTTATTGCTGATCTGCTAGCCTCTCAAGTTATGGCAGAGCAGCAAAGGATGTTTGAACAACTTTCATCCCACCAGATCCTGCCCTGAGCAGACTCTCGCCACTCCTCTGTGGCCTTTCATTAAAGCAGGGCTGTCCAGCTGGTGGTCTGCAGGCTGCATGCAGCCCATGAGGGGCCAGCATGCAGCCTGCGGGTCTCTGCAGCTGCCTTTCCCACAATCACGGGGCACGGGAGGCATGTTGCTACGTGAAGGGAAGCCCTCAACCCCCAATAAAGACAAAGGGAGCTCACTCTGTCAGATAGAGCTCAGGCATAAAGAGAGAGCATGCCGGTCCCTTCCCAAGAGAATCACTTTATAGCCTCCAGATCAGGCAGGGGCAGATCCAAGGAGGTGCAGCAGTGCAGATGCCTCCCCACTTCCACCACCACCACTGCTGCCTCCATCTGATCTGAGTGTAGAGGGAGCTCCAGAGCTGCTCCTGCGGGCTGCAGCTGTGTGGGATGCTAGAGTTGCCTGGGGACACTGGCAGTAGTGCACAGGTTTCTCCTCCCTGCCTGCTTCCCATCCCCATAACAACTGGTCAAAAACAGGCACTTGAAAGAGGAATCTGCATGCTGCCGCTGTCCGCAGCTAACACAGGCAGGGCACGGGGATGAGCAGGGAGCAGGCACTGGAAGAAGAAAACTGCACACTGCTGCCCCTAGTGGAGCCCAGCTCTCTGGACTGCCTCTCCCACAGCCCCTGGCTGGAGTCCAGAAGGAGAAGCTCGGCCTCCCCACCTCCGGCAGATCAGCTGGGGATAGCAGCAGCAGCAGAGCTGCTAGAGGGGCAGGTTCCTCCTGTGCACCTGCTCCCTATCCAGGTCCTCAGTTTTCCCTGCTGACATGGGAGTTCCAGCTGCACCTCATCCCCAGCCACCATGGTCTGAGGGGGCAGTGTGATACCCACTTTTAGGGAAGTTGGATACTTCCATGAGTTTAGGCAACAGGAATGCAAAAACATAATTATGTCTGAGAGAATGGCTGTTGTCGGGGCCCCAGGATCACTGCATTTTTGTTAACTGCAATTCCTCAGCTCCTTCATTCTCCCAAACCTCTCAATTTTACAATCACAGATGTACAATCATTAATTGTATGCATTGAGCTCCACTTTGACTGACATTTTTGGAACTGGACCAAACCAGGTCTTTTGTGGATGCAAAAGGTATCGCTTATCTAGAAATTTCTATTCTATTTCTATTCTGAAGCTGCACTTCAGAAGCGAGGATTTCTTATCCCTTGCCTTTGCCAGAATAGAATGTGAAGTTTCACAAGTTTGTTTTCCTGTTACCTTATTTATGGTCTTCATTGACAAGGCAGCTTTGTTTCTACAACCTATCGAGATACCTGAACATAAATATAGCAATTAAGACTAAACTACATCTAAAATATTTGGTTACATCAATTATTCCTACTAGCATGCATAAACTATGATACAGTATGTTTGGATTAAAGTATCTAATTTAAGGCTTTGTGCTCTGTTTAACTTATTTGGTCCAGCTCAACATACTAACTACCTTCTTTCCTTTACTAGGTGCCATGTCTGCAAAGGTTCATTCCGAGGTCACTCCGAAACAGGCTACTGGGGAGTTCTGCTTTAGCCCCGCTTCTGCAGCTTAACCCAGAATTTCTATGATTTAGTTAGATAAGGTTCTTTGTGTAAATGTGATATCTTTTTATTAGACCAAATTTAGTTACACATTTACAGCAACAACACACAGTTCCAATCTTTATATAATGGAGAACATACACAAGACAGAAGCACCTATGTCAAGGCCTCTGCTGTGTTCCTTACACTGCCTGCACAGGACAGTAAAGACAGGAATGTAGAATAGTACAGGTTTCCCTCGCTTTATGTAGATCCTGTATATGTGAATTGGCTCCTCTGTGATGACCCTTTTTATACTAAAAATTTGTTATATGCAAGGTAAATTCACTCTTATGTGATTGGTGTCGTGGAAGCCTGCAGTCAACTGCTTTGTGCAGTGCATTGAGGGAGTAACGCACACCAAAATATAGTCTCCTGTGTGGATCTGTGCTCTTCACTCATTGTCTGAGACACGTGTTTCTGTAGGTGCCATCCCCATTATGATAACATTCACCACCACCCTGTGTTTGTGTGTACCCGCTGCTGTTGGTGAGTGCCAAAATTGTCTTGTAAAAATGGTAGAAACGGATCTAGGAGTCAATACAGTTGAGGTCTTGAAACCTATCCTAGTTGTTACATTGTAAAGTGGGTTCCCGTTATGCAAATTCGAGTTATGTGTCATTTTCCAAGAACACGTGTACATCATAAAGTGAGGGAAATCTGTACTCACAAAGATCAGAAAAGAAACCAGAAGTCCTGGCACAAAGTCACTTGATCTGAGCACAGGGCAGCACTGCTCTAGGAACACATGCAGGTATAAGTATCTTCTCCACTCTCCTCTTTAAACACCAGAAATCAAGGTACTTTGTAGCCCTATCTACTGATGTCACCGCTTTCTTACTGCTGACACATTTTACAGGAGATATGTTGGCCCACTTTTTCTCAGTCCTCAAGCCCTAGAGCAGGGGTGCTCAACCCCTCACCCATGGACCAAATCTAGCCCACAGAGCTATGGCATCTGACCCACTGGGCTTCCCATGGGTTAGGCAACTTGGCAGTGGAGGGGCAATGGCTATTAATGTTGTGACTCCTTCCTCATTACCAAATTCTCAAGCCCTCCTGGACCAGGTCAGGGTTAGGCCATGCCACCTCACCCTTCTCAGTGGTGGGTTGGGGCTAGGCCATGCCCCCTTTCCCTGCATGGCTTGACTGGTGCTGAGCTGCACCCTGACCTTTCCGTGCAGCCAGGTAGAGCCTCTACACGCCTGCTCCACATACTGGATCTGACCTATGAATGGACTGGGCCCTGCCCATCTGGTGTATGGGGCAACAAAGTTGGGAACATGAATGCCGTGCCCCCAGCAGCTGGGGGGGGTGGGACATGGCTGCGCTGGCAGCGGTGGTGGGAGCCCAGCTGCGGTAAGTGCAGAGCCCCCGAGGAGCTCCTTTAAGTATTTAAGATGCGGGCTTGGCATTCACGAATATTTGAAACGGCGAATGCTGAACCCATGAATAGCGAGGGTTTCCTGTACTCCTGTTGCTTCAAAATTCAGCTTTCTAGCACTGATGGCATGATGACTTCCTACTCTGCTCCTCACACTGACTTCCCATTTAACAGTCAAGCACAGGGTCTTATCATTAAAGACCTCACCACTCCTTGTGCCTTCCACCGCTTTGCCCTTCGGAACAAAGGAATTTCCACCTGCAAGGCCAAGACTGCTGCCACAGAGACAAAACTTCCTCAGAAGCTGGTTCATGTCTGTCTGAGGCACTCTTAGACCCCTTCAGGGTGAATCAACATCCCAGGCACTAACTGAATCAAATCAAAGCAATTTCTCTAGGACAATGGTTCCACCAGAAGATACTCAGATACTGCAGTGACGCAGGCAAGATAAAGATAAAGATAAAGATAAGAATCAATCTAGAATAGAATCAAGGTTTGAAAAGCCCCTGCACATGGTTCTGCACCAGTTTAACATGGCATATCTGGTTAAACTAGTGCAATCTGGCATGAAAATTCATACTTCACATGCTGGGCTGTATTGAGATCCACTACTACCT
>JAGPOW010000145.1:7349269-7361826 GCA_030014935.1 Caiman crocodilus
TGGACTCCAAAACCCCCACCCCACATATACACAGACAGCCCCCTACACCTTCACAAATGCCTCCCACACCAAAAATAGCATCTCATGATTTGCACACCAACTCTCTTGATTTTTAAGTGCGTCCCAGTAAGGTTGGCAATACTGTTAGCATTGCATGTGATCACTGGCTTATGCATCTCAACTCCATTGAAACTTTCCTTCACAACCCACTTCTCTCACATGCTAATTTTTGTGACTGCTTGCAGATGTTAAAAAAACACCCCCAAAACAGCGCTTTACTTTAAATTCAGCGCACTCCCATGCGGAGCCCAGTGCATACCCAAAAGAGGCAGTGCCTTAGTTAGACCCGGCTCGCCCAACATCTGTATAGATCAGACGCTTTAGTGGGGCTTTTTTTGCACTTTTATCTAACAGTTGATTGATTCAGCTTTGATAAAAGTGCCCAAAAAACCCATTGAAGCATGCAATCTATACAGATGCTGTGGAGCCAGGTTGAAGTAATACACTGCTTCTGGTAAAGCATGTTTTTGGGGGGGATGATGGGGCTTAAACATCTTCAGAGTCCAGTGATTCAGACTGAACTGCTTCTGGCATCAGAGTATCTTGGAGGAGGAATGTAATGACACACCAAACACAGCACAAAGGGGTGAGGAGTATTCAGGACTTGCCAACACATGTGACAGTTACTGGGACAGAGCTAAAAGGCCTCTTTCTGCTGCCTGGAGGAAGGCTGAGTTTTGTTCCCTCATTTAGTACAAAGATTGTGCTTGTGTGTAGCAGACTGGCTGAGGAGCTCCCGAAAAAGCAATGGAAGGTATCAGTCACACCATCCAGCTTACAGACCCTATTACTGGCGGCTCTGGGGTGTATGTAGGCTGCAGAATGCAGAGGGCAGGCTGCAGCATGTGGAGAAAGGGGCTGAAGAACTCCAGGCTGCAAACTGCAGGCAGCAAAGACTGCCATCCTGTTAACCAGGTAATGAAGAACCACTGTACCCTGTTAGGGGAGAGGTAGCCTGGTGACCAGAACAGACAGAGCTAAAGTAAGATATAAACCTGACTCTGAAACAGTGAGTTGGTTTGGGCTAATCCGGGCTTGGGGAAGATGCTTCCTGTAGGGCAGGAATGAGAAGAGCCTGGGGACTGCAAAGGAGAAAGATAAGTTGGTTATGTTCTTGTCTCTGAGTTTGTCTAAGCCAAAAGGCATAGGGTGGTTCTAAGGGGAGCAGAAAGGTCACTGGGAGTGCTTGATGTGAGGGCACTGTGCTTGTCACATGGATAAGGGGAGTTAGCCCTGTATGAGGCCACAGTGGGCACCTAGCAAGGGTCCTGCATATTCATTTGATTGGGACAGACTAAGACCCAGGAGCAGAAAGCAGGCTGGCAGAGGCCTGGGGATGGAAAACAGGGCTCATTAAGGCCTGAGGACTTCACTTTGGCATAATGAGTCCTAGGCCTGGATTATAATAGAAAACCTCCTGATAGGGGAAGCCAAAGTGGCATATGAGGCCCAAATGTTGGATGATGCTCATGGCTACAAACAAGTTTTTAAAGTTATACTTTGGTGGATCAATGTATTAGAAAAGTCCCAGCAACAATGATGCAGAGCTGCAAAAAAGCCAGGAGCTCCAGTAGCACCAAGTATTGAATCAAGCCTTACAGGACACCACCCACAAATGGTCACACCCAGAGGTAAAGACAACTGTGGAAATAGTGGAGAAAGTGGCACTGGAGCAATTTATATGGGACTTAGAGAATGGGGTTATTGACTTGGTGAGTTATGTGCCCCCACAACATTTGAAGAGGCAATGAAGCTTGCCAAAGATTATCAGCAGCAGAGGATGTGGCCAAACTGAAATGACTGGGGAAGTCAGGGTGGGATAACCAGCCCAATGGAAAGCAAGGCACAAAGGAAGGCGGTTGAGATGATCCTAGAGAGAGGGCCCACCACCCCAGGAAGCCAGGGGATGTTGCTTTAAATGTCAGAGACAGTGAATGTATCTACACATTCATCAATGTGCCAAAGATACGGCTCATTAAGTTTAGTACCTGTATTATCAGGTATTAAATTAATGTGTAATAACAAGTGCTACTGCACCCCCCACACCATTACACCTCCCTCACACAATATACAAGAGCAAGACTTTATTTTTAGCTATTATGTAATTGCCTCTATACACACTATGCAAACATAGATAAATCAGGACAAAAGTATTTTTTTAAATAAAATTAAACTATGTTATAAAGATGTTTGATTTTTTAGTATATAGTTTGGTTTTTTTCCAGTTCCAAGAAGTCAACCCCCTTTCCCAAAAGGAGTATGTCTGGGGGCAAGAGGAGGGACTTCCAGTGGCAAAGGTCCAGGGTAGGGGCAGAACTTCCCATTCTGCGATGGTGACCAGGGGGTGGGGCACCTGCCAAGGAGTGGAGCTACCCTTATGGCCCTGGACAGCTCACCAAAATGCATTAAGTGGCCCTCCAGCTGAAATAATTGCCCACCCCTGATCTAAAAAGAAACATAGTGAAAGGAAGTCTCACCAAGACCACAGAAACTTGGTGAAACCTTAAAGAGTACAAGAGGTCCTGTTAGTCACCTCAGTTTCAGGAGGACTTGCACAAGGGCTCCTAATAAAAAAGGGTGCATGTCATAACTGTAGACAAGCAGGAGCCAGAGTTTGCAGTAGCAGCAGCACTGAGGACAACAGAGGAAGACATAATTGACCACCAGCAACAACAGAGGAAGACATGGAAAGGGACAATCAAGTGGCTGTTGTGTGGTTCATTTCCAAGATGAAAAATTTAAGAAGAAAGCATTAGAGACTCGAAACAAATATGACTTTGTGGGAGATTTGTGTACATTAAAGAAGACCCAAGATGGTCAGCATGCTTTTAGGGTACTGCAGTACATGAGGGGACAGTCCCGAAGAATACGGGGTCTGGGTAAGAAAACTAAGATACAAGAGTTACCACACTGGGTTTTCAGCAATCTGGACATTCCTTCTAAAGTGGTCAGGAAATTACAGGTAGACTTGTATCTGCCATTTCATTTGGTAATTTTTAAGTGAGCTGGAAGAAGCTGAGACAGGTATTCAGTGTTGCAGGAACACTATAATGTGCAGACATCCAGGTGAATCAAGATGGCAAGAGTTAAGACATAGAAACAGTAACTTTTGAACGATCCATTGAAGCAATCCAGGCTATATCAATAGTCAGTGGACATTTTCTGTTCTGCAGACTCACGTGGGTACAAATGGATGTCAAGACAATTTCTCACAAAGGCCTCCAAGTAGTGGACTGCTAAGTGCCACACTTACCCCATGGTCTGGGGGATGTTGGAATGGGCATAGGACCAGGAGGAGAGCCCAACAGTGCAATTCAAATTAATAGAGACCCAAGGAATGCTGCCAGCAGAAGGAGAGAAATGGTAATGCCTGCAATGTCAAAGGGAGGTGCAGAGGTTGTGTTGCACCAGAGTAAGGCAGGTAGGTGGTGCATCATAGAGCCATAATATGGCTACAGCACTCAGAAGTCAAGAACCCATGCTGAAAGTGATGGTGTAGACAATAAGAGGAATACTGCATGCAACTGAACCTCCTACTGTAAGTTTGTGAAAAGGAAGGAGGGTAAGTAGCAGGGGGTCCCTAACCCCTATTATTAGGGAGACTGAAGGGTATGGAAAAACAGGCCACAGAGCCCCAAATTGCAAATTGCAGAGGGCTTATTAATCAAGTAATGAAGAATGCCAGTGCCCTGTCAGGTGGGGAGGTGGGAAGGGGAGGATCCTTGTGACCAGCAGCAGTGCAGCTAAAAGGGGATATCAAGTTAATAAATTTGTCTGACCCTGGCTGGGCTCCCTGAAGAGCAGGAATGAGGAGAGTCTGAGAATGGTGAAGAAGAGAGATAAACTCAGAGACAAAAACATCATCACCATAAGCCACAAGGTCTGGGGTGGCTTTAAGAGGAGTAGAAAGGCCACTGAGGGAGACTGACATGAAGGTGCTGATATTGGGTGTTAGCCCTGTGGAGGACCTGGTGAAGGTGCTGTGTCTTTGGTTGAGTGGACACAGGAGCAGAAAGCAGGGCTCATCAAGGCTTGAGTATAAGCATTATAAGACCCAGAACAGGATGGTGAACTAGAGGCTCAGGGCTCAAGGCTCAGGGTGAACTAGAGAAGCTGATGAGCCTGACAGGCTAACTAAATTAGTGGGTCTGAGAGACCAGCAAGCAGTTACTTGTAGCATTAGGCAGTGATCCTGGCTGGGCCAGATTTGAGACAGCCGGTGATAAGCATTGTGGAGAGAGGCACCTGAGTGTCACTCCAGATGAATAAGTCCTGACTCCCCAAAATATCAAATGTGTGGCAGGTGAGACCAGGGAGGCTCCTGGGACACTGAAATAAAAAAGCAGGCCAAGACTGACTGCTGGGGAACATCAGACTGAGTGGTGCAACACCAAACCTGAAAGTCTCCCACATCAGTTTCTGGGGAAAGATCATTCCTCCAGCTCCTCTCCAGTGGTAGAAGGCCAATACTTGCTGAAGCAAACTCTAGGGGAGTTGCAATAATATCTAGGAATTACTTGGGGATCTGTGGGCAGCACAGGCATGTTCTCAGAACAATGTCAGTGCTGCAGGGAGAAGGGAAGAGAGCTAGGAAACATGCAGTCTGATGCCCCTCTGTAGAGAGCTCCTGCTTTGTACATGCTTACAGACCCTCTGAGGCCCACTGAATCACCAGAGCAAGGGTAGGTGGGCAGTGGGCTGTCCCTCTTCTTTTTCACACCTCTTGAATTGCTTGCTGTCATCTTTACTTTATAGATCAGTGGTGCTCAACCTTTTGGCCTTGTGGGCCAGAAGAGTGGTGCAGGGCTGTTCTGCAGGTCAGATTAAGCTCCATACACCAGGATTGGACCCTGGAGTCCAGCATCAACCCCTCTCTGCTCTAAGTGCCAGGAGCAGACCCTGGGACCAAGCACTGCTACCTTCTGTCCCCAAGCCCCAGGGTTGGTTCTTGGGGCCTGGCACCACCTCCTCCCAGCTCCCCACATGTGATTCAGCCCTGGGTCTTGGTATCACCCCCTCCCAATCCCTGTATACCAGGATTAGGCTCTGGAGTGCAGCACCACTTCCACCCAGTCCTGTGTTCTGAGATCAGGAACCTGATCCAGTGCACAGGTCCTGGGGCTCCTCATGGGACCAGAAATTTGGCGGTAGAGGAGTAGTGCCACTACTTTCCTGTTGGTTACAAATGTCCAACTCGAAATCCTTAAAATTCTAGTTTATTAGGTGGATTGAAACACTGTAATCATAAACCTTGGTACTGGTCCCCCCCCCCACACACACACACACACAGAGTAGCAGGCTACAGAGTCAGGTATACCTATCCTACAGGTGCTGGAGTCTGTCATTGAGGCTTCTTTCAGCGTGGTGTTATCTTCCAGAAGGGGGTCGCCAGCTGCTCCTTCTGGTTGGACACGTCTGATTGAGTTGGAGATCAAGAGGGCGCCACTGAGAGTCACTTTTCACTTTTATCCGTCCCTGGTAGACTTTGGTGATTCCCCAGTCTTCAAGTTTGCCCAATCCAGGGGTCATTGACCTTCGTGGGACTTCCCCACCCCTCCTCGGTGGCTACTGTTTAGCATTTGTCAGCCCCAGGGGTCATCTGCATGTACGTGCAGGTTTGAGAGTCCGTTGATGAATTTTGAATAGGGCTCTGGGAGCAGTTGATCTGGAGATACTCAGCCCAAAAGTTGGTCCCCTGCATTGATTAACTCAGGCCAGGGCTTCTAGCCCTTGATCAGTGACATTTAGAGATTTCCCAGTTGTTACATTGTCTTCTATTGAGTTCTTCCGTTGGCTGATCTGCAACTTCCCAGGTATTAAATGCTGCCTGCTTCTACCTTACACAGTCAATCACTGATTCACTGGCTTTTCCAGGGGCCAGCCTAATACAGAGAAGGGCAGTTTGATTCCTGCCCTTTTTAACTTTTTACAATGTATAATTTACTTATGAAACTAAACACATTCAGTTGAAAGGTGAAGAGTATAAAATATAAGCTACGAATGGCATGGCACACAAATAGAAAAAAATACCAAACTACAAGGTGAGATACAAAATGCACACATACAAATTTTAAAATACAATTCCTTACCTTAAAGTGAAAGAGAGAGGAAGGAAGAAAAGGTAGAAAAAGAGAAACATGTCCAAAGAGGGGAGAGCAAATGCAGGCAAGAGGAAAAGGGGGCTTTCTGTTGACCCCCCCCTCCCTTGTAGATTGTCCCAGCATATATAGGCAGTAACCACCATGCAACTATCCCATTGCCCAAAATCCTATCTTAGCCTGTTCCACCTGAGCCAAAAAGCCCATCAAACTAGTATAGTTAATGCGTGCCAGTTTTTACAGCCAACAGCACACAGGGTGTCCAGCTGCTTCCGGTCCAGCTGCTTTTGACTTTCCAGCCCAAATGAGTGGGTCTAATTACAGCTGGATCAGCTGGAGGTAATCTTTGGCACAAGTTTGTTGTGAGGTTTTATATTCATGGCTTTAGGAGTAATAGCACAATCCTTTGCATGCTTAATGACTGTATTTGAGCAAACATACTCAGTACTTCTATAATATTACTTCTTCCAATAATCAAGACCTACTGCTGAATGGCCAGAGCTGACGGAGAGAGTGGTAGAAATGGAGGCCCCTCATCTCAAAGGCCCAACCCAGCTCCCCTATATACCAACCAGGATAGCTAGGGGGGACCATGAGGTGAGAGGGCTCCATTCCCCCCCAGCTCTGGCCATTCAGCAGCCAGCAGTTCCCTCTTTCCTCCTGACAACCCAGGGGGTACAAAATTAAGCCTGGGGGTAACACAAGTTCCCTAAGGCACTTTGCTTTTGAGCACCTACCTGATTTAACCAGGGCTAATTTTTCATGGGATCAGTCATTTTTAAAGCATTCTGCATCTGTGTACATGTGTTAAATCATGTCTATAGGGTACTTTCAGAGGCCAGATTGCTTGAAAACTGTCACTTCTGTCTGAGCCCACAGTGGTAGAAGATCAGGACTGGGAGACTGGAAGGAGAAGTGATTCACAAGACCTTGTCATAAAACATAGTAGACAAAATGAACATCTAGCTAACAACAGAGGATCATTTTATTTGGGAGCAAGAAGTGCATGTTTTGCCAAACCTGGTCTGTGCCCCTCTCTTTTGCTCTGAAGTGGTCAAAGCCAGTATACATGCATTAGGAATTCATAGCCCATAGATTTCTTGCCTTTGAAGGGTTTTTTTTTTTTTATCAATTTTCCTCACAAGTACAAATCCCAGGACAGAAAAGCATCTAAGGAAGATGTTTCTCTTTTTTCAACCAGACAATATGAAGTATAAATTATCAGGTTGAAAATTTACACAATAAAGCAAGTCTGTCTTCAAGTGACCAGCTGTCTGTCTGTCATCTATCCAAAGCTGACACTTGACAAAAGAGAATAAAAGATAGCAAAAAAGGCCCTTTTTTCTTTCCAGACAAGAAAGTCATTAACATTTGGTGGAGGGGAGGGAATGTAGAGTTTTCACAACAATGCATGCTCCAGACTGAAATGGAAGTCTTTTTATAAGTATAGCTCTTTCGGGACGTACTGTACCCCTCAACTCTAGGCAGACAATTCCACTGTCACTTCAGATCTTTTGAAATCTTGAATCTACTGCTGTCAAGACAATGTACTTGATTTTCCTGTAATCTTGCTGTCAAGAGGAAGAGGAAATTCTTTTAAAGTGCCCTATTTTTAAAAGGTGTGGTTTTTTTCATTCATTTAATAGTTTGCCAATTTAGCATAACTAAAAAGATTTCTTTCTGTTTCAGTCTGAATTAGCAGCTGCAGTGACACAAAAACTTTACATAATTTGTCTGTCTTGCTTCCATTTATTACCTTAAGAGCAAAATTCTCTTTCACCCAGTAAATGACCAAAGTGCAGCTTGCAAGTAATTCTAAATTCCCTGACTAAAGTGTAAGAGCAATTCTATTACTCCCTCTGGGCACATAAGTGCCTCTATTATAAGAACAGGAAGATGTCTGCACATTTCTGGAAGGAACAGCTCATAGTGGGAACATTCACATGGCCAGAAGTGGTAGCAGAATTGCTCCTACTTCAGTCAGTAACTCAAGAGTTGGTCATTTTGGGTGCCTGTACATGAGTGCAGATGCTACTCAGACACACTGTAATTCCAGTGCATCAGAGCAGACTCAATTAATCTGTATGGCAATTACCATGCCACAATAATTACTACGCTCTAGCAGCATGGTAATTACCACACTCCAGCAGCCTCCCATGTCTCATTTATCAGTGTCCCTGTGCTTCAAAATGGTGGTGGGGGTGTTCGAACTAAAGATCGTTGAACAAGCATTAGTTCAAGTGCCCCCACCACCATTTTGAAGTGTGGGGACGCTGATACACGAGATGCTGCAATGCTTTAATTAGAGGAGCTCTTGGGGCTGCTGTAATTAAAGCACTGCCCCCCTTCCTAGTAGCCTTCCCGTAAATGTGCCCTTTGGTTATCTACTATGTGAAATTTGCCCTATACTTTTCTTTTGTTAGTAAGCCTTTGCAGAAGGCTTTGAGGATTTGGGGGAACTGTAAAACAAATAGAAAACTAATTAGTTAGTGTTATTAAATACTAAGAACAAGCTAGTTCCTTTTGCAGTGTTGAACAGTCCTGGAAATCTCTCACCAGAAGGAAACTCCCTATGACCCAAACCACATCAAATGGATCCAGATCATGCAGGATGAGAAATGCAAAACCTGCCAACACATCTCCACCACTCCCACAATAACCACACCCCACAACAGAATCATCACCATTCCTGGATCTTATGCCTGTACCTCCAGAAATGTAATACATATCATCCAATGCCCTAAATGTCCTGATGGAAAATGTGTAGAAGAAACCAAACAACAACTGTGCATCAGAAGGAATGCACACCAAAAATCCATTGAAGGCAAAAATATCCAATTACCTGTGGGTGCACACTTCTCACAAGACAATCACTCCCTCTCTGACCTCTCAGTTCTAATCCTCAAAGGGAACTTACAAAACACCTTTCGTAGACAAGCCTACGAACTTCACTACTGAATACTGAATATTATGGACTCAATATAGACATTGGATTTATGACACATTACAACCTGCCTGACATCTGATTCACCAGGTACCTGCCAGACCTTACCAGTTACATTCCCACCCCATTCTCTAACCTTTAACTTCCTATTTTCCAGCTATTTACTTTTTTGCAGCCTGCCTCTTTCTGCCTTGGAGACCTCAACTACAGCAGAGTCTCCCTTGCTTACCTTTGGCATTATTTGCCCTTTGTTTCCCCCTCCCTTTTCTACCTTTAATTTCCACCTATTTACATTCTTACTGATCCACAGGCAACTGGTAGGGGAGGCACAGGGGGGCACATGCCCTCCCCCACCCCAGGATTGGCCCCCAACTCAGCACTGCTCAGGATGGGGCAGTTTTTTTGCTGTGCAAGCTGGTGATGTGTTGAGGGGGAGGGGGCGGCACTAAGCCATGGCACAGAAGTATAGGAGTGGATATAGGGCTTTTGGCTTGCTCCCAGGCCTGCCCATAAACTGTGCCTCCCCCAGACTCAGGAGGCACCAGTCACCCCTGTACTGACCTCCTGTCACACTTTTAACTTCTTTCATTCCTTGGAGATCTCAGAACAACAGCAGAGACTCCCTATGCCTGAAGAAGGGTGTTTGCAAAGAACATTTTTTCAACTATTCAGTTAGTCTAATAAAAGATATCACATCTACCCAAAGAACCTTGCCTAGCTATGTTCTTAGACCAACATGGCTACAACCAAAAACCCTGGAAATCTCTCTGCACTGTTTAGGTACAAAGCAACTTATCAATGTACCACCCCATCCCATAATAGTCCAGTGCAACTCTATTGACAAAGCCATGTGTATAGCATTTTGTCTTCAAGGTATTTGTCTTTAAACAACTTTGGAAATGACACTGAAAGTATTTAGCTGTATGCTGAGCTTTATGCATATAAACAGTCCCACTAATGTCAATGAGACTATTCACATGTTTAAAGTAAATGTTTTTAGGATTACAGCCATTATCCATAATCCTACTGTATAGTTAACAAGGATTTTGTCTGTTGGAGATGTACATCCCTGAATAATAGTTTCTTAGAGAAATATGCTAACAGGGTTGTGTTTTGATGATGTATTATCAGATGGCCCGACTTCAAACTTTCTTAATAAAGTGAATATACCTTTCTCCCAATATCAAAAATACTTTTTTTAGGATAGTTACAATGAATCTGTAATACACTGAAGAAATGGATACCTAACTTACACTTTTATATTATTGATTTGAAAACTATCACTATGGGCCACATTCTATTCCACCTATTAGGCACATATCAGTAAGTGGACTTAGGCACATGTGGTTCTATTCCACCCTGCCTGAGTAGAAAAACTGCTAATGCAAAAGGAGATGGGTTCTCCTTCTACTTACTACTTCTTTATTACTTAAGTTAAAGGTCAGATAATAGTGTGTTATAGAAGTAGCTACATTAATGCAGTGGTGCCCAAGCTTTCGGCCCTATAGGTCAGATGAATGACATGGGGCCAGTCTGCAGGCCTAGATCAAGCCCTGCACACCAGGATTGGGCCCTGGGATGCTGTACTGCCCTCTCCATGCCCTGAATGCTGGGATTCAGCCCTTGGGGCTAACACTCCCACTTGCCAGGAATGGGCCCTGGGGTGCAGCACCATCCTCTCCTGGCCCTGTGCCAGAATTGGACCAGCAGCACTCCCATGTGCCAGGATTAGGCCTTGGGGCCTGGCACCACTTGTGCCTGGACCTGCACACTAGGATTGGATGCCCAATCTAGAATGAAGAGCCTGGGGCTCCCCTTGGTACTGGAAATTTGGCAGCAGGATAGCAGTGCCACCACTTTCCATTGCCAAATTTTTGGTCCTGTGAGGAGCTCCATGAGGCAGATGGCGTGACAGCAGGGGCTGGAGGTTGAGCACCCCTGCATTAATAGATTGTTAGGGATTCAAAGAGGATGGAACAGAATTGCACTTAGGAACCTAAATTCACTTAGACACCAAAAAAGTGGAATAGAATCTGGCCTGATACTTCTAACTAGAGAAAGATAAGTAAACTGAATTCCAGGGTAAAGAAAATCATGGGGCCTTTGTACATGCAATAAAATTGTCCTTTAAAGCAGCAAAATGCCTTTTTGTGCCATTAATGGCATTGCTATTTACATGCTTGGCAGCGTATTCTGTTTTAATGGTGTTCCTATTTACATGTTTGGTGGCATATTCCACTTTACATGACTTCATTACATAGCAAGGTAAAACACCTCCAAGGTGTTTTAGTTTGCTACCTAACAAAGTGCAACGGTGCATGGGGCGCTGGAAACCGACGTGCTCAGGGAAGCTCAGGCTTGGTGGACTTCCAACACCCCATGCACTATCCCAACCTCCTTCTCCTGCCACCAGCATACCCAGTCACCCTTCTGCCTCCTTTCCGCTCTGCTCTGGGGCAAGCCATCCATTCCTCGGTGCTCCCAAGAGGCAAAGACGGTGCACAGGGTGCTGGAGCTTACCTGTCTCCCCCACAGTTGGGCGGGGGGGTGTGCTGCTGGTGGGCTGAGTGATCCCTGAGTTGTGGGGGGCCCAGGTGCTTCCCTCTGTGGTGGTGGCATCCACCAGGTGGCACCCACCCACTGCCACCCAGCCCAGGTGGTCCCAGGGGGCACTGATGCCATGGAGGGAAGCACCAAGCCCTGCACAGCTCAGGCTGGCAGACTCCATTAAATAATCAGTTTATTTTTATGTTGTTGTGTACACTCTTACCATTTTATGTCTTAAATTACTGAGAAAGTTAATTGTACAGGTTTCCCTTGCTTTACGCTGTACGTGCATTCCTGGAAAATGGCACGTAACTAGAATTCGCATAAAGGGAACCCATTTTACAATGTAGCAAATAGGGACACATTCCAAGAACTTGACTGTACTGACCCCCAGACCCATTTCTACCACTTTTACAAGAAAATTTTGGTACTCCCCAACAGCACACAAGCACAGGACACTATCATAATGGGGATGGCAACTACAAAGGCCCAGGGAGGAATAGGACCCCTGCTAAAAGGGCAGAAACAATTGGTGATGGACAGGGGGACAAGGCTGAACTCCTCAACGAGTTCTTTGCCTCAGTGTTCCTAAGCGAGGGGCACGACAAGACTCTCAGTGGGGTTGTAGAGAGGCAGCAGCAAGGTGCCAGACTACCATGCGTAGACACTGAGGTGGTTCAGAGTCACTTGGAGGAACTGGATGCCTTTAAGTCGGCAGGCCCAGATGAGCTCCATCCGAGGGTGCTGAAGGCACTGGCCGACGTCATTGCAGAGCCACTAGCAGGAATATTTGAATGCTTGTGGTGCACGGGCCAAGTCCTGGAGGACTGGAAAAGGGCCAATGTGGTCCCCATTTTCAAGAAGGGGAGGAAGGAGGACCCGGGCAACTATAGGCCAGTCAGTCTCAC
>JAGPOW010000145.1:7369526-7406227 GCA_030014935.1 Caiman crocodilus
TTTTTTTTTCTGATTAGGCATTATTGTGACTACTTAAAACCAAAAGCGCTAAAAAACTAACAGATCTTACACAAACACTTCCAGCTTCCCCAACTCAAGAAAAGAAATGAGATGCTGCTCTGTTTGCTGAACTGAAAGTGAAACAAAAATTAATTACAGTTTTAGTTTAGGTTTTGTTTCATTTGCAGTCTGAGATGAAATAAGAATTTTAGCTTTGGTTTTGATTTGACCTGCACAGCCCATTAAATGATTTTGTAACTTGATTTTTCATTTGGATTATTATGTGAGTCTATTTACCCTCCTGTTTACAAATCAGTAAAACAAATATGTACTCTTGAGCACACTTCCTAGGGATAATCACTTGAAAAACATTAATTACAACTTTGAAACTGCTAAGCTTGTCTGATATTGTATTGGCATCCATTCATCTTTACTGATGAATTTTGTGAAACAATCAAGTTTTAGAAATGGAAAATTTCCCCTGGAAAAATAAAGCACTGGAAAATTTTCTGCCCCACATTTCTGGTAAGATAACATGGAAAAGACTTGAACTTTTAAACTTGTACTGAATATTCAGGTACTTTTGTGAGAGCCAATGTCAGATTAAGTTGGACATTGCTGTCATTAACTTCTTTTGTGAAGAAGTCATGCAATGCATACGTCCTGGATATAGGTTCACAACCAGGAACTTTCAATCAAATCTTACTCTCATACACACACTTCTAAAACACTTATGCTAACAGAAGCTACCTACTCCCAGGCTGAGGAAAGTGTGCGCAGGATTCTTGATTGTTGCTATTGAGACCTTCCCTGACTTTTTTTTTTTTTTCCACACCCCATCCCTCCCCCTAGGCTGGCTTCCTTCTCTTGACAATATCAGAACTCCAGATAAATCTCCCGGGGGGGGCGAATCGGAGCGAGTGCCCTAGGCCTTGCGCTTTGGAAGGCCCCGCGGAGTAGGGCAGAGCAGCGGTGGCATGGAGCTGGGCAGAACAGCAGCTAAACTTGGCAGCTCTGTGTCCAGCTGCTCGCTAAGCTTTGCAGGCTTTGTGGCCTTAGTAAGAGCTACCACCCCTGCAGTTTTGACCTCCCTGTGTTGTAACAAGTAGAAGTGACATGAGTTTGGCTTTCAAGAATTTGGGGTACAGTTCCTCCAAAACCCCTGCACCAACCTTTTTGAAACTTGGCAGGTTTCATGCTCTCAGCAGAGGCTACCATCCCTGCAGGTTTAATCCAAACCGGACAAAAAACAACAAAGTTATAGACATTTCATTGATTCCCTATTATACCCTATGGCTGGATCTCCGAGGCAGCTTGAAAGCTTTGGAGCTGCCTTCAACTGGATCAAGGCGCAAACCCGGTCTAGAGGGCTGGATCAGATCAGGGCCATCCAAAGCAGCTGGATTCAAAGCCGGATCGGATCGTTGCTGACTTGCACAGGCCTAATAGTCACATTATCTGGAATTTTTTTGAAGGCTGACTTGAACTTGGCAAGAACTTAAATTTATTAGTAGATCTTCCTAGCCCTCTTATCAACATTTTATGGAGTAGAATGTAAATAAATAGTATTGAAATTTCTCAACATCTTGCTTTCTCTGTCCTGAACCATCACAAGCTACTCAGTAACATTTAGAAGTAAATAACTTATTGGAGTACAGTAAAATTGCATGTGCCTTGCAGAAGAGTCCTATAACTGACCTTTCGAAAGGTTTTACATGAAAGCTAAAAATATCCTCAAGTATCCTTAAGTAAATGGGCAAAGCTTTGTGAACAAGGTCTACCAGATGTGGCAGTTCACCTTGTAACTTGGCCCTTCTTGTTTTACTTGTTTTGTCAGATTAATCCATGTATGTAGTTGCAACAGTGTAGGTTTAGCTGAAACCGGGGCTCTATCTGCCTATGACAACACCATGATTCTCTGGCTTTCTGCTAAGTAATCCATTGTGAATTTCTGTAACAGACCTTGTTTTCGTGGAATTCCCTTGCGTCAGCCTTTGACTTCTCTCTTTTATGAACTCGGGTTCTTTTTCTTGTAGAGGTTATCTGACCAGTGGTACTCTTTAGTTGGCACAGGATCTTTATGCCACTTATCAAGAACAGGAACTTGCTCAACTTTTGTCATCACCCAAAAAAACCATGGAAAATCCTTGGTTCAATATTTCAATTATTAGTATATAAATATAAAACAAAATCAAGCAGTTTACGCTGGGGTCCAAGAGGGAGAGGCATCGAAGCCCTAAACCTTTATGATCTCCCATTATGCTTCCTTTGGTCCATTTCTTAAAGGGATCCTGGTTTTCTCTGTTTAAATTTGCAAATTCTCTGATAAAAAACCACAAATTTTCTGATTAAAAAAAAAAACGAAAATCCATGATTAAACTAAAATGCCACTATATGTATCAGTTGAACACGGTGTTTTATTCATACAGTTACAGTATTAAAGCAATTTGGAAGCCCACCAGTGCCTCACTCACTATAACAAAATAAATACTAAGTGCCTATAAGTTGTAGTATTAGATTTTGGGCTTTTATCATGAAAAATCAGAGCTCCCCCTGCCTCCTTCGCCCACCAGGACATGTGTTCTGGCCCCTCACTCCTCACCCAAAGCTCCCCCCAGCCCTGCTGGAGAAGGACCCCAGTACCAGGGCTATGAGGCCAGAGACCCGGATCTGCAGCCCCCTGCCCTCCACAGCAGCATGTGAGCTCCGGCTGTTGCCCTGTGAGAGGCAGCAGCTCCTGCAGCAGAGCAAAACATGGAGCGCTGCTCTCCTTCCCCATAAGCGGCACATCCTGAGCAGAGCTTGTGGGAAGGGATGGGTGTGGGGTGCCTCCTGTGGGCTTGGGCTCCCTGTCCTGCTGCCCTCTCCCTGGGGCTTCCACAGCCCACTAAACTGGACCTGCTATGGCAGGGCAGAGTGGGAATTGGTGGGAAAGTTCACTGTTGTCACTGGGAGCTCCATGCCACCATGGTGAGGCACCCCCTGCCTTCCCAGCAGCGAGGGGCACAATTCTGCGCCACTACCCCTGCTGCTGCCGTGCAAGCGGTTGGATCACCAGGGCAGTGCGGGGTTTGCAGCAGCAGCAAGGAGCTTCCCTGCCTAGTCCCACTGTGTCCTGCTGCACTGGGTACTGCCCCCTGGGCTGCAGAAGTCATGGTGGGAAGGCAGCAGGGCAGAGAGCCCAAGCCTCCACCCTGTGCACAGATCTGGGGGACATGTGCCCCCTGCCACCCCGGGAGCATGCACAGAAGTGGGGAGCTAGCTCCATTTCCCCCGCCCCCAGATGAGCTGCTCTGTCCCACTTTCCACCAGGGCTCTGTGGCCGCACATTCTGGCCCTGGACTCCAAGCCCTATTCACCACCCTAGCTGAGGAAGCAACCCCAGTCCTGCCCATCTTCCTCCCTATGGGGGCCTCAATCCCCCATTCCCCCTGCCAGACTTACCTGATGAAGCTACTCTCCAGGCTGCTCGGTGGCCATGCACGTGGCACCCCATACCTGACCGCCCTTTTCCTGCTCCCCCCAGCCCCTTGCAGGCTGGAACTGCTAGCCTACAGAGAGCTCTTTGCAAAAGTGGAAAATCTGCGTGTTTCTCCATTAAAATGAAAAATCTGCATTTTTCATGTTTAAAAGGGAGAATCTACCTTTTTTTCTCCATTTTTCTGCAAGAAATGCAAAACTTAGATACCTGTGTATGAAATAACAAGTTGCCAGGGATCCCTTTATAAGTAACACCATGAGAATTAGAATATCATGCAAATGATAGCAAACCTATGATTCAAGCAAGCCATTACTTGAAAGAATATTGCTCTGTGTAGGCATCCAGATCAGGCCCTGATGTGCCATGAATTGCCTGAATTTGGAAACAGTGTCTGCATGAAAATGCATGCAATCTGAAGTTGAGTACAATTTTGAAAGTTTGAACTCTAAGAGTGGAGCTATTCAGATGGCTTTTTGCTTAGTGCTGCATCAAGAAGGATGTGAAGAGATTTATTTTTTCCTCCTTAACTAATCAGCCACTTGCTTTAATTTAATTTTAGAGGAGACAAAATGGTTATCTTCTGCTATACCTACATCATTATTGCCTGACTACTGCTATAGCAAGAATAGAACCATTTTTTAAGGGGTAGAAGTGATTGTAAGTCAAGATTTCCTTAATCTAAATAGTCAGAATATGAGGGGACCTAAAAAACAAAATGCACATGTTGCTTGGCTTCTACTATCAAATCATAATCCATGTGTGAAATGCTTTCTGTCTCTTCAGAGGCTCTGTATTTTGAGCTTTCTTTATCTTTCTTTGGACATTACTCTTAAACATCACAGTAGTTGTTCTTGTATGGAATTTCTTCAGTTTGAATCCTTAAATTAGGACTCAAGCTTCTTATGAATTATGCAGATTAGACCGTTATCTCCTGTAACAACTAATGCAATTGTAGAAAATCAGTAGGTTATCAAGGCAAGTATTCATAGATTGTAAGGGGCTGGAAGGGACCTCGGAAGATCATCAGGTCCAGTCCCCCTGCATTTGGCAGGAAAGAGAACTGGGGTCAGGTGACCCCAGCGAGGGGACCATCCAGTCTCCTCTTGAAGATTTCCAGGGTAGGCGATTGCACCACCTCTGGAGGGAGTTAATTCCACAGCCAGGACATCCTGACAGTGAAGTTTTTCCTAGTGTAAAAGTGTGATGCTCTACCAACTGAGCTATCCAGGCCCACCACATCCTAATCTGACATCCTATATGTCATTATTTAATAAAGGCATCACTGTCTGTTAGCTGAGCCATTACTGCATTACATGTTTTTTGGTCATCTGTTTAATGCATACTATGATAGAATTGTAGAAAGTTAGTGTTGGAAAGGACCTCAGGAAGTCATCTAGTCCATCCTCCTGCTCAAAGCAAGACCATCCCCAAAAAGATCATTCCAGGCAGTGCTTTGTTGAACTGGGCCTTAACGCCCCTCCAGGATGGAGATTTCACCACCTCGCTAGGTAACCTGTTCCAGTGCTTCACCACCCTCCTACTGAGAATCTTTTTCCTAATATCCAACCTAAACTTTCCTTGCTGCAACTTGAGACCATCACTTTTTGTTGTGTCATCTTCCACCACTGAGAACAGCCTAGCTCCAGTTACAAGCATGGTCACAATCTTGGCAGCAACTGGTAGTCACTGCTGCCTCTGTGCCCTCGGTGCTCAGCTGTGTCCCTATGCTTCTGACAAGAGTATAAACCAGTGAATCCAAACAGGGTGATGCAGGACCCTGGAACACCTTGAGATCCTTTCAAAGATGCTCCAGGGTTCTGTATAATGTTAGGTGTGCAAACTACACTGTTAGGTATGCAAATATGATTTAGAAGATAAACCCAGAGATTTCACGTAGGACTCCATAGAGTTAATAACCTGACCTGTTGAGAGTCTTTCTAAGTTCTTTGCAACAGAAAATCTGCTTTATTATTATCATCATCATCATCATCATCATAGATATAAGCAAATCTAAAAAAGATTGAGAACCACTAGTATAAATATGCTTTTGAACTCCTTCCAGTGATGACCCACCTTATCTCAGTGATGACATCACAGACAAAACATGTAATGAAATTTCCTGGGATCTGCTTTTGGGAATCTGAAAATAGAGCTTCCCTTATCCAACAAGCTCTGTAGTTGTGTGTGTTGGGGTGGGAGGTTAAATGTAAACATAACTACCTAACTATTTAGGAGCAACTTCCATTTGTTCACTCCAGAATTGGCCTAGCAGAGGCAGAAATAGGTGTGCTAGTTAAGTTGTAACCTTACATGGTTCATAAAGGAACATGGTGAACTTAAAAACTTCTGTATGTCCCATAAGTTTGTTTTGTATAATATACCTGCTTTAGACATCACAATTATGCTTTTGTAGCTCTTATCTGTATGTGTTTTTCCTATTTACATCCCACAAATATATAGTCCAATTTCTGCATAATGTGAAAACTGTCCAAAATAAACACAGCAAGGAAATTATGTGCGTCTAGTAGCAATATTGGGTGGTTATGAAAAGTAGCTAAATTCCAAAGTGCAATTTCCAAATTGATAATACCTTTTGATTTTAATTAGCCACTTGCCAAAATGCTAGTTCTTTTTAAGTGCAGTAGAAATGGGTTTGAGTGAAAGTTTTTGAAATAAGGCTAATGTAAAAAGCATTTAGGGTGAAATATGTAAGCATTTGCTTAAAAAAATTTTCAGCTTTAGTTAAGCAAAACTTTGGCAATATCCATAGGGGGGAGAGAATGTGATTTAAGAAAACCTAACAAAAAGGAACATAATGGCTTAAAAACTGTGTTGTTTTACAAAAATAATTAATCCATTGTAACCTCTTTTCCCCCCCTCAGCTGCTCAGATAAAGAATTTGATGAGCCAGCTAGGAACCAAACAAGACTCCAGCAAACTGCAAGAAAATCTGTGAGTGTTAATTAAGTGAACACTTCAGTGTGAATTAGAATGATAGAAAGTTAGGTGATTGGTACTCTTCTCACTAGTCTTAACAGTGTCTGGAGTAAAAAGCTATATTGAGCATCATTGGGAAATACAACTTTGCTAGATAACTTTGACAGTAGTGTTACCTTAAAAGGTAAACTTAGATATTGAAAGCTGGGGGTGCCTATACACACCGTAGGGGCGGGATTTTAAATAGAGTAGCTCTTGGGAGCCACTCTGAAAAGCCATAGCATCTTGTGTATTCAGTGTCCCATGTTTCAAAATAGCCGCAAGGGCACTTTAACTAAAGCTCATCAAACCAGCTTTAGTTAAAGCGCCCCCACCATTATTTTGAAATATGGGATGCTGAATACATGAGATGCTACAGCACACTACTGGAGCATTCTTACTAAAACACTCCAGACTCAATTAAGTCTGCTCTGACACATGCTAATTGGAACATGTTGAAGCATGCGTACAGGCACCGTCAGTGATTATATTTGGGTCTTCTGTTTGGGGAAGAACTTCGTTTTCATTCAAATCTGCTTATATGAACATTTGTCTGAGTTAAAACTGACTGGAAGATAACAAATGGGTGTATGAGGCTGTGATCAGGAGTCAGCCCTTCATTAAATCTGCAATTATTTTAATATTTCTGTCCTTCCTATTTAAGTACTCTTGTCCACCATATAGTTCACCTTTTGCATATGTAGTAACTTGTATAACTTGCTTCTGTTGTAGATTGTGGAGATGTTATTTAATTTAAAAACTTGCACTTTTGTCTAAATGCTCTTTCCAGTGGCAAATGGAAAGTTTGAAGAAGCAGAAATTCTGCAGAATTGATTGTAGTAGCTCTTGCTTCCACAGATTTTGTTTCAAGGCAGCAAGGAAGAGAGAAAATAGTTTAGTGATCACTTTAAGATGATTTAATAGGGAGAGTGAAAGAGATATAGAACTTAACATTACTTTTAAGTGCATACAGTATATGGTACTTCAAATGTTTTGTGTGTGTTTGTATAGGTAGATGTTGCACAGAGTATCTTTAGGATAAAGTAACAGAAATATTTTAAACAATTGTGTGTGATCATGAAATTCCTGCTGCTTCTACTGTAAATTGTTTGAAAACAAGACTCTTCATTGCAATTCAGAGCAATTACATAAGAATCTGTTGTTGTTCTAGACAACAGCTACAGCATTCTGCAAATCGGCTTGCCAAGGAGACAAATGAGTACCTCAAAGAGCTGGGTTCTCTGCCACTTCCCTTATCTGCCTCTGAACAGGTTTGTATGCATCTAGTTTTAGTGGAATGGAAGGCAAGTGTTCTTATTCTGTTAAGAAACCTGGTAACTTGCTTTTTCATGACAAGAACCAGAAAATATATGTCCTCTAGTAGGATGGCCTCTGAAGACGGCAAACTTATGGTGCTTTAAATGGCAAATGAAACTTGAAATCCTTATTGCACCATGTCACTTGCAAGTTTGTAAAATGTAAGTTTAAGCTATAAGCTGGCACAGGTTTCTGTACTTCATTTGATTTGACCACTTCACTCTTTTTAGAGTCATGTCGTGTTTCACAGCATAGTGTAAGCCAGAGGTGTCCAGCCTGTGGCTTGGTGCCAGACAGTAGTGCCACAAGTGCCAGAAGTGGCACTGGCAGCCTTTGGATGTGGCACACAGCAAATTGGGAAGAGAACAGGCAGCACAGCAGCAGATTGCAGAGGAAACCAGCCTCATAGTGGTAAGAAAAAGGCATCAGAGTGGCACTCAGAGTGTGTGGGGCTAATTTGTAGCACACCTGCCAAAAAGGTTGGCCTCCATTGGTGAAACTATGACATCTCTTTGCAAATTAGAGGAGTTTTTGGTCAGCTTAGCATCCTGAGAAATGTCTCTGTCTAGTAGAATTAATGTTGGTAAAAGTCTTGAATCTCTTAAGTTCTGATTCTTACTTTTTATTCAGGACAACCACGGTGTTCCATTTTATATCATCCTTATTAATGTGAGAGTAGGTCTGGCTTAGTCACTTATGGAAAAGCATGGTAGTTTTTTTTTTGTTTGTTTGTTATGTATAAAAAGTACTTTGGTTTTCTCAGGATCATTCTTCCGGACTTGCAGGTATCCAGTGTGCCCTCCACATCTGAATCCGTTTTTTTAATCAGAAAGGCTTGTAATTTAAGAAGACCATAATTTCAAGCAGGTGCATCCCCGAAGAGTAGATCTGTACATATGATTTTTATATCTACATGCAGAGTGCTCATACACAAGTGAAGACTTAAGGCTGTGCTGTTTTCTTGTAGGCTGATTGCTTACTGTAACAAATGCAGTATACATTCTACTTCTAACAAGAGTCATGATTCCAAGAATATACTAAGCATGTGATGAGGCTTAAGGGAATTGAGATTTAATTACAGGCATCTAATGAACTCTTCTGCTTTCTGATGCAGCTCAATATAAAATCATGCTGTTGTATCTTATAGATTGCATAAGGAGAACAGAACGGGAACTCTTTGCTGCCTGCCTTCTGACTTACATAAAACAGGGATATTCCTCAAACACAGGCTCTTATCCTTTTTAGAACAAGTAGGGACTAAAACTCATTAAAACAGTCCTGCTTTTACAGATTCCAAAATGGAATGACTCAGTAAAAGAAATGAGCAGATAGCCTTACTGCTTGTTTAAAATAGAAATGAATGCCAGATTGTGAACTATCTTCAAGGAATGCTTCTGACCCTGCCTTTACCCCCTGCATTGAGAAGGAAAGATGGAACTTAGACCAGTAGTACAGGGTTGTTCTCCCTGTCCCAGCATAGAACATTTTTCACTTGTGTGTAATGTGCTTCTCCCTTCCCGTACAGTGGGATACATTGTTTCTCCGATTAATCAACATAGCATTCCTATGGCAATTACAGCAACTACCTAAATGGCATTCCTATTATTTTCCCATAGAAGTTATTGTTTGCTGTTTGAATGCAGTTCATTAGGTGAGAACTAGAAAACTTTTGCTGTGTAACCCAGCCAGTTTTGCAGACCACTAGTTTGGCTCTAGAAACCAAGGATGCTGGTCCTGAAACCAAACTAATGCAGCTGAAGGAAAAATTTTTTGTTCCAACTTCAAGTCCCCCCAACTTTTTACCAGGAAGTAGCAGAGCTACTAGGTGAAGAAACTCATTAATGTCATTACGGTAATCTTTAGATGGGTAGTACTATAACATATTAAAATGCAAATAGGTGTTTATTAAGAACTGTTCTTTAGCAACTTGAATAATTTGCTATATGAGAAATCTGACCAAGAGGAAAAGTCAAATTTAAAGGTAGTGTAAAGTCATACAGAAATACAGTATAGTAAAACCCTTGTTGGCCAGTGTCAAAGCTCTTTAAACCTGTAGCATTCAAAGTAAATATTTTGCTTTCCCTATAGGGAAAGTAGTGAAGAGTCTCTGAGTGTCTGATGGCTCTTGTTCCAATGTCTTGGGTAGCCAATACATAAACAAAAAGTATGTGCATATTAAACTAAAGAGGTGACCTCTATATGGCAACTAGGAGGAAATGATAACGTCAAACTAGAAGCAGCCTTGCAAGGTAGTATGGTCACAAGTAACACCATGCACAACAAAATTGCATGATGAAGCATGGAGGTAGTTGCTGTTGACAACCCCAGGCAGTTCTATAACTGTCTTTGGAGCACTGTTTTGGCTGATGTAGTTCTCTACATTAATTGTTGGGGTTTTTCTCCAATCTCCCTTTATTCTTAAAACTGAAGGTAGTAATTTGACAAGAAAAGGCTGAGGTTACAGATTCCTACCTTGACTAAGACTTGAAGGAGGCAGGAGAGAGTTATATCAACATAACGATGATGGTATATTAGATGGTATGACTAAGTGTAATAAACTGCTAGCATCTAGTACTTTGCAGTTCATCTTCAGAAAAGCATAGGAAGCTTCATTAATTTAGACTGAAAACTAGACTGAAACAAACAAAATAACCCTACTATAGAAATTATCTTTATTGTGAAGATAGATTGGATGATCAAATAGCTCTCCTCCTCCTGAATATTTTTAAACACTGTATCGAGGTTTCTTGCAACCCATTGTACTACTGAGGAACATTGGATTATAATGTTAGTGAATTGTAAACATTTGAACCATTTGTTTGTTTTTCTCCAATTCTTCAGCGTCAACAGAAACTTCAGAAGGAGCGTTTAATGAATGACTTCTCTGCAGCTTTAAATAACTTCCAAGCGGTACAGAGAAGAGTGTCAGAGAAAGAGAAGGAGACTGTAGCCCGGGCAAGAGCTGGCTCCCGTCTCTCAGTAAGTGTCTTGAAAAATGTTCTGTAGTGATTCTGATGAGTTCTGGAATCTTTATTGAGGTGTCTTGATCTTGGATACTTGTCTACAGACTTCATAACTATTTTGCTATGGCCCCAAAGTGTGCAGGTGAGGCCTTGGTGCTTTCTATATTCTGAAGCACTTGCAGCGCTAGCTGCTTGTGTTTTGATGTCATGCTTGCCTATGTTAGTGGAAGAGGAAAGCTAAAAAGATGAAAATACATTTTGGATGCTGGAGGGGGGAACCACACTTAGGTCTGAAACAATACTGTCTGTTATGGTATGTATTGGTACCAGCCTGTAGAACTCCAAGCTTCTTGTTCTTCCCCCAAAACCTTTATATCCTGTTACTGCCTCAATACCAGTTCAAGTTTCCTCCCTCTGAGGCTGATTAGAACTTGTTCTACTTATTATGTCTATAGCAGGGGTTAGCAACCCCTAGCACGTGTGCCAGAGCATGGCATGTGTAGGCATTTTGCTTGGCAGGCACATCTTGGAGCAGATAGCAGGGAAGGGGCTGGGGCTCTGCTGCCACAATAAGAATTGGGTCCCCTGCATCTCCCTTGCCATCTGCTCTGAAGTATGTCTGCATTGCCAGCAGTGAACCAGGCAGGGGCTCCATATACCTCAGTGCAGCTGCTTACAGCTTCCAGGCTACCTGCCACGGCCAGCCTGGGCTGTGGGCAGGCCCCTGCTGCCTGCCACAGAGCTTGGGCTGCTCGCAGCAGGTGGTATGGAAGCTGTAAGCAGCTGTACCGGGGTCTGCAGACTCCTGGCCCAGCTTGTTGCCAGTGGCAGGTACATGCAGGCCTCCAGGCAAATGGCAAGGAAGGGGCTGGGACTGCACTGCCACAATAAGGGTCAGGGCCCTAGCAGCTCCCCTGCCATCTGCTCCTGGCATGTCAGCATTTTACAGATCAAGGTTGTGGGTATTCTTGGCACTCTGCCCAAAAACAGTACGGATCCCTGGTCTATGGTAATCCTTGGATTTATTAAGAAGCAGTTGTAATAATACTGGATAATCAAAGCAATTTCAATTTCAATCTCTTTCCTGCTTTGCACAATACCTTTGGAATATATACTTGGATCTTTCCCTTTGCTGATATCTATAATCTTCCATTATGCATGGATGGGACTTTCGTATGTACATAGAGAAAGGGACTGACAAGCAGTTACAAATACAGTCAACTAAAGGGATTCAAACCATCATGATAACGGTCTTTAGCTTCACATAGGAAGAGCCCTACCTTGCTATTGTTGGTAGGTACCTATTAGGGCTGTGCGAAAAGCTATCATTTCGTTTTGACGTTTGTTTGAAAATGGTTGGTTGGTTACAGACAGTGTTTGTTTGCAAACCTTGTTTACAAAACACTATCATTTAATTTCAAAACTAAACAAAGTGTTTAGTTTCGTTTCAAAGCACTATTCCGTTTTGTTTTGTTGAAACTGTTTCGCTGTTTCAATGTGTTACAATGTTTATCCCATAGACTATAATGGGGAATCATGAAAATACCAAAAACTTTGTAATTTCTTGCCTGATTTGGATGAAAATTGCAGGGATGGTAGCCCCTTCTGAAGGCATGAAGCCTGAAAAGTTTAGAGGAGATAGGTGCAGAGATTTCTGGGAAACTGCACCTCAGACTCTTCAAAACACAACTCCTGATATTGCCGGCAGTGGCAGCCTCCTTTCATCTGGCAGACAGATCCAGGGCCCTGCACCCCCAGGAGGGCTGTGGGACTGTCGGACTCCTCCCAGGGGTGCAGGCCCCCCACTCTGTGCACTGGATGAGAGGAGGCTGCTGCTGCCTGGGACCAACACTGGGCACAGCCCACGCTCAGTGCCAGAGATGATTGCTGCTGCCACTGGTCCCAGGCATCAACAGCAACCTTCTCTCATCCAGCACGCAGGTCCAGGGGCTCGCACCTCTGGGAGGAGTCCAGCTCAGCCCCGCAGCCCTCCCAGGGGTGCGGACCCCCGAATCTGCATGGCTGATGAGAGGAGGCTGCTGCCACTGCCACTTGGGATTAGTTTTGAAGCCAACTAAACCTGATTTCAAAACTTGAAACATTCAATTGCCCTCGTTTTGTTTCAAAGTCTCTTGTTCTGTTTCAAACTCAAAACATGTCAGCTTCGAAACGAAACACTGGTGACATTTCGCACAGCTCTAGTATCTATGGTCTGTAATATTAATGACCCATTCCTTTCTTCCAGGCAGATGAGCGACACAGAGAGGAGCAGCTGGTCTCATTTGATAGGTAACAAGTACTCACACTCTGGCAATGCACTTTATCACTTCTGTTTGTAATTAAAAAGGTACTAGAGTAAGCCCCATAATGCAGCATAATTGAAATCAACACCTAGAGATCAGGCAACCCAATTTTTACAGCAGCTGTAACACATCATGTAAACACATCATATAATATTCTACTGAATGTGGTAAATTTTTATACCTCAGATGTTTGCAACCTGAATATCAACATATTAACTATTTCAGGACTAAATTGTTCTTCATGACCTTAGTCTTATTTAATTTTCTTTGGCTGTAATGTCAGAGCCTCATGAACAACAAGTTAATCCTAATCAAGGGTTTAGGGACCAACTACAAGCATGGGTGCGGGTGGAGAATACTGGTAGAAATAGGTAACCAGGCAGTTGGAATTACTTTTAACGTATCTTGGAGACCTCTTACACTTAAATATTTGTACTATAGTTGCTGTCTTGACCATAATTGTCCTATAGCTTGTACAATGCTGTGCACACCCCTGAGGCAGGTATGGTGGGGGCATGTGCCCCCTGATCTGTGCATAGGGTGAAAGTAAGCTGCCCACTGCACACTCAGGGCCAGGGCTGCTCCAGTCTCTTACTGGTGGCTGTGTTTGGGGTAGGTGAGTGGGGGGGGGTGAGGTGAGGTGTGTCAGTGCTGGGAGAAGGGGGCAATAGCCACCCCAGCATTCACTGTATTTCCCCCCCTCCCTCCCCCCAGTGCCGCCACCACCTGACCCATCCTGCCCAAGCACAGGCAGCCCCAAGCGCACAATTGGCAACCTGCCCTTGCCCCATGCACAGATTCAGGGGGCACATGCCTCCCCTGGGGGTGCATGCAGTGGCAGAAGCTGCTGCCCCTCCCCTACCTGGATGAGCTGCTGGCTCCATCCCACGTCACAACCTACTCCAGCTGGCCAGTGCCTGCCGCTGCCCCAGCCTCAATCCCTCCCTCACTGCAGGGGCCTCAATCTGCCCTCTACTCCGTCCATTTCCCCCCACCACACATACCAGCCAGACGCTGCTCTCCATGCTGCCAAGCTGCATATCAGCAGTCAGATCAATATCGGCCAATAATCAGCCATTGGCATTGGCCCAAAAATTCTTTATTGGTGCACCTCTAATAAAATGTGTGTATATGTGTGTGCATGTAGATTTTTCCAGGGAGGTGTTGGGAGGGCACAGGGTGGGGGAGCGGGGAATGTCATTGCAGTACAAGTAAATCTTAGAACAGAGCATTCTATTTGTGCACTGCTTCCTAGTCTCTTCACTGTTTATACTGGAATAACTTTATGCAAGACCTGCTTTTCTTTCTTTTCACCCATTCTGAAACAAGTAATTACTCAGTAATCCAACATGTTCTATATACAGCTGCAGTATTGGAATTCAATTCTGGATGTAGGTGCTTTTGTTTCTGGAGAAGGCTTTCCAGCTTTAATGCACTAGTGTTTCTCTTTGATTGTGGAGGGAAATATTTGCTTGTTTTGCTGTCTTTCTGCAGTAATGAAGACTGGAATCAAATGCAGTCTCAGCAAGAAGACACGGCTATAACTGAACAGGATCTTGAACTCATTAAAGAGAGGGAAACTGCAATCAGGCAGTTGGAGGTGAGCAGTAAATCCTGCCTGCATTTTCAGCTCTCTTCAGCAGTGAGACCAAAACAGAATATTCTCTAGTTTTCCCTTTGGGCTGGGCTCAAGAAGCATTCAGTGGAATCAAGAGCTCCTTTAAGAGTGATTTAAGGATACCTGTGGTGTGCTAGCTGTGGGGAGCACGTGGGGAAACTCCACAGCCTCTGCCACTCTGCTCTGCTTACCTCTAATTCTGGCCCTTCCAGCCTTAGCCCTGGTAGGCCCAGAGCTGTTCCCACTGTTTCTGCTTGGCTGGGCTGGGCCAAGGCCAGGGCTGCCAGCACTGATGCCCTGGAGCCAGAGTGGCTGCAGGAGATAAGAGGCAGAGGGACAGGCACAGGGGCAGGGAGGAGACAGACATGACAGGTGGTCAAGCACAGGGGTAGGGGTGAAGGGTGGGAGGGAAAATAGCATGAGGGGGGGCAGGAAGAGCAGGAACTTATGGGGACAAGAAACAGACGACAGGTGGCAAGAGGGGCAGGTGCAAGGTGGGGGCGGGACACAGGCAAGGAGAGCAAGGGACTGGGATGGGCAAACAAGTGGGCAGATTCTGGTGGTGGATAGGCTGCGTGAGTTCCCCCTACCAGTGCTTTCCGTATGGGGGGAGGGTGAATTTAAGATGACCCTCCAATTCTATACATAGAAAATTGTAACAAATGTGTAACTTTTCCCTGTATAGAATCTAATTATTGTGGGGGATGCCATAAATTTGAAGTTGTCTTAGATATCTGTATTTACCCAAATCTATTGTAATTTGTCACTTGTTGCTTTCAGGCAGATATTTTGGATGTCAATCAGATATTTAAGGATTTAGCAATGATGATTCATGATCAAGGAGACATGATTGGTAAGTACACTTGTACAGCAGATGCCCTGAAAATAACTGTATCCTCTTAATCCTGTTTTAATTCCATTTAGAAAGAGTTTTAGAAAGAGTTGGATTTGCTAAATGTTGTATACAAGTATCATTTGGTGTCTTATCCCATTGTATTCCTTGTTGAAATTTGATTAGGCTTTTAAAATAAGAATCTGAGTTTTCTTCTTTGTATTGTGTAGATAGCATAGAAGCAAGTGTGGAAAGTGCGGAAGTCCATGTGGAAAGAGCCAGTGAACAGTTACAGAGAGCTGCTTATTATCAGGTAAACATGCATGCTTTGCATTATTGTAGATAAGGATCAATCCTACTTGCACTAATTTGCACAGAACAAAGCAAAAATACTGTGGGCTTGTAACTAACCTGACAGGTTCACACTTCTCATTTGTACATGTGAAAGTCCCACCTCATGGATTTCCCTTGAGCCCTTATACTTGGTTTACTTTCTCAAGCAGAAGGCATTCATTAGGATACATAAACTTTAAAAACATAATTTGGCTGACTTTTATCATCTCCAGTATCATACCATTTTAAGGATGTTAAAGATACTATCACCAGGGACTGATTATCCTACAAAATTACATTAGAATGGACATGCTGTTGTCTCAGCCTTGTAAAACTGTCCCTTTAACAGCCAAGACAAAACTATATCTGCATGTAGCATAAATGCATATGCCCCCTATACTTGGATTATTTCTCACCTACGGACCTAGGCTTCCATTACTGTGCCATTTGCTACTCACTCCATTTCCCCCGCTTGCTCAGTCGCAGCTTGACCTACTTAGTCACTATCCACCTCATCAGTTCTTCCCTCCTTGGTCCCAAGAGTTTAGCTATCTTCATACCTATTTGCTGGAAGCTCTTACAGTATTTCTCATACAGAAATACAGCCCCTTTTGGTCTTGCAGTCCAGTGGTACATTATTTTGTGGAGGGGAATTTTTGATGGCAGGCACATCTCCTGGCTGTTGCACTTGAAGTTTTTGATACTGTAGCAGAAAATTGATCCTACTTCAGGCATTGTCACATCTAAGATGCCTTTTCTGGGATTTTTTTTGCCCTTCTCTATTGTAAGGAACCATGTAACCATGATTCTTGCTAGGTCGCTGTGAAAAGAATGTATATGCAATTAGAGCAGCAGTGTTATGATTCTGCTATTAGCTGAGGGGAAGGAAATAATGGATCTGACCAGAGAAGAAAGTCCTGAAGATTCATTGGTGACTGACAGCTATTTCTAAATTGAGATGGAACAACTCCATTCCATCTGACAAAACAACAGCTTCTCTGTCATGCAGCAACCTTAGTATTGTTGTCCCCTGTTTCATGCATTTCTTCACAGACTGAAGGGCTAGAAACAAACAAACCCCCCAAAACTGTGGCTACATGCTTTTGTCATGTTCCTCATCCTCTGAAACTTCCGCATCCTTCCTGAGGACTGAGACTTGACAAGGCTGCTGTGGGTAAAGTTAAAAACTACTCTGTATACTAGTACTCTGTGAGGATGTGAATAAAACAGAGGTATCAAAAGACAAAAATAACAGCAACAATGGCTGACTCAGTCTATCCAAAGACCCTTGTATAGAGTAGTTTCTTGGAACAGCTAATATAAACGTGCAGGAAGAGAGACTATGCATCCATAAACAGCTTATCAGTGTTCACCAATCCAGCTGTCTCAGAACTGTAAGAATAAAATATCCTTTCTTTAGTTGTATCCTCCTGATCTAGGTGTGCTAAAACTTCTCTGCTGTTTCAGTCAACTCAAAGCAAAGTTTGCACTTTACTAACAGCAAGTTTCATCCCACCTCATCTTAAGTGCTCATCCTACCATATACTGTTGCAACTAAGAATATCCAATATTAATCCTCACACTACATTATGGTAATAACTTAAAACAAAAAGTAACTTGTACTTTGGGAATCTTGTCCACTCTCCCCTTAAGTAAGGATGGATATGCTGTGCTCCAAATTTTTGTTGTTTTCTCTCCAGAATATGCTATGCCTCATATTTTTTTGTATTATTATTATTTGTTGTTAATGTTTTTTGTTCTATTTTCTCCATTAGAAGAAATCTCGTAAGAAGATCTGCATTCTGATTCTCGGCCTTGCTGTGGCTTCCATAATCCTAGGATTCGTTATCTGGCAGGCAACAAAATGAAATTTCCACGTGGAATGTAATCTCATTGCAGAGATTTCCACCCCCCTTTTCCCCCTCACACATCCCACAGGAGAAAACAGGCTGACTAGTCTTGGAAATGAGTTGAACAGCTTGAAAGAGCACAAACCAGAATTTCTTCTAGTGATAGATATTAGAAACTAATGTGCAGATAACTAGTACTTGGAATTAGTGAACCATGGAGACCAGTATTTATCAGTTAATGTACAAATTATATTGCTTAATGTAATTAATCTCCTGTGGTTTTTGCTTTCTGTACTGTATTATTATTCCCTGACCCAACTGTATATTGAATAGTGTGATAAATACTTGGAGATATCTTTGTTTTTTGACAAGTGACACAGTTTTAACATTTTTATATGTATAGTTTAACTTTTGTAGGACTGGAGTAGAATGATTCCCAAGAAGGCACTATACTGGTTCTCATTACCAGTAATTTCTAAAATCCTTAGTGCCCACCCCATGGATTTATTAGTCTCCAAGTGGCCATAGCCATTCTTTTCTAGAGAAACGTTACCACTGTATCTTTGAAAGATGAGCTGTGCATGAGGTGGCCAAGGTTAAAATCTCAAATGGGCCAAGTTACTGATCTGTTTGGCCTAGAGGTATTTGTACCTGGTTGGTTTTTATTTGACTGGTTTGTTTTTTGTTTTGGGGTGGTTTTTCTTTTTGTTTTTTTGTTTTTGTTTTTGTTTGTTTGTTTTTTTCAAATACAGTGTTCTTGGTGACAGTATATCATTTAACCTAACACACTCCTAAAAATACATTTTCCTTAGTTAAACCTGTTGGTGGATTATGGTCACCAGACACTTAAATCTTTTCTCATGCTACACCTTCAGCACTTAAGGTAAAATTTAAAAAATTCTCTTGAAATGCACTATGACATGTTCAGTTGCAGATTTCAGACTTGCACACTTCAGGGGGTTTGCAGTTAATAAAATTCACTTTAATTTTTAAGCACATTTTCAGTGATTAAAGCCATATGAAGGTTGTAAACCTTTGGCCTCACGTTTACTAGCTTAAGTAAGATGGTTCAGTAGTAGCTGAAACCAAATTGTTTAGAAATGGCTTGTTCATAATAGTTAATTGATATTAGGATGTATAGTAGGCATTCTGTGAAATGATGCCACTTATGTTTGGTAACTTCTATCATTTTACAAACAGAACTCTGAACTTGGTTAGTAAATCAGTGGTACTTTTTTGAATGGCTGAAAATCATTTGACCAACTGCTCCTCGGAAGAGATTTGTTTCCTCTTAATGTCTTACAAATAGGACTTGATAAAATTGTACTTGTCACACATTCTGATGTAGCTATGAAATGAAATGCACTGAAGGAATGAGATTCTAGCTAACATTTAGAATGTGGTGATTGCAGCATATTGATTTTTTTCTCCCTTCCCCCCACCTTTTTATTTTGTATTTAAATGTACTGTCTTGAAAGTATCTGCTCCAGGGTGAAAGGTTGTACTCATGCCAACATCATAAATCATCAACCTGTATAGCATTTTTCACTTGTTCATAATTTAGCAGTCTTTTTCAAAGAGAAAAACAGTTGACCTTCTTGTGAAGTGTACAAGATCTCCATGCAAAAATAAAGTGGGGTGTATTTCTGCTGAAAGCACAATAAATATGGCCCTTACTGTGTCATGTAAACTTGAATAAGCTTCCTCTCACCATGGTTCTCTAAATCTTTGTAACAACTAATTATTATCCTGCTCTATACTTCATATCAGGAATTGCTTCTTCAGGACATAAGACTTCTTCATGGATTGTATGCTGCATCTAGAACATCAAGAACTGTGCCTTTCCAATGTGCTATATCTGTGCGTGAAAAAAAACAAGTTAACTTTTCAAAGTGGTATTTCCAAGTCACAGCTCTAGGAGGTGCTCTGAATGATGCACTTAGCTTTCAGAAAGCTGTTGCCTCATCAAGAATGTATTTCTGTGTCAGCACCGTTTAGTAGTTCTAGAACCTCAGTTCATCTCTCCTGTGTTTCATCTCACCTGCGCTCCAATGCTCTATTTGGGGGTCTACTTGTGCCTTTGGGCATCCCTACCCACTGGAGAACTGGCATCAGCTAAAGGTCAGGGTGTTTGAGCGACTGCAGGCATGGGCAAGCCTGTTGCAGTGTGTCTTCCTTTGTGAGAGGGTGCTGGTCATAAATCGGCTGGTCCCGTCCATGCTCTGGCACTGCTTCAGCACTGGCCACACCTCCAGAACTGGCCAGGCTCTAGAGGCAGGTGCTAGGATTCTGGCAGTTATGGCACTGGATCTCTGCAGATGTCATGAGCCTTCCCTTGCAGGAGGGCAGGCAAGGCCTGGTCTGCCTCCCACTTCCACCTTCAGGCCCTTCAAAGGCTCCTATATGGTACCAGGAGCAAGGCAACGTGGTGCCTGATCAGCTGCACCTTTCTCTGCTGCTTCAAAGGGTTCTGATATGACTAGCATCTCTTCTGCCTATGAGATCTTCCAAAGTAGGACCTGGAGAGGTTGCTGGATTTCTACCAGGACCTCCTCAGGGCCTAGAGGTTGGTCTGTCACCAGATCCCCAGAGATGGTCACCCAGGGGGCTAACCTCCTCACCAGGCCCCTGCAAAAAAACCACCCAGGTGGTAGTGTTGGTAAACATCACTCATATTGGAAAGTTCCTGGACTATGCCAGAAATAACCCAAGGATTTTCCCTTTTCCCTGTTAAAATGAGAAATCTACATTTTTCTCAGAGAAATGCATAGATTTTCCACTTTTGCAAAGAGCTTTTTGCAGGTTGGCAGTTTCAGCCTGCAAGAGGGAGAGTTGGGCAGGGCTGGGGCTGGGGCTGCTGCCCAACCAGGTGGGGTTTGGGGCCCAGGGCTGCCATGCATAGCTGCAGGGCCCCAGCAAGAAGCAGGAGGCTCATCCAGGAGGCAAGGGGGTGGGGCTGGCTCCCTGCCACTTCGCACACTCTCAGGGGGATATGGGCATTAGGGATGTAGAAAGCTTCGGTTGCTGATTCAATTCAGAGATATAGCCCAATTCAGTGGCTGAATGTCTGAATCCAAATCAAATCTGGAGACCCGTTAATCTCTCCAAATTGAATCAGAAGCCTCCAATTCAATTCAGAGAGATGGGGAGAAATTTGATGATTTGGCCCTAGACGCACATTTTTTCTACATACCTCAAGGTACCAGGCGCAGCTCACGAATGCCAAGATGGTGGGGCGGATCAAGCGTTCCATGGGAGCACAAGGTGGGGCAGTCTCCCATGTGCTCAGTGATGGGCCCAGAACAGGACGAGAAGTACTTCCAGTTCACTTCCTGGTCTGCTGCAGAGCTTATGGGAAAACCACCCCTCACCCCACCCCTGGCTAGGTAACTGATGCCTTCTGAGTCTGGGGGGGCACCTGGGGTCCTCCTGTGGCTAAGCCCAAGCCTACAGCTGTCCCCCACTCAAGGCTCTGCTCCGGCTGTGCACCCCGGGGTGAGAAGGGGAGCTGCACTCTGCTCCCTGCTTGGGCTGCAGCAGCCACCACCTCAGCAGGCCCCATGGCACTCCTTACCCCACCGTCTCAGCAAGCTGGGAGATATCAAGTCGGAGCTGCCACCAGCTCTATGTGCTCATGCTCTGCACAGTCCATCATCTCATCCTTGTGTTCTGCCCCAACGACTGGTGGGACATCCTAGGCGAGGCCAAGGAGGAGAGTCCCTGGTGGACAAGTCTCTATTCTATCTTGATCCCATGAGCCAAGAGGCCTCAGCTAGTGGCTCCTTCATGGAGCCATCACCACAGGCATGTATCTGGTGTGCTTTACAGGCACTCCTGACACCTACCCCTTTTGCCGACAGGGGACCCTGATGCATGTCTACCTCAAGTGCATCAGGTTGCAGGCCCCATTCTGCCTCCTCCAAAACCTCCTGCTGTGGTTCTGGCTGCACTTCTCCCTGTACCTTTTTTGTTGTGCACTTCCCATCCGTGGCTCCACCAAGCCCCAAGATGTCCTGGTTAACCCCCTCCTGGCTCTAGCCAAACTGGCCATCTATAAAACCAAGAAAGAGGCACTGGCCAAGGGAACCCGGGCAAGTGTGGGGCTGTCTTCCTGTCACTCTTCTGGGCAGTTTCACTGGTCAATGTCTCCAGGCTCCCTTGACTCATTCAGGGGGTAGTGGCTGCTGGGCCGTGTACTTTGCTCAGTGTCCCCTTCCAGATCCCTTATTATTAATCTACTAGCTAATTGCCTGTCAAGAATGACGGATGAATTTCTAACAAAAACAAACATTTTACTTTTTATGTTTATTAAATTAAATATTTATAAAATTTAAATAAAGTAGGCTGAACATTTGAAGATAACAATCCCTTCCTGCACTTACTCTCATCCAGCACGCTGGAGGTGCACCCACCTATGTTGCCACCTGGCTGCCATCTATGCACCTCTTTGTTGGGCAAGGGCAAGGGCAGGTAAACTTCACACCTCGCAACAGCCGCCGATGCCCCAGGACTTCCTCTGCATCACCCGCAGGAGCCTCTTTCCCAGCTCATGGCTGGGGACGAGGCTGCCACTGCTTGCCCACTGCCTTGCACCCCTGCCCAGCTCCCACTTTTCCTGAGCAGCGAGGGGATGCTGAATGGGAAAGTGAACTGGGTAGGATCAAATTTTTTTCCCCACTGTTCCTTTAAGCAAATTTCTAATCCAGGAGTGGCCATTCCCTGTAATCCTGACTTAATATTAGGAGCTTCTGATGAGTCTAGGTCTCCCTGAATCCTAACCTTAGCCTCCAGAGTAGCAGGTGCACTTGAAGGTAGAGCTAGGGATTCAGAAAACCCTAGACAAATTGGAGGACTGAACCAAAAGCAATCTCATGAGTTTCACTAAGGACAAGTGTGAAGTCTTGCACTTAAGACAGAACAATGCCTTGCACTGGTATGGGCTGGTCAAGCAGCAGCTCAGCAGAAACGACCTAGGGGTTGCAATGGACAATAAGCTGCATATGAGCCCTTGTTGTGAAATGCTTGTTGCAAAGAACAACAGTATATTAGGTTGCATTGGTAGGAGCATTGCCAGATCCAGGGAAATGATTATTCCCCTCTATTTAGCATTAGTTTAGGCCACATCTGGAGTAGTATGTCCAGTTTTGTCCTCCAACTGATCAACAGAAAGCATTTAGGACAAATCTGAAAGTCTAGCAAAGGGCAACAAAGATAGCTATAGGGCTGGGGACCACAACTTGAGAGGCTGAAAGAACTGGGTTTATTTAATGTGGAGAAAATAAGACTGAAGGATTTAATACCAGCCTTCAGCTACCTGCAGGGAGGGTCCAAAGAGGATGGAGCTGGACTGTTCCCAGTGGTGGCAGATGACAGAACAAGGAGCAATGGGCTCAAGTTGCAGGAGGGGAAGTTTAGGTTAGATATTAGGGAAAACTTTTTCACTGGCACAGTAGTAAAACACAAAAACAGGTTACCCACCAAAGCTGTGAAATCTCCATCCTTGCAGGTTTTTAAAACCCAGCAATTCAAAGCCAGTGGCTGGCATGATCTAGCTGGGGCTGGTCCTGCTCCGAGCAGGGGTTGGACGAGATGTGACCTCCTGAGGCCCCTCGCAACTGTCATTTTCTGAGATTCAATGCCCTTGTCACAAGTCCGGAGTTAGTCAGCTTGAACGCTGCAACCCGCCCGCTTACGGCGCCCCCAAAGACCGAGGCACAGGGGCAGGTGGAGGCACAGACCTGGCAGCGAAGGCATTTTGCTTGCCTCTCGGGGGCATGGTAGGGAAGCGGCCAGGGCTGCGCTGCCACAACAGAGGCCGGGCCCCTCGCGGCTCCCCTGCCCGCAACGTCTCACGGGCCCAGCCTGCCAGTTGTTTTCGGCACTGCTGTAGCAGGCAGGAGGCGCGTCCCGTTCACCCATGTGTGCTGAGCGGCTCGGCTTCTCGTACTGCTCCTACCACTTCCTGCCCCCGCCCCACGGAGGCCTCCGAACGCGCGGCCTCTTCGAATCCCCCGCGCGCCACTGGTCTGACGCGCCGTGACGTAACGTGACAGAATTCTCCCGCCCCTTCGCGCAGCTCCTGCGCATGCGCACCACCCCCTCCACCCGGCCGCGCTCTCGCTCTGACGTGCCGCGCGATGCATCCTGGGATGGCGCCCGGCGGCGGCGGTCCGCCTGTTTCCCATCCTGCCCCGGCGTGCTGAATGGGGCAGACGCAAGATGGCTGCGAACGCGAACTCGGGTGGCGGCGGCGGCGGGTCGCTTTTCGACTGCCCGAGCTGGTGAGCGCCGCGCTGCGCCGCGCCGGGCGGGGCCGGGGGAGGAGCGGAGCGGGGCGGGGCCGGGGGCTGTTTCGTGCGGGCCGGGCCGGCGCTGCGGGGCCTGTGCCCGCTCCCAGCTCCCTCGGCTGCAGCTGCAGGCCGAGGGGAAGGTGGGCTCCGCCTCCCCGGGCCCGGCGCAGCGAGGAGCAGCCCGACTTGAAATGACAAGAAGCGCTGCTGTCCAGTGCGGTGGCCATCAGGAAGCGGGCCGGGGCCGAGGCTGCTCCTTGAGGAGGGCTGGATGCCTGCAGCTGTGGTGTTTTTCCTCCACGGGACCCTGCCTCATTCAGCGGCCGGTTGATGGTAGTTTCTGAACCACTGTTTACTTGATCGTTCCCCACCCTCCGCGCCCGTCACTGTATGTGCTGTATAATCCTGCACTCCCTTTACAACCTGCACCAGATAAAAACTTCGGTAATTTATTCCTGGGGTTTTCTCTGATCTTCGTCCCCATTGTTTTTGAAGTCTGCAGCACATTCGTAGGTGCCCCTGAGCGTTTTATTGGTGATTCTCCACCTGTGAAACAATTAAGTAGCACAAAGAGATTGAGGCTAAATTATGAATTGCTGGCTCCTTTGGGTGCTCATTTGGAGGTATTTCAATTTTTTTTTCTTGAGCTCAAACATTTTGAGTACATTTTTGTGAGTACAGACCTGATGATCGTGCAAGGTCCCTTGGAGTCATAATGTCTACGACATTTTTGTAGCAGTTAACATTCAGAAGGAAAAGCCTCTGTGCAATTGAGACCGGTGTGATCACGTATGTAAACAAGAGGTTTGACGTCCAGTTCTACGTGCAGCCTCCTTTCTGGCAGTCGCTAAGCTCTGAGTACTTGCCTCTGCAGTTTGAATGTTATTTATTTCACAAGTTGTTCTTTATTTCTTTTTTTAAGTAAAAAGAAAATCTCTTAGATGATACTGACTCCCACATGAATCATCAGCAGGGCTGGGAGCTTGACCCTACAGACTTCTACAACACAATGAATAGCTGGTAGCTGTAGCAACCTGTTACCTTCCGGATGCTAAATGGAGCTCTTATATTTTTTCAGTGAGATTCACAGCTATTTTCCAGGCAGAAAAATACAGAAGCTTGGTTCATTTTAATGTTCTGGAGAAGGTTATTCATTTTTTTTCTATGAATGTCTTGCTCTGCTCACCTTTGCTTATGCTCTCTTTCTAGCCTGCACCCAACCCAGTAGCGTAACTAGGGGTGGGCAAGTGGGACCCAAACCCTGGGCCCTGACAGAGGTCATGTCAGAATGTAACAGGAGCAGGAGTAACAATGGACACCTCCCTCACTGCTTTCTGGTAGGGTTTTGTTCAGGGTGGAAAACTTTCATGCTGCAGGCAGGGGGACATGCATGCTGCAGATCACGGCTTTGCCCTGGGTCCTTGCAGCAGTGGCAGTGTGGTCTGGAGCAGGGCAGAGCCATGATCTGCTGCCTGCACGCTACTGTCCAGACTCTGCATGCTGCAGATTGCAGCTCTGTCCTGGCCCTGACCAAGCTGCTTCTGCCGCAAGATCCCGCTGGCTCTGGAGCAACCCCTGCCCTGCTGCGCTCCCTGCCAGCATGGCTGGGGCTGGTCTTCATGGCAACCCCTGCCTTGTGCTATCATGGCTGGGATCTCCATGGAAACCAGCCCCGGCCATGCAGGCAGGAGCTGCTGGGAAATGGAGTCCATTTGTTAGCCAGTTCCATCATTTTGCACCACCACCCCCCCCCACTAGCTGTTCCTAGACCATCTCCAACCAGTGGTTATCCAACCTCTTCTTGAACACCTCCAATGATGGAGAGTCCACAGCTTCCCTCTGCAGTCTATTCCAGTGTTTCCAAACCTTTTCTAGCCCAAGGCACACTTACATTAATAAAAGTTTTCTGCAGCATACCTGTTAAGGTGTCCTCCATCCTCATACCTATTGTAGCTCATTACCCTGGCAAAATTCCATGGCATACCTGTTCATTTCTGACTACACACTTTTCATAGATTTCATAGACATTTGGGCTGGAAGGGACCCCAGAGGATCTTCGAGTCCAGTCTCCTGCCAGGGGCAGGAAGTCAGCAGGGATCGTAGGATCCCAGCAAGGTAAACATCCAAATATGTCTTAAAGGTATTCAGAGTGGGTGCTTGAATCATCCCCAGCAGCAATCAATTCCAAACCTTGGGGGCTCAGATAGTAAAGAAGTTCTTCCTTATGTCCAGCCCGACTCGGTCGCAGAGAGTTTGTGACCATTCAATTTTGTCATTTTTTGGGGCGCTCTGGTGAACAAACATTCCCCCAGAACCTGGTGGACCCCCCTGATAAACTTATAGATGGCCATCAGATTGCCCCTAAGCCTGCACTTTTCCAGGCTGAAGAGTCCCATGGCTCTCAGCCTCTCATCATAAGGTCTGTTTTCCTGACCTCTGATCATCCACGTGGCTCTCCTCTGCACTCTCTCAAGCTTCTCCACATCCTGCTTGAATTGTGGAGCCCAAAACTAGACACAGTACTCCAGCTGTGGCCTCACCAAGGCCGAGTACAATGGGAGAATGATGTCCCAGGATTTGCTTGAGAAGCATCTATGGATGCAAGCCAGCATTTTGCTTGCTTTACTAGCTGCAGCACACTGGTTGGGAAACTGTGGTCTGTTCCACTGCCCCACTATTCTAACAGTGAAGAAGTTTTTTCTAGCTATCCAATCTAAACTAATTTTGCTGCAGCTGCAAGCCATTGGTATACCTCATGCTGCAGCAAGAGAGAAGTGTTCTCCCCCCTCTTAATTGCAGCCCTTCAAGTATTTGAAGACCACTATCATGTTCCATCCTTTTCTGCAAGCTGCACATGCTTAAATCCTTCAGCCTCTCATCATATGATTTGCTTTCCAAGCCCTTTATCATCTTTCTTGCCTGCCTGTGGACCTTTTCCAACCTCTCCATGTCCTGTTAAAATGTGGAGCCCAGAACTGCAAACAGTACTCTGGATTAGTCCTAACTAATGCAGAGTAGAGTCACCATCACCTCCCCCATCTTGCAATGAATTCTTCTGTGGATGCATCCCAAAACCACATTTGTTTTTTGTGCAGCTGTGTCACACTGCAGATTAGTCTGTAATCTACCAAGACTTCCAGATCCTTTTCCATAGTGCTGCCATTCAGCCAGGTATCACCTATTTTGTATTTGTGTTTTTGATTATTCTTCCTGTGATCTAGTACCCTGCACTTGTCAGCATTGAACTTTATTCTGTTAGCTTCAGCCCAGCTTTTCAATTTCTTGAGATCCTTCTGAATTGCCCTCACAATCTTCCATGTTCACAGTCCTTCTCAGTTTCATGTAGTTCACAAACTTTCTCAAAAAGCTTTATATGCAAGTATCCAGATAATTAATAAATACATTGAACAGCATTTGGCCCAGACTAGACTCCCTGTGAGATTCCACTCAGAGCCTCCTGCCATTTTGACATGGACCTGTTAATTTTGTGGCCTTTGAACCAGTTTTCTGTCCACCTTATAGCAGTTTTGTCTAGTAGCCTACATTTCTTCAATTTGTTTACAAGAAGCTTGTGGGGGACTTTGTCAAGAGCCTTCTGAAGTTCAGATATACTATATCTACAGTATTCCCTTCATCCACCCAAGTAGTTACTTTTCCAAAGCAGTTTAAGTCTTTTTTTGACACAATTTATTTTTCATAAATCCATGTTGGCTACTTGCAATCAGCCTTTCCTCCTCCAGATGCTTCCAAATGAACTTCCCTAGGATAATGCTCCAATAACTTCCCAGCTATTGAGGTGAAGCTAATCTCAGGTCCTCCCTTTTTTGTTGTTTCTTTTTCCTTAGTTTTTTTTTCTTAAAAGGGGCACTACATTGGTCCTTTTTCAGTGCTCTGGTACTTTACCCATCTCCCACAACTTCATGAAGATCATTGCATTGCCAAGGACTGAGAGTGCCTCTGCCAGTTCCTTCAGTACCCTGGGATGAAGTTCATCTGGCCCTGCTGACTTCAATTCATTCAGACCAATCAAAAGCTCTCTGACAGTCTCTTATATTATCTCCTCCCTCAGCTGGCCCCCTTCTTTATCTAAATAATCCTTATTAGGTGCCTTGCTGTAGCTTAATTTTTTTGTAAAGACTGAGGCAAAATAGCTGTTAATGTAGCTCTGCCTTCTTTGTATCTTCTATTAAGAGTTCCCTTGGGTAGTTAACAGTGGATCCATAGTGTCCTATGTGCCTCTAACTTTGATATGAAGCATACTTGGTTTGACTAGTATCTAGGAGTGGTATGGGAAGGAAGTATACTTGACACAGGCAGAAACTTCATAAAATAATACTGTATGCTTTTACAAATTTCTGCTAATTGTGAATGAACTGAAGTCTTTCAGATTCTTATAATTTATCCAGACTTGGCAGATTTTCACTGCAAAAGCAGAAAGGTGGACCCCTGATACGGTAGCAGCATTTTTGCCAATCTGCAGAGCATGCAAGTAAAAACTTCTCAAATCATTGCAATATTTTTAAAGGAACAATATAACATTGTTCCCTAGTATTTCTTGGTAATAACTAAGCTGTTTTCACTTAATGTTCTAAAATTTCAGCTTCCAGCAAGCACCCTGCATAGAATAGTTTAGCTCAAAAGTTTACATTTTGGCACAGTTATAAGAAGCTAAGAATGAATTTTTATAATATAAAGTGTTAGGCAGTTGTGGCTATTGATGTTTAAATGTACCGACTGGTATAAGGGATGAAGACAGTAGGTAGAAATTCTTTTAATTTGACTTGAAATTTCAATTTGCAGTAAAGATGTAGTCTTATGCTTTTAAACAGCTTTACTTACTGTTATAAACTCTGCTGGCTCTTACTCACTTCTAAAGTTATTTCCATGAGTTAAGTCTTACTTTCTTCTGAATGCAACTATGGAATGCAAAATATTAACATGAACAACAGGTGTGGATTTTTAAATACTGTCCATGTGAATCATAGATAAAACATGATACTTTACCAATTGCTTATGATTCTTCAAAGTAGGTAGGATTTGCAAGAGCAGTCTTCTCACACTCCTGGCTATCTGAATCCCAGACTATCCAAAAGTTTCAAATGTCTTCTGCAACTTTCATATAATTTGGGTGCCCATATCTGTTGAGTGTACTATATCTATTACAGTGCCTGCATATTAAGTGTAGCTGGCAATTGATGTAAGCAACCTGTTGGATTGGGAAGCTAGGTAGAAGAGGATGGATCCAGTGTAGTGGTTGGCCTATGCAACACTGAGCTGTATTAGCGGCATGGGAAAGAATGTTGACTTATGGCGCAGGGAGTAAGAAAAAAGTAAGTTTAAAGCTATTTTAGGTATTGAGTCTACCAAGTCTTGTCTAGGATGAGGTTTGTCTCAAATTCTCTAAGTCTAACTCTGTTACACCCCCAAAGTTCCTGCCTATGGAGTATTGGTACCAGTGTATACTAGCTCCTGGTGCGTTTATCTCTGTGGTCTAACAGAAATAAAACAACATGGGGGTGTGGAATCAGTGACTAGTTTAATATAGTACTTTACATTTGATAGTACTAGTGGAGCTGAATTCTTGCAGCTGTATTAGTGCAGTGGTACCCAACCTTTTTGTCCGTGGAGCCAGATGGGCAGTGGGCAGTTCCTCTGTGGGTAGGATCTAGCCGGTGAATGCAGTTTGGTGCCTGGGGCTTGCAAAGCACAGCCACATCTGACCACACAGGAGTGAAGGGGAGGGGGATCGCAGTCTGACCCCGATCCGGCCATGTAGAGAAAGGGAGTGTGGCCTGGCATTGTGGAGAAAAGGGGTACAAGCTAGCCCCAACTGGACCGCATACGAAGAATGGGGCTTGGCCTGGCCTTGATCTGTCCGTACAAGGAGACTTGTGGCCCAGCTGTAACCCACTGCGTGGGGCTGGGGATTTTTGGCAGTGTGGAGAGTGGTACTAGTAACTGCCACTGTTCCCCCGCTGCCAAATTTCCCTACCTGTGGGAGCACCACAGACCAGATTCCAAGGCTCTGCAGGCTGCATTTGTGCCATGAGCCAGAAGTTGAGCACCCGTGTATTAGTGAGGAGGCAGTAGCTGAAGAATAAAACCACCCATCTAGAACCAGTCTTCATGACCTTGTAGCAAAGGAAGTTTCAGGAGTGGGTAACCTAGCAGCAGAGAAGCTGTAGGATTAACAATGGCTTTTATCTGTGGTGAACTACTGTCTTTAGTGAATTTTATTGATCTGTACTTTAGACAGAAAGAGAGAGAGAGATTTCCCTCGACTACCTGGTTCATTTACCTATTTCATATTAAACGAACTGTTTCCTGGGGCTGGAACCATTATTAAATTATTGTTATGTAATCGGGAATATTTTTTGTTCAATAAATTGACCATGCTTTGTGCTCTGCCCTTATCCCTGTATCTTGTGCCCAGATCTAGATTATGGTTGCACTATCCGCTCCACAAAAACCTTATCTTTGCAATCAAGAGCCCCTCCAACAATAGGGTTCTCAAATTGTGGTCTACAGGCATTCCAACAATAAATAATAGTTTTCTATTGATTTTTCTCCTTTATTTCCAGCAGATGAAAAATACACCAAATTCTTTCCCATAATGATTTCTCTGGGAAGCAACTGCTATCATTGCTATAGGCAGGTTCAGTGGTAATGAGAGAAGATCCACACAATTTCATATAGAAGGAGAGGTATCTATAATATAGTTTCTAAATTAAGTTTGGTTTACAGTATAAAAAGCTTTGAGAGCCTGTTTACTATGCTGTGGTGGTTGATTTATAATATCACCAGGGATCAGATGAGTGACAAGCAACATTTTTGCATGAGGTACAAGTGACTTTTCTTTTTTTTTTTTGCATGTGGTTTGAATAGAGCAGGGATGTCAAACTCATCTGGCCCCATAAGCTGGATACAGGGTCCAGAGCTGGTCTGCAGGCTGGATTGGGCACACACCTAAACCCCACATTCTGGGACCAGCCCTCAGGTCTAGGCTGGTATGGACACTGCATGCAGCACATGCCCTGCACCAGTTGTGCTGCTTGCAACATGAGTGCTAGCCCCAGCCCAGTACTGTGCATTCAGCACATGGGGCCAGTCTGGCCAGGTGTTACACATAGTGTGCACTACATGTGGCACATGGGGTGGTCTAGTGTGTGTGCTGCATGTGGTGCCTGTGCCAGACTGGCTCTGAGCACTGGATCCAGCACAGGTGGCCTGTGTGTGGGTCTGATCTGGATTAGCATCAAATCTAGTGTGCAGGGTTAGTTCAACACAGGCATCATGTGAAATGCCCAACTCAGACCAGTCCTGCGCTGTATACAGCCCACATCAATTGGGTTCCACATGGAGCATGTGGGGGTTAGAGCCAGTGCTGGCTGCATGCTGCAAGTAACACTGCAGGCTGAACAATACTGCTCCACAAGCCAGGTGAAGCCTGTCAACCATATCTTTGACATCCTGGAATAGAATAGTGTGTTAAAAATGTTTCCATTCTTCTTCCGATTCTTATGACTTTCTGCCATTGGGCCAGAAACTGTCTGTTGTGGTTGAATTTTAAGACCTGTCAAGACTCTGTATTGCTGGCCAACAACCTTTATAATCTGTAGGCCAGAACAGGTCGGCCCCAGACTGGCACAGACTGGGTTGGATTTGGTGCATCAGCATTTGGGGAAAGGAGGGCCGGGGGCATGGTTTGCCTGTGCCCTCACTAGAGCCAGGCACTGCTGCTGCTTCTCCCAATTTCCCCACCACCACTCTCTGGCTGCAGCATGAGCAGGGTGGATTTGATTTAAATTGCATCGATTTAAATCACTGGTCAGGAATCCTCAATTTAATCTACGTTTTCTAGAAAAAGCACATTCTTGTTCATTGATACCCTTTATTCATTTAACTCAGTGGTTGTCATTCAGGGGTACACATACCCCTAGGGGTACTTAAAAAGGTTGTAGGGGGCACGCAGAACAAATGAGAATAAATTACTGTTTTATAGAGGTGTACCGGTACATCAGTCCCATGTTGGATCGGCACCAATATAAGGAAAATTGACTGTATCAGCAATCGGCTTTTTTTGGTTGGTGTGGCCGTTAACGTGGCCAATAAATACCCAGTGCATGCATGCAGCTGCAATGCAGCACGCAGGTTGCCAGGAGCATAGCTCAGCAGCATAGAGAGCAGCTGAGTCTGGTTGGTAAGTCTGTTGTGAGGGAAGTGGGGAGGGGAGGGGGGGACTGGGGCCACAGTAGTGAGGGAGGAAGTGGGGCTGGGGCTGGGGCTGGGGCAGGCGCTGGCACTGCACAGCCAAGGTAGGGCATGGGATGGAGCCACAGCTCATCAAGGGGGCGTATCTCCTGCTGCTGCATATACCCCAGGAGGGCATATGCGAGGTGTGTGCCCCTGGATCTATGCACAGGGTGAGGGCAGGCTGCTGCTGTGGGCTGGAGCCAAGGCAGCACCGGGCTTTTCCCAGCTGAGGGCCTGGGGCTGGGGCTGCACTTAGGGCAAGCAGCTGTGTGGAGGAGGGAAGGGGCATGGGGGCAGCTTGAGGCCTCCACAGTGAGGGAGGGAGTTGGAGGTAGGGCAGAGGCAGACACGGGATGGAGTCATGGGTGGCTCGTTGCGGGGGGGAGCGGTTCCTGCTGTTGAATGCGCCCCGGGGGGAGGCATGAGGGGCATGTGCCCCCCCGGATTTTTGTGCAGGGCGAGGGCAGGCTGTGTGCTATGGGCTTGGAGCCAGGAGCTGTGCTGGTTTCTTCCCAGTGGGGGCTGGGTCAGGGCTGTGCTCAACGGGCAGGGAGGGGGTGGGGTGGGGTGGGATAGGTGGGGGCAAGCTATGGCCACCCCAAAAATTCACCATAGGGCCTGCCCCCCTTCTCCCCCAGCAATAGCTTCCCCTCCCCAGAGTTGTCATCACCTGACTTGGCCCCACCCACCCCAAACACAGCCCCATCCCAGCCCCCACCAAGAGGCCAGTGCATCTTCCCCATGCATGCTCTTTTCCCCACACACAGGTTGGGGGGGCACATCCCCCTGTGCCTGCCCCATTGAGGTTTGCAGCAGTGAGAACTGCCCCCCAGATGAGCCATCCGTGGCTGTGTGCTCTGCCTCAGCCTGACTGGGCAGTGCCTGCCCCTGCCCCTGCCTCAGCCCCCCTCCTCCCCTCACTGTGGAGGCCTTGATCTGGCCCCTCCACACACGATTACTACACACACGATTACTGCCCAAATGCTGCTCTCCAAGCTTCTGGACTGCATTCCTGGCTGCATGCATGTTGCAGCTGCACACATGCACACAGCATTTATCGGTGACATTATCCGCCACATTGGTCAAAAAAAAAGTCAATTGCCAATAACATCAATTTTCCTTTTATCGGTGACAATACAGTATGGACCAATACATCAGTGCACCTCTAATGAGCATAGCTGGAAGCAGTAGCGCAGGTACAACTCGCTGCCTAGCACTGGCACCCGGGGGCTTAGGCAGTATGTTACCAACCCACGATCTATGTAATTTGGTATAAATTAGTACATTTCAGATGCCAGAATCGTTGCTCTTCACAAGCATCTTTGAGCCAAGGTGAAGTTGTGCCTGACATAGATGTGGCAATCCCAAGGGAATGTGGTCCTTTAGAGCTCGTGGAATTTCACCTTGCCCTTCAACTCAGACACAGGGATGTATGTAATAGCCTGGTTGCATAGTTCAAGGTTTTTAAGAGGCACAGCTAAATTTAGGGTTCTAAATTCACATTTTAAATCAGGCCATTGTTCAGGTGTTTAAATTAACACAAGTTAAAATGAAACTCATCCTGTTTGCTTCATTAGCAGCTAACACTTTTTTTATTTATAAGAGAATTCTCCTTTTATATCTATTTTAAACAAAATGTTGCCATAGCAGGAGGCTTTCCAAAAGTAAACTGGATATAGCTGAGGAACTGTTGTTAGTTGTGAGAGGGGTGAGCATGCAGAGTGCATTTAAGGACTGACAAGACTTTCTGGTATAAGCTGGGCGTTCTTTTGGAACAGAGGAGGGGGAAGGGCTTGTGAATGTGTTTGTCAGTGAAAGTATGATTGAGTCACTAATGGAAAAGACTAATGTGATCCTAACATGTCGAGCAAGGTATTTCCACTAGAGATGGGAACTATTAAGGCATTGTACAAGGTACTGGTGAGATGGCATCTGGAGTACTGGATACAGGTGACCAAACTGTACACAAGAAACATTCATTTAAATCAAGGCAGGTTTAAAAGTCCTACTAAGATGGTTGGGGAAAGTAGAACTTATTTTCTGAGAGGAGACTAAAACAATTTTACATATTTAGCTTAAGGGATGTGATATCCATGTTGGAGGTAACTGACAGGAAGAAAAAAAACTATAAAGCTAAGGCTTTATAGTTGGCACAAGAACAAATGGGTAAGCTGGCCATGAATATACACTGGAAACTAAAAGATTTCTAACCATAAAGGAGAGAGGTTCTGAAACAGTCTTCCTTTAGAAGTAGCAAGAGTTTGAGGGAGAAGGGGGAACGGTTTTAAGATAAACTTGATCAAGATATGAACAGGACATATTTGCTTGGAACAGCAATGAGTTACACTTGATGATGTAGGAGACCAGTTTTGGTCCTGTGTTCCTGTGACTTCAAGAATGTCATTATGTATTTTCAGTGAAAAAACTTGAAGCATATTGAAAGCATTAAGAGCAGCCCAAAATAAATGAAGTAGTGTTCAATACTGCAGAAAGGCCCAAAAGAAAGGGAATAGTTCTTTGCCCTCTGTCCATTAACAACATGCTCGTATCCACAGTGATCAAGAAGTCCTTGGCAAGAAGGATCAAGAGCTCAGTCTTGCCCATTTTGAATTTGAAAACTGAGCATTCACGAAGAAATGTGTACAGGGATCAAGATGGTGGTTTGGATGGTGAAAGAGATGTTATTAATAAAAAATCTTTGTACCACATTTCTAAAGAGTAGGAAATAAAGCAAAAGATGATGGAGGGCTGTGGTTCTGCTCTGTCATTGCTTTTGGATGTTAAATTCTGGGATGATATGGCTGTTGAGCATTGTGCACATTGCTTTGCAAGGGTTTCTAAGCTATCTTGCCAAACACTAAGCATATTTTAATAAGCATGAATTTTATAGGTAATCAGCTAGAAAAATTTCAGTTACAAATTGGATTTCATGAGTCGGCTGTCAAAGTGCTCCAGTGCTGCTGCTTTTGCCTGGAGCTTTCCAACAGTTGCAAAGAAAAAATAAGTGTTGTCTCTTAAATTATAGTTATTCAGAAATATTTGGGTAGTAGTGCAGTTCAGAAACGCATCATTTCACTCTCATTGCTTTACAAATAAATTGCAGGAGCCCAGAGATAAGCAATGATCCTTTGATGGCAAAGGATCCAAAGGATGATGACATATGGAGGGATATTGGAGGTGAATCATTATCAGAACCAGTGAATCCTTGATAAAAGAATTTAAATTCAGGAGTTGAGATACTTTTTTTCATTTTTGGCAGTTGAAGACATAACCTGGAGGCTTTATATTTTATCATAATTATACTAGCTACAGAGCTTCATGTGAAAAACAGCCTACAAAGAGGATTCTGGGACAATTAATTCCCTTTAAAAAATCTTAGCCATCCCCATCTACCCTAGCTCGGAGTTACCTTGGTTTCTCATAAAGCATTAACCATGGAATGTGTTGACAACAACAGCACCCTCTCTGATCTAATCTTTCATTCAGACTGGTTTACTGCTTTGGCAACAGGTATTTGAATGTTTCAAGATTGTCTAACTTCAGTGAATTATGAAGGATGAATAACGTAACCAGTGAGAGGTGTGTTTATCTGCAAGCAGAAATTATCTAAAATACCTCAAATAGAAAGCAGTTGAGGCAGTATTTTGTTACTGCACAGTAAATCTGACAAAACTTGAGTTAGTTTGGTATTTATAGTGTCATATTGCTAACAAATATTAGACTATTCATAAAACAAATATTTTTCTCTCTTAAATTTATAGGGCAGGAAAACCTCCACCTGGCCTTCATTTGGATGTTGTAAAAGGAGACAAACTAATTGAGGTATGAAAATAGATGCAGTAAGTATTTGATGCATCCTGTAGGAAATGTGTATGTAGAATTAAATCCCATTGCTTTGCTTCCTCATTCTCTTCCTCTTCACACAGATCCCAGTCAGACGGATGTGCTGTGTGTGTTAGCTAGAAGGTGATTGGATTTGCTAATTAAAGAGGTATATAGCTGGAGTGGTTGGGTTGCAGTTACTTCAGTAGGGTATTCGGATCCTAAAGAAACAAACTACAGTGACAACAAAACCTACACATGCATCTACATTTAAAAAAGTAATGAAATTATTTACAAAAAAGAAAAGGATCTACATAAAGCAATTTATTTGCCAGATTTAAATGGCTTATACCAGACTAAATATTTGTTTTCTTTCTTGTTTAAATAAGGCTGGGGAGCCCAAATTTAAAATCCAAATAATAGCATTAAAAAGACTTATTCTGAGCTGCTTGTTGCTGGGATGTGTTACTTCGGTTTGCTTTTTAGTTTTATTTTACAATAAAGATGATGTTTTTACCTTGTTCATCAACGAGAGCAAAAGATCACAAAGTAGAGGGAGACAAAGTAATAATGATAAAAAAGAAATTCAGCATTTAAAAATAAACATGAGACTAAGTGAAGATAAGCCAAAGATGCTGAAAGTCTCTAGTCCAGTGACTCTCA
>JAGPOW010000145.1:7406327-7418617 GCA_030014935.1 Caiman crocodilus
GGCCAGGAAGCAGCTACAGCAGGAGCAGGCACTCCTGCTGCATAGGTTTATTTCATAAACCTATGCAGGCAGCCTGCTTCTGCTGCAGTATTTCCTGGTCAGACTCCACACAAGGCTCACTGGGCACTTCCACCTGGTTCTGGTGGTGTTGGCACCACATCACCCTTGCAAGGGGCTTGCAGCATCCCAGAGTGCAGTGTTGCCCATGTACAGAACCACAGCTGGAAGAAGCACCCTGTGTGAATGCTGTTCCTTACTGCAAAGGTTCCCAACCACCGGACTGGCTGCTGGTCCTCAGTATGCTGGTTACTTCTGGTCTACAGTTTGCTGGTCCACGGTATAAAAAAGTTTGGGGACTGCTGCCTTACTGGGAGGGCCTTCTTATAGTTTATGTTGGTAGACTTCCAAAGCAGATGAAACTGAAACAGAAAAGGCATTCTTAATTTTGAATAGGTGTCCACATAGGGAGTAATGTAGTGTAAATACTGGATTTTACATTCATACCCTAGTTTTTTTCAGTACGTTTCTTGAACAGACAAGCTATCACTCTTCAGGTTCTTTTTATCACATTGTGTTCTCCCACCACCTGCTTCTCTGTATGGTCTATTTAGAACATAAGGTCTGTGCAGCAGATATTATGTTCTCTCTGGCTTGTATAGGCAGAGCATAGTCACAGTCCAGTAACAAGTACTTAACACGTTTAATTAGTGAGGGCCTGGTGTCTCTAATCTAGGTCTCTTATGTTGTGTTGTAATCTTTCATCTTGCCTTTCTACCAAATATAAGCCATTTCCAACAACTTTAGCGTGAAAAATCTTCATCTTTCAGTTGTCCTGCACTTCTGTATTCCAGTTTCTCTGACATTGTTACTGCTAGCAAAATAGGCTGAGAGCTGGCGTGAACTAAGCACTTGATACTAACCAAGCTATCTGTATCTCAGATTTCTATAGAGCTCTGAGATGCACTTTGTGATAGCTGGGTCTGAGAAGTGCAACATCAAAACAAACAGCCATGCAGTATTTAAGCTCACTGTGTGGAGGATCACACTGGGTTATAACTCAGAGGCACAAATGTATTTTTAGCACATTCCACATGGTGAAATGAGGCTGTAAAGTTTTCATGAAGTTTCACTGCTTTGCATCAGTATATGATGATGTTTGCATCTTTGCAAAGTGGGTGCAAAATGCTGATAATGTTTTTACACTGAGTTTGAACAGTTACAAATGAACACACAGGATTTGTCCAGTCCCTTGGGACTAGACTAGAGGTGTGGAAAATCCTTAGATTAGTTCTTATGGCACTGAACGTTACAAGAGGCTTTACTCATGGGGGTCAAAATGTTCACATCTGGTTCTGTTCACCCAGTTAGAGGGAGTTACTGGGAAGAGACGGAAGCTCCCGTATACTTTTTGCATAATAAAATATAGGATCACAGAATTCAGTAGCACAAAAATAGTGAATACTGGAAAAGCAAATAGGGAATTCTATCTCATGAGTAAGGCACTTTTAGAACTGGTATAAAAGGTTTGGGGGGTCATAAAAGATACTAACCAAATATCTCCAAGCAAATTATTAAAGGAATAAGGTGGATGCAAGGCAACATTCACAAAGGAATATGTAGATAAAATTATATGAGGTCTTCAGAAGATTTTCTGTTAAATAGGGAGATAACCAAACAAATCAGAATCTTTTCAGCTTTTCAAGGAAAAGATACTAGCCAGAGGAGCTAATAACAATGGGAAGTGTTGTTTAAAATATACATGATGTTGGTTTTAAAGTAAGATAGTTAAATCGTGCTTCAGGAATGCCTGAGAAATCTGACTCCTTTTTAAATTCTACCCTATCAGAATCTATATTTGTCAACTTGGGGTTAAAGAAGAGTTAATGCCAACTGCAATTCATAAGGTACAAATAAGAGAATATATGGGGAATGTGAGCAAAGACTAATTGTTGGATCCAGGTGACCTAATCTGTAGGTGGCTAGAATACAGAAACTGATAACATAGTTTTGGCAGTGCTTGACATCTCATGAAGTAATACGCCAAAAACTTGTTCAAAGTGGCCTAGATATGAGCACCTTCTTGTTGACTGAAAGCTGGTTATAGGACCAGTTATGAAGGGATTTGTGATAAATAAAAATGTGTGGTATTAGAAAAAGGATTTTTTCTGGTCTTCATTATGTCTTTTTGTTAGTAATCTACCAGAGGGAATAAACACTTGGAATTCACTAAATATTCATTACTGAATACTAAATTGTGAGAAGCTGGAAGTAGGAGGAGGTTAGAGAGATGCAGATTAGAGGGACAAAAAAGTAGATCGGAACATGAAATTCAGCTCAGATAAATGTAGGTTAATACATTTGGGGCAAATTAATTTGAAATAAAAATTCAATGGGGAAGAGTAATCTGAAAAGCAGATTACTGCCGAAAGAACTTTAAAGGTTATACTAGATGACTAATTAGGCATGGTTTCACAAAGTGATTTTGTAGAAAATGAGGCCATGTAATGCGTTTGTGTAAATAAGGCATAAAAATAGAAATCAAGGTACATGTGGTCATGTTCTGTGTTCTGCTTCTTGCTTGTTGTATGATTTAGTGCATTGTCACAGAATGAATGGGATGGAGTTATCTGTTTCTTCCCCCTGCAAAAATAGGACTTTAGGATATGATTGCACCTGGAACATGGATATGTTGCAGGCACTATCATTAATAATGAAGCTGGCAATCTGGATAACAAAAAGAAGAATTTAAGAGTGGGAGAGGGATGAAGGATTAAGCCTTCTCCAGTTTTATATTCCTATATTAAGGAATGATTCTAGGAACAACTTGACTTACAAAAAACAACGTTTGTGCAGATGAGTTGGAGTGTTAAGTGTTTGGCATATGAGACTCCAAAATTCAGTAGAAAGGTAAGAGCTGCCCATCTGAGATCTCGTGAATTAAGAAGCTGCTTTGCACACAAGATGATATTAACTTGCTCCCTTTAGGATGCCATCACCTTGTAACATCCTGTGGTTAGGAGGGATTATTTACTGAAATTTGAAAAAAATCCCTTAAAGCAGAAGTCTCAACCTGTGGCCTGCAGGCTGATGCAGCCTGCAAAATGATCCAGTATGGCCTGCAAAGGCTTAATATGGCATGGGGAAGCCAGTGGTACAGAGATGCACTGTTCTGCACATCCTCACTGCAGTGTTCCCGCTGCTGCAGAGCCTGCTGCTCTACCACATCTGTGCTCACCCTTCTGCAGAGGGGCTAGAAATCAGCAGTGAGGGTAACTGCAAGAAGCTGACAGCTCTAGGGGGTGGAGGCTTGGGGCCCATGGTGCCTCCTTATATATCAACTATCGTTATCAACCCCCAAAATCCCTATTGGTGCACCTCTGCTGTTTACTATTTCCATATTTCAGTATTTGGCAACAGAGATGTTCTTGTGCTGGTGCCACTTGTTAATGGAAGTGTGCTCTGTGGACATTAGGGTATTGAATCTTGGAACTTGTTTCTTTGTGTTTTTTTTAGGATTTATATAAAAAGGGTTTTTCAAATACCCAACTTTAACCCAGTGAAATAAGACTTTATTCACGTTTATACCATGGAACTAGAATTAATTAAGAAGAAGAAAGCTCAAATGAATTCTAGAATAGCTCAGTACTAGGATAAACCAGCTAATTGGAGTAGCTAGCTACAGGATGCTATGGTTGAAAATGGAGACATAAATCTATGCTGAAAGCTCTGGCCTCGTAAACAGAGATTATACAGAGTCAGTAAATTTCTTTCATCTTTAGTTGCTGAGGGTTCTACAAAGGATGATGCTTTAGTTGTTTAATAAATTCAAGACAAAATTGAAAAATCAAACCGGCTTTAGTGTATAGAGTCCATGTATTATTCAGTGTGTAATATTTTTCTACTAGGGTATTAAAGATTGTCTGATTAGGGTGGGTTTTCCTTTGTTTGCTTTATTTTCTCAAGTCTGTTTTTAGGAAGACTGGGGAGACTGCATGCATCTGATAAGGTAATGCTGCTATTTATTTGATATTCTACCTCAGAAACTGATCATTGATGAGAAGAAGTATTATCTGTTTGGGAGAAACCCTGATCTGTGCGATTTTACCATTGATCACCAGTCCTGCTCTCGGGTCCATGCTGCTTTGGTCTATCACAAACATCTTAAAAGGGTTTTCCTCATAGATCTTAACAGCAGTAAGTAACTTAAAGTTTAACCAGGGACAGTGTGGGGTGGTTTGTTTGTAAGTTGGATTTCAAAGATCTTCTGAAGAATGTTTGTGTGTGAAAGAAGATTGAATGACAGAAATCTTGTCGCTCAGTAGAAAATTTATATCTGAGTACCAAAATATTCTTGAATGTCCACAGAGCCATGGTGTTTTCTACTTGCACATAGCAGGTGCTAGGTGATGACAGTCTGGATCAGGATCCTGAGACTAGGTCAAGCTGGGGCTGAATAATGCTTATCTATTCAGCTGGGTCTGAATAATGCTTGTATTACTTATGTGACCCCTTTCTCATCCAGCACTAAATGGACAAGTTTCTAGGCTCTAGAGTAGTTGAAGGAGAGGAAGAAGTTTCCTGGTTTCCTTCTTAACTACATCAGAAGTGTCTTCATAATTCTCATGGAAAGGGCTTTACCATTCAATAGGGCAGTTTTCCAAAAGCTGGAGCCCAGGGGAGGTCTGTTCTTTATCAAAAAGGTGTATATAGGTGGGTTACCGTAGAAGTTGAAGGAATCCTGAAGTGGAATGGCACTTGTCACTTCTACTGCGGACTGGTTGGGAAAAGCTGACACTTCAGAGTCAATCTGGGTGTTTGTCCAGTGCTTGAATGAAAGAGTTTGCTGTATGATGTTACTTCAGTGACAGACAACTCGAGGCACAGGTGCTGAATTTCTCGATAGCTAAGCTGGAATGTTGTAAATCCCAGGCACCTCCGTGACAGCTAATGAACCATTTTTTTTCCATTCTGATGTTCTCTTCAGCACATGGTACGTTTTTGGGTCATATACGTTTGGAACCTCACAAACCCCAGCAGATTCCCATTGACTCCACGGTTTCATTTGGTGCCTCTACACGAGCATACACTCTACGAGAGAAGCCTCAGACACTGCCATCAGCAGTTAAAGGAGATGAGAAGATGGGCGGTGAAGATGAGGAGCTCAAAGGCTTGCTGGGCCTGCCAGAGGAAGAGACAGAGCTTGATGTGAGTGCTGCAGAATATTGAGATTCTAGATCGGGTGGGCAGTTATTTGGGCCCAAGGGCCACGTATAGACTTATGCTGAGCTGTCACAGGCTGGGTCAGCACCCTCTCACCACCCCCGTGGGGTTTTGGGTGGGCAGGGAGCCATTTTTAGGAGTAGGGCAGGTGAAGCCAAGATCATTGGGCTGGGTCACAGGGTGGTGACAGCTCAGGGCAGGGACCCGGGCTGAGCTGTGGTCTGCTCCCTGCCTGTTCCTGCCCTGTGATGGGGTGCGTATGGGAGTGGGAGACATATTGTGGGGGGAGCTGCCTTGGCATTAGGTCCTGGAAGCCAGCCAGGTGTGAGGGGAAGGGAGGGATCGGAAGGCAGGGGGCACGTGCACAAGAATGCGCCTGGGTGACAGGGTCTGGCAGTTCCCACAATACTCTACATGGGATTGAGCCCTACCTGGGGCAGCCCGTGTTGCAGGCCCCCTGGCCTGGCCCTGGCCAGTGCACAGCTTCTGGTGGGTCTATTCCCCATGTGGCTGCAACCAGCTGGGTGCTGCTCTGCTCCCCTCACTTTCAGCAGGAGCCACCTGGCTGAAGCTTCTCCTACCTGCCCACCCATAGCAGTGCAGCAGGGGCAGGATGGAGGTGAGGGGAGCAGAGCAGCTGCTCTGCACATTGGGTGGGCAGAGTTGGTGGAAGGCAGCCAGGAACTGAAGCTGGAGCCCCATGCACTGAGGGAGGAGCTTCCCATCTGAACCTCCCCCTCCACTCCGAGGGGCAGGAGCAAGAGGAGGAGCCATCAGTGGAGTCCAGAGGAACAGAACAGCCCTGCCAGTCTGAGCCCTGGCCAGCACACTTAGCTTGCAGCATGGTGGTTCCTAGTGCAGCTGCAGCTGGCTAGGTGCTGTTCTGCTCCCCTTGCCTCCAGCAGCAGCTCCTCCTCCCACTCCTGCCCCTGCTGCACTGCTCCAGGTGGATAGAGGGGAAGCTTCAGCTGGGTGTTTCCTGCTAGAGGCAAGGGGAGCAGAGCAGCACTGGGAACAGCCCCACCAGAAGCTGCACACTCTGGTCAGGGCTTGGGCCAGCGGGCGCAGGCAGAAATATGGCACAGATGCCCAGCTGCAGGTCAGATCCAGTCGGTTGGCAAGCTGTATCTGGCCCACATGCCATATTTTGCCCACTCCTGTTCTAGGTGGATGATATTCTTGTCCTTTAGTTAGTGATATTGGGTCTCTACGTTTCCTGATGTTGAAGGTTGTTTAAGAGGCGTTTGCTGCTGGTAAGCATTCACGAGCTATCTCATCCCACAACAGCAGGCTTGTGTTTGTGCTGCTTTCCAGGAGTCCTTGTGTCAGGCCTTGGATGTTTGCTCACAAACACCCAATCATGCCCTTTTACCAGGTCAGTAGCAGTTTCCCAACCCTATTGCTCATGCTATCAGGAGCCATTGTAGCCTTATCACCTGCATTCAGCTAGTGGAGATCAGGCTGATGGGGGGGCCAGAGAACAGTGCATTGATGCTGGCCCTCATATCTTTTCTTCATGTGATGCTTTGTTTTGCTGTTAACTAGCACAGTTGCATGGTTAGATATGCATACATTACAGCCATACCAACCGTTTGTTCCATGAATGTTTCCTTAGAACCTGACAGAGTTTAACACAGCCCATAACAAGAGAATTTCAACTCTTACCATAGAAGAAGGGAACTTGGATATCCAGAGACCAAAGAGAAAACGGAAGAACTCAAGAGTGACATTCAGTGATGATGATGAGATAATCAATCCGGGTGAGTTTGCCTTTCTCTCCTCAATACTTGAGAGTGCTACTCTACCCCAGTAGGATTCCTATGACAAGCAAGTTAATAGGAAAGTGCTACCACCACTCCCTACTCTGCGTGCAGTCACGTCACACTCCCCCATGGCACCGTGTCATGTCCGCTGCCGCCCCCCCTGCCTCAGATAGCCAGAATTTTTACATAACCGGAACCTGGCATTGCCCACTCATGCCAGATAACAGGGATTTTACTGTAGCAGATTTTGGCACTTTCTCACTAATTTCTTCTGACTGCCCCTTGGGTCCTTCATTACCACTTCAACCGTTAGGTAGTAAGAGCAGCACGAAGTACCTTGCTTCTCATTTGAGGATTTTGGATATGTGTTGAAGCCATGGGAAAATTAAAATTTAAGCATAATCAGGTAGCCTGACCCCAGAAGTTCTGCGACAGACCCTCCCAACTTCAAACCTAGGAGCCAGTGTTTGGTGCTACCACTAGATGGCCCCACCAGTACATCTACCTGTAGATTTGCCTGACCACACACAACTCTTAAAATCCCAGCTTCATAAAGAGAAGGTACTGATTTGTTATAAATCCCCTTATGTGCCATATGCCAACTGTTTCCAGCTTTTTTACTGAATGTGTCATTCTTACAGAGGATGTGGACCCCTCCGTCGGGCGTTTCAGAAACATGGTACAGACAGCAGTAGTCCCAGTTAAGGTAAAGAATCATTTCTAAAGCTATCAACAAGAAACTACAGTGGTAGTCCATAATTCCTGTATGAATTATTCTTTTAAAAGTAGCTGCCTACTTACTTCCAGTTACCTTGGTTAAAAGAAGTGTCAGGACTGTAAGTTCAAGTTTAGGCCATTTTACAAAATGTTAGATCTGTAGAAATTTGTCCTTTAAAATGCCTTTTGGCTTAGTGGTAAATGGCAAAAAATAAGTAAGAAATACTGATCAATTTCCAGTGTGGTGAAAGTGCTAGAATAAAGGTGGCCAACCTACAAGTAGCACAGGCAGCTGTCGCATGATGCATGAGGCCTAGATGCTCAGTAAAAAGACACTGGAACTGGAGGCAAAGGGGCTTGAGATTGATGCGAAAAGGGAGTGTCAGGTGTCACCATCCAGAGCCAAGATAACCTTTCCACACTCAACAGCTGTCAACAAATTCAGGGCTTTGGATCTTTGCTTGCCATATGAAGCTGTACTGATTGTCAGGCCAGAGAATGATTAACCTAGCTCTTGGCAGTGATGCTTTTTCTCCAAGCATCTGGAGGCTTGAGTCCCCTTGCCTCCAGTCCAGCACCCCAAGGTAAAATGTATCACGTACACTTCTAAAGGGGGCAGATATCAAATCAGCCATCAGGGAGTGATGAGAGTTTAATTTGTGGCATGCACTACTGTGCTAGAAGGTTATAGATGGGATCTGGAATAACGTATTCTATAGTTAAATACTAAATAATTCTTTAAATACTTTATTCTATCCAACTGCAGAAAAAACGGATGGAAAACTCAGGCTCACTGACCACAGATGAATCTTCAACACGGCGCATGCAAAACTTCCCCTACAGTGGAGGATTATATGGTGGCTTACCTCCCACCCACAATGAGGCAGGTTCCCAGTCGCATGGCGTTCATGGGACAGCACTGATTGGAGGCCTGCCCATGCCATACCCTAATCTAGCCCCTGATGTGGACTTGACTCCTGTTGTGCCATCAACAGTTAACATGAACCCTGCCCCGAACCCTGCTGTCTTTAATCCTGAAGCTGTGAATGAACCCAAGAAGAAGAAATATGCAAAGGAGGCCTGGCCAGGCAAGAAGCCTACCCCTTCTCTACTGATCTGAGATGGGCTTCGTTTGGGGGCGGGAGGTGATGAACTTGAGAAACTGTTTGTGTGCAGTATCGTCTTTTTTTAAATTTGTGTCCTAACTGCACGTAATATCCAGAACGGAAGGGTAATTTATCCCTTAAAGATCTGTCTTCAGAACGTTTTTTATATGAATGTAAAAATATATATACCACCTACTTTTGAACCAAATTGTCTAGCAGCCTTTTCTCTTTGCCATTAATTTAGGGATAAACTTCAGAGTCAATAAGCCTGGTGAGAATAAAGGGATAGTGTCAACTAATTTAGGCCTCAGGCGTTTAACATGATCCTGCAAGCACACAAGACTAGGTGTAGTGCTTATACTGTGAGTAACTTGACTCCAGTTATACTATTCATAGTAGTTCACACTACTTCAGAAGTCAGTGCTTGCAGGGTCAAGCCTAAATTCAATACTAAATCAGGTCATTAGGAGTAAATTTAAACAATTACCAAATGTAATAAGTAGAATAACTTTCATTTTTACTTTTACAAAACCTTATGACAGGGTTTGGTTTGAGTGCAAGAATTCTCTTGTTGTCTTTGCCATCTTGAACATGGGCACATCTAGTGCCCTCACAAGGACTGGAGACGTGGACAGAAAAGTAAAACTGAAACTAACTAGACAGTTTTCTCTAAACATTCTGTTAAACCTGAAAAGCCAATAGCAAAGAAATGGCAAATACCATTGTTGTAACAGCCGTCGTATAACACACATAAGGACATATATGAACATTTCAACACAAGTGATATATCCTTTTTTGTGTCTGTGTCTGAGAGGGGGACCCTTTAAACTGACAATCATAGAGCATGAGAGGCATGACAGAGTTTGTGAAAAATAAGTCAGCAGCATTGGATTGTTCTCATAGTTTCTATGTCATCTTTAATAACTAAGACCATATGCAATTATCTACATTGTTGTCCATTTCCTTGTTAAAAATGGGGAATGGGTTGGGAAAAAAAGCTAGCATATTTCTAAAGTGAACCCAGTTTTCTGATGAAAATTAAGTGCATCTGAACCAAATCAGTTTCCCTATTTTCGGTGTGCGGCACTCATGGTTTGAGCTGAATGTTTTCATTTCAAACAAAGTGGGAATTTTGAGTTGGGTACTCCCTCTAGCCCCACAAAGCCTAGGTTCCCAAAACTGTATGAATGCATTCATATATTATTTTGTATTTTAAATATTTGTGGCCAGAGTCTTTATATCATTTAGCATAGCATAGCTCAAGTACTTCCTCAAAGTACTATTTGGGGAATTCCTCCAGGTTATGTGCACTTAAACATAACTATCCTCTCCCAGAAGTCCACCCGTGCAGGTAGCTGCTTGGCAAGCTAGTATTTTGAAAATGTAACCGCCATCAGAGAGACTGTTCTTTAATGTATCCCATCTGGTTGTACACTCTTATATTCTTTTGGATGGCTGTTCCAAAAATCAATATGGCTTTTGCTTCTGTAAACTACAGAATGAAAACTTCTGTCATGATATAAAAATGAGCTGGTAATCCAGGATTGGGTTGATGTTCCTCTCTGTTCCTCACTCCCTTTCTCACTCTGTTCCTCCCTCTCTGCCCCCTCCCCCCACCCCAATCCCATTTGGCTCCGCTAGCCAAATGACTCTTCTTCATCTTCTTTCATTCCAAGTACTTTACACTTTGCACTTCAGACTAATTCTTTTGATTTTCAGCTTTATTTTTTTCTAGGCTTCAGGACTTCCTCTTTCCTGCCAATCTGTGTTTTGAAGACAATTCTTTAGGGTGTAAGTAGTTAGGGCAAGTAAAAATTGAACAGTACTTTATTTTTACAAGTGACTTCTTGCAAGATCTCCCTTGGGAAGGGGAACTTTACTGCTTGTCACTTTGGAAGCTCTTCTCGTCCCTGGGATTGTACCAGCTCTCATTATTTCAGAGCTCTGAAGCCTTTACAGGCCAGTACAGGATGGGGCCTGACACCATGAGGTTTGTACATTTGTGTAATAGGTCTTTTCATGCTTTCTGTTTAGCTTTTTACCTGTAACCTTTACTACATTGTAAATTAAATTCAGATTTTGCCATTTTGGAAAGTTTAGTCTGTTTTTTCCCATGCTAGACTCCCACTGCAGTTGGGAGCTTGCATTACTTCTTGAAGGTTTCTGTTTGTGCAACTACCTGTCACTTCATAATTCTGTCTTAGCGAGACTGACACATGCTCCTGGTTAGGGCATCTGGCAGTCTTAATTATGCTCCAAACTTCAGGCTGCCTGCACCCGAGCCTTGCTGCTCCAGGATCATTGCTTTACTTTTACATAAACTGCTTACACTGTTTTTGACACTTAGTCCATGTGCCTCGGGCAAAGCTCTCTATGGCGATCTGGCTCTGAGCTATGCTTCAGAACCCAACAGTATAACTCTGTTTCTGCCCAAGAACCTTCTGCCCAAGCCAGACCTGAGGCAGCCTAGACCCTCTACACCTTTGTCCACCCTCTTCCAATACACAAGCCATAAGCTTCTAGGAGTGGGGTTAGGAGACAAAGCCGTAGAGTAGTGAGAAAAAATAACTTCAAAATTGTGTGGTGGAAAGGCTTGCAAAATGAACACTAACTACATGCAGCTCCCAGGCTGTTCTAGAGCTTAAACTCCTGCAGTTGCAGATCTGCCTGCCCAAGAAGACTTCTGAGTATCTGCCAAGGTCGCCATTGCTATCAGAGACAGTTCTTCATGAGTGTGGTATTACCTGTCTGGATTGGCAGTGACTTTCCAGTTGTTTTCTAGTTTTGACTTCTAAAAATAAATGGAAGTCAGTCTCCAGCTGGTGGCATACCTTCAAGTTGTGAAGTAAATGTTAACTGATCCAGTTTTGCCAATCTTTGAAGAGTCATGGATAGTTCTGAAAAGTGAGAGCTGCCCCACGTAGTTCATGTTGCTTCAGACATCAGCAATATTTTAAGTCTCAATACTGTTAGCCATTTCATCACTTAACAGGAGAGATCCAGGTTTTCCGTTTGCCACGGAAAAATGCGGAATTTCTCTTTTAAAGGAGAAGAGCGCAGGAAACCACTGTGGGAGAAAAGCACAGGGATTGGGGCAGGGTTGGCAGCTGGGGGTGTTACCCAGCCAGGACAGAAATGTGCAGTCACAGGGCCTGGCTGGGGGAGCGGGATGAAGCCCCGGGCGGCTCATCCCAGGTCAGTGCGAGGGTTGGCTCCCCACTGTTGTGTGCATTCCCATGGAGGAGGGGTGCAGATTTCTGCATGGGGCAGGGAATGATGCAGGCTGCCTGCTGGGGGTTTGGAGCTCCCAGCCCTGTTGCTTTCTGTGGCTCAGCGGGTGGGACCTGGCGTGGGAGGGTGGAGTGGGGCAGAGATGCTCCCTGCTGCTGCTTACACCAGGACCCTTGTGCTAGCCATGCTGCCAAGGGGTGGTGCCCCCCATCCCACCACTGCTGCTTGGGTGGCCATGGGAAACCTCACCATT
>JAGPOW010000145.1:7428525-7451013 GCA_030014935.1 Caiman crocodilus
TGACCCCAGCACTTGTTTCCTGCCATTGGCAGGGGGTCAGACTAGATGGCCTGCTCTAGGCTCCTTCTGACCCTAGTTACTATGAAACTATGAAACTATGAAATACAAATAAAAAAATAAATAACTTTGTGTTTTTAAAACCACATTATAAAAATACAATATAAAATACAAATATATATAGATATACACACACACACGTGCGCATTATCCAGTTCTACTAGTCTATTCTATTATAAAAATATAGAAATACAATATAATACCATACAAAATATATAAACTCTATTCTTATTATACCTTTGTTATTCTATCTATATTCGATCCATCTTTACGCTCTGCATATACTATTCTACCTAGTCAACTCCTCCTTTCTAATTTTCTTCTTCTATCCTCTAATCTGCTTATCTTTTTATTTTACTCTTCATTCTTCTCCTCAATTTCTGCTCTTCTCAGAGTCCTGCAAGGGAAGAAGGAAGACAGGTTTTGGCCCATATTCCCAAAATCACCTTCTTGTCTTCCCCACTACAGGCTACAAAATCTACCATGGGAGATTTCTGTCCTTTCTTAAAAATCACCCTCACTGTTGTGTAGCCTGGGGGTGGGTCTAGGAAGCAGCATCCTCCATGCGAGGGGTTTTGGGAATGCAATTATAAGAAACAGGAAAGTTACCCTGAAATATTAAAGTATTAAGAAGAGGTGCCACACTTTCTCACTTGCAAACTTAACCATTTCCTGCTGCTACTCTCCTTCTCTGTCATCTGGTACATGGTGATGGGTGTGGAGGGTGGGGTAGTATGTAAATTAGTGGTGGTGGCTGTGGTGTGTGGAGAAGAACAAAGCCAGGGAGCCCAGCCTGAGTATGTAATAATTTCTCTCTTAGAAATGTAAAGTGGCCAGATAATATCCTGCATTGAAAAGGAAAGTGCCTGCCCATAAAGATTTGGTAAGTGGCACCCTTTGTCCAGAACGCTCAGGAAAGCTGAACTCAGACATATAGAAACTTAGATTTTCATATTTAAACATAATTTATATATTTAGCATGTGACCTTGAGGTGTTCTGTACCCAGAGCTGGACTCTCCCCTGTGTACAGATGTTGGCCTGGAGAGGCAAGAGACAGAAGCCTCTTGTAAAACTTTGATTTAAAGGCTGTCACCTGTGAACATTGATGCATCAATTGAAAACAAATCATTTAAAATTTAATAAATCTATTTAATGTAATGAGAATTAAACCCCATCATGTGTACCAGCGCCCTAAAAGCTAGCACTTAGGAGCAATCAGTGAGCAACAAACAATGGTGGGATGGCCATCTCTCCTTTGCCCCACCCCAAAAAGAAACCAGGCTCAGAATAGCAAGCATACAAATGTTATTCTTTACAGAGAGGACAGCTTTAATATACTTTATACACATACATATGTACGTACAGACATATTATTAATTACAGCTAAATTAAAATGAAGCTATTTAAGTCTTGAATATTTAAGCTTTGAATATTCACTCATTTATTTATTTACAGTTAAATGTTGAAGTTTTCAGAGTTTAAATTAAAACCAAGTCATTAAAGCTAACTTAATATTAAATAGATATATTTTCTGTTTAGAACAGCACCACACGAAGCATAAGAATTTGAAATACATGAATCTACTCTGTAAAAAACATCAAGGCATGTAAGCACCATTCAGTGGTGCTTCGAGGTGCACACATGACCAACTGAATGCATATCACCCTCGTCAATATGGGTATGCATCTAAATTGGATGCAGTTGAACCCACATTTAGATAAATCATTTACATGTGTATTAAGGCCTAGAGGTTCCTGGCTACAGCGTCATGCCCCTCCACTCAGGGTCAAGTCAAGCACCATATTTGGGGTGAAAAAGGAATTTTACCACTCGGACACATTGGCAAGGGCTGTGGCGGGTTTTGCCTTCTTCTATAGCAGGGTGCATAGTAGGCCTGTGCGAAGCAGCTCGTATTCTTCAGGTTCTCAATTACTTCAGATTCGGATTTGGCCAATTCGGGGGCAGTGATGCAATTCGGTGTTTTGAATCACTGTCCTGAATCGATTCAGCCAAATCTGACTTGGAGATTTGGCCACCACCAAATAGCCAAATCTCCAAATCAAACGGGCCCTATCCCCACCTGCTCTCCCAGCCCCATCAATGGCTGCCTCGCCCAGACCCAGTGTCCCAGGTCTTTAAAAAAAAAGCAAAACCCCGCATTCACCGGCTCCTGCCAGGTTGGGGGCGGCAATCCCCATTGCCCCCACTGCTCTGCACTGAGTGGGGCGGACTCTGCCACGAGCCCCCAGAAGCTCTGACAGCTGCTGCAGCAGCTGGAGAGTGAAGGGCTTTTTTTTTTTTTTTTTAAGAGCTGGGACGCTGGGGCCAGGCAGTGCTGGGAGAGTGGGCAGGGAGGTTGACCAGCACTGGGGAGTCTGGGAGAGCAGGCAGGGGATGGGTCTGGTGGGGGTCCCCCTCTATAGTCCCCTCCCCCCTCCTCCAGTCCCCCTCCTTACCATCACGGAGTCCGGGTCCAGTTCCCTGCTGCAGCAGCAAGCAGGGACTGCCTGAATCGCCAAATCTCCAAATTTCTACCGAATCAATTCAAATGCTTCAAATCTATTCGGACTTTTTTATTGGTCTCCCAATTTGATTCAGATTCAGATATTCAGCTGCCAAATTGGGCTGAATCTCCTCCAAATCAAATCAGCCCCGAAGCTTCTCATAGCCCTAGTGCAGAACCCTCTTCCTGGGATTTCTTGAACATACTTTAAGCAACCTTTACAGCAGCAGGATATTGGTCACTGCGTTTTAAGTTCTTATGTCTTGTGGCTGTGTCAGAATTGACTTTGTAGGTTAGACAACAGATTTGTACAGCATAATTTGGATAGGGGTGATCCTGTCTCAGGCAGGCAGTTGAACTAGATGACCACTTGTGGTCTTTCTAGCCCTACTTCTCTATAAGGCAAACCCTACCTTGCCCACAAGTATGGGCACTTTCAGGATCTTCTCAAAGCCACAGACCAAAATGGAAAACTTTGGCCTTAGAAACAACCAGTGGCACAAGTTTACAATCCTGAGGGTTATCACAGTGCACTGCAGAAGGGAAAAGGGAAAAGTGGTGCTGTTCTTTGAGGGGGAAGGAGAGCAAAGCACCAAAGTAGCAGCTTTATCTCCTCACTGAGCAAAACAGCTGACCAGGCAGCTGCTGCCTCCAACTGCTGATTCTGCAAAGCACGCTGCTTGGCTCCAACTACTGAAGGAATAGGCAGGCAGCTCACAGCCCAGGCTAGGAACAAGGGATGGGCATCATGCATACGCTAACTAGAAAGCTTTTGGCTCTAAGGACAGAGCCCAGTTAGCAGGTCAGACAGCTTGCTCAGCATTTCCAAACGATTCCCCAGACACACACCCAGCCCCACATGTGCAGCACACCCAGGAAAAGCCCCAGGGCTAATCCCATCCCTATAAAGCCTGGGGAGCCCCTCCATCAAAACTCATAATACTGTAATCGGGTCCAAAATGACAACAGAGAAAGGTGATTTATAAAGGATCTGAACAGGCTTCCATTAACAGGGTGACCAGGCCATTTGAACATGCAGCTGATCAATATGCTCTAACTAGAGGGAAAAGGATTTGAGTTCAGTGCCCATCATTACCTTTTAACAGCAAGTGGTGGTTTTTGGTATACCTATGCTTCTCTGAGAGCTGACCTATTGCATCTGCAGCCTGTCAGTGAGCTGAGTCAGTGCTGCAAATGTGTGGGCCCAGTCCTCACGCAGCTGTATTCTGGCCCTGGGGAAGCAGGTTAATCGCTGAGTGTTCGGGGTTAAATATATGCACATAATTTTGGAACCACTTCTCTCCCACAAATGCTTCCCCTCTGCTCCCCATTAGATGTAAATGTGAGTGCACTTAGTGGGGGGTCTTCCCTTCTTTACAAAGCTAGGTCTTCAGTCCAGTGAAGGATTATAAAAATGTGTGTGATTTACTCAAACTATTCACTGTCATCCATTCAGATGATTTCCTCAGCAGTTTCAAATACATGTGCCCCTAAGATTAAAAAATTTAGCTGTGGATAATTTTCAAATTTAAAAGAATAAAAGAAAAAATGTTAAGTGTATTAGATTTGGCTTTTGCAAGATGGAAACAGCGCTAAACTGAGACTTGACAATTTGCACTGCCCAAACTCTTTGTTAAGAACAACTAATCTCGTCCTGTTTCCTGGTAGAATTGGCCCATGAACAGAATTCTTCATTATTCAAAATTGTTTGAATGGGTATTTTTATGAGCAGATTTATATCTCTGGAGTGTTTGTACTGATTAGTCCATACCTGACCTCTGACACAGGCTCAATATTTCCTTTTTTTTTACTAACATTCATTAAGCAAAACTTTTAATGTCAGGAATTTTCATCTGTGCAATGTATGGCTCCTAATTCTTGTCTAACTTTATCCCAGCTACAGAGTTGGTCCAATAAAGATATCCCCCTAAGAAATCCTTGCCTCTGTTTCTAATTCTGTGAATTGTCTACAAAAAGTTTGTCATGTCCATCAGTCCACTCCACTTGCAAATAGGTTTTTTTTTTTCTCACCTGGCTGGACAGAAACAAAGGCAGCAAGGAGAGCAACCTTGCTGTCAGGGTCCTGACAAATGACCTGATAACACTGGTGAGGAAGAGTAATTATGTAAAAACATGTCGACATCCATTTACATAACACTACTGTCCCCATTGCCACATTAACCCTAATAAGAGCTTCCATGTAAGAATGGCTGAAGAAGGACACTGGGTGAACACCCCGGCCCCAAGACGTCCAGTGTTTATCCTGACCCTCGGTGGCACACCAACCATTTTGTCCTAGTCCTGAACCTCATCCTCCTTGGCCTCTACTGCCGCTGCCCTGTGACAGGGGAGCCAAGCTCAGCTTTCACTCTCAGGAGAGAGAGTTTGCCTTCCTGTCCTCTTCAGATCTTACCTGCCCCAGGGTTTGACAAAGAAAGCCGAGAGGACTGGGAGGTCCTGGAGAGGAGAGGGATGTTTCTTGTTAGACACATTCAGATGCTGTCTTGGCGAGGAAGCTCAAGGATCAAGGGTGCATGCCCAGCTATCACAAGGAAGAGCATTCTAACCAGGCCATTGAAACACCTCAGTTGTTTTAACATCTTCTTACCTCCATGGCTAATTCATACTTTGAGTAAAGGAGGCTTTAGATGATTGACCATCCCTTGCTTTCCAGTAAGGCCCTAGCCTTCTCCATGACCTCTCCTCAGGTCACCCAATCTCCATCTTCTAGGTCAAAACACATGACACAAGCCAGCCTTAACCAAGGAATGAAATCTGGCCTAGGCTCACAGGACACAAATGAGTGCTCTGGAAAAGTACTTGAGTGTTGGGTTTGCGATGACCTACTACGGTGCCAGCCCAGAGACCAGCAGGCATTTCCTCCTCTTACATACACCCTCCTAAATCTTAGCTCCAGATATTTTCATTAAAAAATGTTCCTCAAATGATGTCGCTCACTTCCTTCCTCATTTGCTATGAGTCAGTAACTATCCCCACATCCTCAAGCGGGCAGCTGAGGCACCCAGCAAGTCAAGTGGATTCACAGAAGTCCATCTCAGGCCATTTTCATACTGCAATTTGAATTTCTCACATTTCACTACCTCAAGTACTGTAATTCAGCCCAGCAGTGAACCGGGCCTCCTGTCCATGAAGGATGCACAAGGGAATGCTAGCTGCATGCACCAAAGAGGTGCACAGAAGTTGAGGCAGAAGGCAATGTGTGCATGCCCACATGCAGCTGGGATGAATGAGCACAATCCTGTTCTGGAGGCTATCTGAATATACTGGAAGGGGGAGCCTGCTCTGTGATCCTGTTTGCTAGTCACCCCCTGAGTGCCTCCGGCGTTCTCCCCACAGCAGCATTGCATGCCTTGGGCTCAGTTACTACTACTAATCTATGACAGGAGTAGACCAATTAACTGGAAAAGTCCTTTCAAGTTTTTTTATGCATTACCAAAGAAATCAAGCATGGACAAAGAAACTTAGAAAGATCACAGCGTGCTCCAAATTAGCACTGTGAAAAAACGAGAAGTTTGCTTGTTTGCACATGCCTGGATTTAGAAGTAAGACACAAGATACTGCACAGTAGCCTAATAACACTGTGCAGTAGTGTGCCAGTCAAAAACTGTGCCAATAAGCTCCTGAGCGGTGTTATCAGGTCACTGTACAGTAACTGTCACAAAAAAACTGTGTGCTGGCACTACTGTGTAGTAAATGTAGTTACTGCACGTTGAATTAGTACTTCATTAAAAAAATACTAAACAAAATGTGCAGTAACTAAGGCAAATTAGTAAATGTGTAGATGCACACAATGTCTTAAAATTAAATTGAGATTACATTATTTCCTAGGGCTGGAAATACTTCCATAGAGAAGTAGGGCTGGAAGGGACTTCGAGAGGTCATGCAGGCCAACCCCCTGCCTGAGGGAGAATCATCCCTATCTAAATCATCCTGTGCAAATCCATTGTCTAATCTTTCTGTACCGGTATAGTTTTGCTAAAAAGGCAAATAAAAATTTGGTATGCACCAAGGAAAGCATTATATGCAAGACGTGGGAGGTGAAAGTACCTCTATATTCAGCACTAGTGAAATGGTTTTCACTAAAGAAAATGACTAGAGAAGTGGTTTTCAACTTGTGACCACAGACCCCTTGGCTTCTGCAGACTATGTCTAAGGAGTTCACAAAAAATGACTATGATCAATCAAAAGTATGTGAATACCCACACTTACAATTCAAAGGGGTCTTCTCCATTCAAAATTCCCAAAGGTGTCTGCACCTCCATTCAAAATTTATGAGGGGTTTGCAAATGAAAAAAGGTTGAAAACCACTGATCTAGAGTATTGTGTGCAGTTCTAGGCGCCACTTTTTGAAAGGGGTGTGAAGTTGGAGACAGTCCGGTGGCAGGAGGCAAAGATGATAAACGGCTTAGAAAGCAAGTCATACATGGAGAGACTGGAGGAGCTAGGTGTGCTTAGCTTGAGAGAAAGACACTTAGGAGTTGACATGATAGCAGACTTCAAATACTCGAAGGGGAAAGACATTTTGTCTTGCTGAAGAGCTGAAGAGCAGGATGCAAAGTAATGGCTTGAAGTTGCAGCAAAGTAGGTTTAGAGTGGATGTCAGGAAAAATGTCACTGTTAAAACAGAAAAGCAGTAGAAGTGACTGCCTGGGGAAGTTATGAACTCTCCGTCACTGGAGGTGTTTAAGAAGAGGCTGGGCAGCCACTCGTCAGGGTGAATCTAAACACGGATGTTCTGTTATAGGTACGTTCCATTATAGGTATTTCCAGTGCTTCTGGGCTTTGCTGGTTGTCTTCTGCCCTCCTTTCTGCTACACGTTTCAAGGTGCTTTTAAGCTTTTCTGCAACTAAGGCTGGGGACTTTGACTGGGTGAGCCAATTCTCCTACTGGGACCAAAGCTGGAGGTTCCTGGCTAGAGGGCCTTTCTGTTCGAGGTCAGACCAATCACATATTTGGTCAGGAAGGAATTTTGGTCAGATGCGTATGGACTGTAGCGGGGTTTTGCCTTCTGTAGTGGGGGACATGGCTCTCTAACTGGGATCTATTGAGCATGTATTCACAGCCTTCAGCAGAAGCAGGATGTTGGTGGCTTTTGGTTCCCCCGCTTAACCTGGTATTAGGTTAGGGTATTATGTATTATGTTATGTTTGGATCAACAGTAGTTTTATGAAGGGTTTAGCTTATGGTTTAGTTATATAAAATGATTTGAATAGAGCTGCTCCTGTCTCAGGGAGGGGGTTGGACTAGATGACCTCTGGAGAAAACTTCTGGCCTTACTTCTCTATGACTCTGACACAACCAGAAGAAATAACCTAAAACAGGAGTTCTCAGTCCCTGGTTTGTGGACCAAATTGTCCACAGAGCCATGGCATCTGGCCCCTAGGGCTCCCCTGTGGGACAGAAAATTTGGTAACAGGCAGTGGCAATTAATATTGCTATTCCTCTGCCCCTGCCATTCCTCTGGCCAAATTTCCAAGCCCTGTCCAACCAGGTTAGGGTCAAGACATGCCTTGTCCCACCACTGCATGCCTGGATTGAGGCTGGACCATGCCTTCCTCTCCATGCAGCAGGGTTGGGGCCTGGTCATACCTCTTTATCCTGTGTGACTGGATTGGTGCCCCCTAACTGATGATCTCTGTGCTCTAGATCCAGCCTAATGGACAGATCCAGGCCATGGATGAACCAGATATCACCCACTGGCCCACAGGTACCCAATCAAAAAGATTGGGTATCACTGACGTAAAGCAAGAGGGCCATAGTAAGCAACATCCTGCTGCAGTAAAGGTTGTTGGAAGATGCTCAAGAGATCCCAGGAAGAGGGCCATGCCCCTGCTACAGAAGAAGGCACAACCCCCTACTGCTCTTGCTAATCTGTCCATGGTGGTAAAATTCCCTCCTGACTCCAAACATGGCTATTGGTGGGCATGTGTGGAGTCACATTTAGCACAAGATGCTAAATGTACAGTAAACCAATTTTACTGTGTATTAGTGTGTCACAGCAAAATCTGTGCTGATTAGTCACAGAATTAGTCTACTGCACATTAGCGTCACTAAAACATTGTGTGTCAGTACTACTGTGCAGTAGTACCAGTTACTGTGCACTGAGTTAGTACCTGTTATTACAGATACTCAACTTAATGTGCAGTAACTGCAGTACATTAATGCATGTGCATCAGTGCCCAGCCTGGCCCTGAATGGAGGAGAACACCTGCTAGCCTGGGTTGAAATCCTAACAGGAGCACTTGTATATCCTAGTCAAAGTCCCCAGCCTTGGATGTAGGCAACACCCAATGCCTGTGAAGAAGGCTTAAAACCCCCGATACATGTAGCAGTTGTTTTGATACTTTTCTATTAAAAAACAAAAACAAAAAAACCACTTTGGGTTTCTAACTCCTTGTTTCTAGAGTATTGGGTCCTGTTTGTTGGCTCCTAGTTTCCTGTTCCCTGCTTCCTAAATTCATCCTGGTTCCTAGTTTCTGCCTTCTGACACCTTGATTCAGACTCCAGTCCAGATTCCTTTGCTCCAAATCAACTTGCTAGCTCTTGATTCCACTCCAGACACCTGTCCTCCGATAGCTGGCTTTTGGTTTTAGCTTGTGGTTTTGGTTTGGCAATGGCCCAAATTCTGGTCCCATACACATACTGCTGCCTGCCCTAGACCTCCAGACTAGCTACTCCAGTCTGGGTCCCTGCTTTCTGTTCTTGGTGCCCCTGGTTCTCCCCAGAGTGAGCACCTACACTGAGGTCTGGAAGGGGCCAAAGCCTCCTGACCTGCCTGTTCATGATCCCCTGTTCATGATCCCCCTGACTTGCCTGTTCATGCTCCTCTGCCTCTAATTGGGACCCTTGCTTCCCTGACCTTGTCCAGTCCTGATCCCCCTGGGCTCTAGCATCAAGCCCTGACTGCTTACATCCTAGTTATATCACTGATATCTGGGCGCAATGCAAAACCTATACCATTCCTAAACATAGGGGATGCCCACTGCCCAACTTTTGCACAATAGTTTAGCACTAATAGTACTTGCCCAAGAAGGGGAGAGCTGGATTTTAGGTTCTCAAGAAGGACCTGGCCAAGAATACAAGATTCAGAGTATGCAATAGAGAACTTCACTCAAAAGCTCTATGATTAGAAGCCACACTAACCATAACCTAAATGCCACGATTTCTTGCTTCCAGTGAGCCTGCTGTCATACAGAGGGCTACAGTGCCAAGCTACCACTCGCTTTCTGTCCTCTCGATTCAAAGAATCTTGCACTTAATGACTCAACTTCCACAAACAGGGGTGACCTGTATCCCTGCCCAGATCAAAACTGTGCGCAGTGGTGGCAGTAGCAGTCCCTCAGTATGAGGATGGCAGTTTTCCAGTAGAGAAGCTATTGGTATGTCCAGAGATGAATGAAGAGGCCCATCTGAGCTCTGCATGTTTGACTGCAGGCATGGCAAACAGTTTCACAAGGAAAGTATGGCTCCTGGAAATATCAGGTGACAGCTCTTTCCCTTTGTCTCTCATCCATCTGCCTCCATAGCAAGGCCAGTTTGCTCAAAATGGTGCCATTAGGGATGATTCAGTGCTCAAGTCTCCCAGGTTTTGATGTTCATACAGGTTTCTCTTGATTTTATGCGGGTTCTTTATATGCAAATTCGCTCTTATGCAATCAGCATAGATGCCCCCTCACCCAAGCAGGTAGGTCTGTGGGGGAGAGGAAAGGGCCATGGCGCCACACACCCCAACCCCGGCTGCAGCAGCCTCAGGAGCAGCCAACATCAGCTGCCTGCGCCAGGGCACGGCGCAGTCCAGGAGCTGGGGTGAGCGGGGACAGGCGGAGCACGGTGCAGCCCAGCAGCTGCAGGCTGCTGGCACCGACTGCTCCCAGGGCCGCTGCAGCCGGGGCTGGGGTAAGTGCTGCTCTGTTCCCTCTGCTTTGCTGCCTGGTGCAGCCCTGGGCCCTGCACCCCTCCCGCTGCCCCTTCCCCAGTCCCAGCCTCACTTCCTTCCTCCCTTCCATGGGAACCTATCCTTATTTGTTACATTGTAAAGTGGGTTTGCTTTATACAAATTTGATTTATGCACCATTCTCCGGGAATGCATGTCCAGCATAAATCAAGGGAAACCTGTATTGCATTTCTTTAGATTGGCCTTCAAGGTGTCTTTGAATTTCTTCTTTTGCCCATTTCTAGAGCAATGACCATTGGTGAGCTGGGAGTGTAGAACCCATTCAAGAGCTGATTGTCAGACGTCCTTATGACCAGGGATCCTGATTTTCTCTCTTTAAAAATCCCAAATTCTCTGATTAAAACCCCCAAATCTGTGTTTTTCCATAATTAAAATGAAATGCCACTATATATATAAGTATCAGTTGACTGTAATGTTTTATTGATATAGTTACCATTTTAAAGTAATTTGGAAGCCCACCAGTGCCTCAATAACAATTATTATAAAATACATTCTAAATACCTATATATTTTGCCATTTGATTTTAGTTTTTTTATCATGGAAAATCAGAGCTCCCCCTGCCCCTTTCACTCACTAGGACGTGGATCCAGCTGCAGCTGTCCCGCCCCTTCTACTTTGTGGCACTGAGCAGCCCCAATATGCCAGTGCCCTACTTTTGCCCGTGCTCTTGCCCCTCACTCCCAACCCATATGCCCCCCAGCCCTGCTGGTGCCCTTCACTCCCAATCTACAGCCCCCCACCTCTGTTGGTTCCCCTCACTCCCAACTCACAGCCCCCAGTTCCCTCACTCCAGACAGCCCCACATGGACTCATGTAACTCCAGCAAGGGAAGGGAGCAGTGGGCAGCTGCATAGCAAGGCTGCCAAGGGCTGGTGTCCATGCTCTCAAAGGCAGGGGCAGCCACACGCAGGCAGGAGATGCTGCCTGGTAGGAAGAGGAACCATGGCTAAGCTACCTGGTGTGGCACAAGAGCCCCAGCTGAGAGCGGGGCAGTGCCACTGGTGTCCCCTTCTCCTTCTAACCTGTGCTGGAGCTGGACTCACTCTGCCACCGCCCACATGAGCGGAAGCTGCCGCAGCTGCCATGGGCGGGACTGAAACTGCCTGGAGCCCCTCACCCTCCTCCAGCTGCACTCAGCATGGCCTTGGCCAGAGCCATACTTCCAGTTGTCCCTGGAGGGCACACAGTTTCCCCTCGCCCCTGAAGAACCCCCACCCCCTTCCCCCACTGGAGGGCCAGGCATCTCTGGGTGGACCACGCTGGCAGCAACGCTGAGCTGGGCTCGCCAGCAGCACCAAGCACTGCCTCAGATTCCCCTGCCTTGCTGCAGCTCTGGCTGCAGCACCAGCAAGCACCCAAAACACAGACTTGCACACACATACGCCACACACACACACAGCCTCCCAGACAGTTCCCAAGTCCTGGCCCTCCAAGCCCCTCCGTCCCACAGACTTAGCTATATCCAGCTGCTGGGGCTACTCCCACTGCCCTGCCTGGCTGCATTGCTGGCCACATGTGCGTGCACACGAACTCACATGCTGCTCCCTGCCTTCCTCCACCCTCCATCCGCTCCTCCAACCCCAAGCAGTTTCTTGCAGGCTGGAACCCTGCCAGCCTGCAAGAGGAAACCTGCAGTTTCTTGCTTCAAAGGAGAAAATTTACGCTTTTCTTCTTTAAAGGGGGAAATCCATGTTTTTCCATAGGAAATGGAAAACTCAGATGGAAATGGAAAACCTACCCCCTGTTTGGGGGTAGGTTAGTAGAGTATCTTGATTGTTGTGACGTTGACAGCAAGTCTAAGAATTTCATACACTTCACAGAGACAGTCAAGAATGACCCGGAGCTCTGCAACTGCATGGGGACACACAATGCAATCACCTGTGTACTGAAGATCAGTAGTGGAGGTGTTGGTTATCTTGGATTTGGAATGTTACTAATTGATGTTAAAAGAGATTCCTGTCTATGTGATACTGGATCCTGACACCAGGTGGAAGTCCATCAGCAATGAGATGCTGAATAGCTACAATATAGGTGGAGAAAAGTATTGGGGAAATCACACATTCTAGCTTGACTTCATTTCTAAGCAATGCCTTGGGAATGGACCTTTAGGGCAGTTACCATCATGTCATCATGAAGAAGTCTGATGGTGGTAACAAATTTTGGCAGACTTCTAAATCACATCACAATCTTCCATAGACTGTTTTATAGCCTGGTGATGATTAATTCAGACACCTGAGGAACAGGAGATGTACATTTGAGTCCCCTAAGGTTAAGAAGGACCTGGAACTCAGGTCTCCCATGTCTTGGGAAAGTTCCCTAACTGCATAGGTGGACCTAGGATTGCAACTGGGGGGATGTGAGGTGGATGGTGGGAAAAAGTGGTGCATACATAGTGAGTTCTCCAGCACGTAATCACAGTACTTCCCCAGAGCTCTGCATGCGTCCTGAGCTCACCAGCTGGTCAACATGAGGCCTGGCCGGAGCTCCTGTTTTTGCACAGCTCTGGAGCCCAGTGGGTGATTTCCACTGCCGTTCGCCCTCCCTTCCTCCCAGCTCCTTCCCAACCCCACCCCCTTGCTCAGTTCAATAGTGGGGGAAACAAAGGGATGAGTGGCAGTAACAGCACTCATCCCCTGGGCTCCAGAGTGGTGTGAAAGCAAAGCTTGCAATCACAGTTTGTGTTGATCAGTTGGTGAACACAGAGAGCTACTTGCATGTACCTCACAGCCAAAGTGGGGGGTGTGACTGTGGTGTGACACCCCCTGGCTCCACACCTCGATTTGTTTCTAAACACAAAACTTTTTTTTTTTTTTGATCAATAAAGACGCCCCCACCAAGTTCCTCAGTGACATATGCACTATATGTGACATCAGCACCTCCCCTCCAGGCATGATGGAGATGGCAGAAGCACCTAATGTACAGCCCCGAGTCAGGAGATGTACAGAGTCAGATACATCCCTATGCCTGGCATTTCCTGTGGGCTAGCACCAGGAGTCATGCTAACTGGTTGTTCCCTGGCTTCCTCCTCTTCAGCAATGAAGTAGAGGGTCCCATTACATCACGGCATCTAAGTGTTTTAGTGTTGAAGATGCCTACAAGAACAACTTAGATTTGGCGAAAGTCCTTGGAGCACCCTTCAGGGTATGTGCAGGGGCAGAGATCTGAATAAAAAGCAGTGAGAAGATCAGTGATGCCTCCCTGGTCCTGCAATCTGTAGCAAATGCAAGTAAGCCTGTTTCCAACTATAAGGCGTGGCATGACCAAAGACATCTGGCAAAGTGCTTTGGGGCAGGGTTGATGCTTATGCAAGGCTTAAAGCTGTTTTATGCAGAGTATTGTGCAATAATAGATAGACTCCATTTGCACTGTAGCAGCTAATTATTTATTAAGAGCAGCTACATTGTATACTTATGCTTGAAACTATAGTCCCTAACCATACCGAGCATCTTGAAGGCTTCTTGCCGTCCCCCTCCCAGCTGTGCTTCCTACAACTCCTGCTCCAACCTGCAGGTTCTCTGCAGGCTGCTACACTGGCCTAGAAATAGGGATCTACCTAAATTGTGTCAGAAGTGCACTGTGCAGTGGCTCCCTTAATCTGGCTCTTTTCACCATGTGCGCCCACCCTGTTACTGATTGGTGGAGTGCTGATTGAGTGCACCACTTGCTGCTTGTTCCTGATTGGCCAGGAGGGAAAAACCATGGTTTTAAATATGCCACGGTTTTTGCCTCTCAGGTGATCAGCAGTAAGCAGCAGGGAAGCCAAGGGTGGGGGGAGAAGGCGCGCGCTGGGCATGAGGCACAAAGGACAGTGTTAAAGAGGCTGCTGTGCAGCACCGTTTAGATAGGTCTTTAACTATAAATTTGGTAAAAGCTTTCCTACAGTCCTTGAACTTGCAGTCTTCCCAACGTAGGCAGTGAATTAGAGATTCCTGGATGCCTTTCCCTAACCTTTCCCTCTGCCCTTCTTTAGGGTCATTTCAGCACTGCGGGCATGGAGAGGAGTTGCGACTGGTCTAAAGGGCAGAGCCTGTATCCACCTCTCAGACAGCAACGATGCTTGGTTCACAGATTGATCAGCATCAGCAAGGATCCTGGTTTCCCCTGATTAAAAAATCCAAACCAAATCAGAGGGCCCTTTCATTTTCCAAATCGAACTGGAACCCTCCGAATCAATTTGAAGAGATTTGGAAAGATTTGGCGATTCAGACAGACAGCTTTAAATGCATTTTCTACATACCACTAGGTAGCAGGGGCTCATCAGTGCTGCAATGCGGGGATGCACGGAGTGTCCCACAGGAGCGCAGGGGGCTCCCCAGCACACTCGACAGCAGACCTGGAAGTGGACCAGAAGCACTTCCAGTCCACTTCCCGGTCTGCCAGGGAGTGCCCTGGGAGGCCCCCCATGCCCTCCTGGCTTGGTGACTAGTGCCTCCTGGATCTAGGGGTGGCACCCAGGGGTCCCTCCGCAGCCAATCATGGAGCCAGGAAGGTGCAGGAAGGGCTCCCCCAGTGCACTCCCCGATGGACCCAGAAGTGGATAGGAAGTTCTTCTGGTCTACTTTTGGGTTCACCACCAAGCACATGGAGGGCGCCCTCCAAGCTCCTGTGGGATGCTACATGAGCCCTAGCATCGCAGCATCCACAAGCCATGCTGGTACCTCAAGGTATGTAGAAAAAACATTTAAAGCTGTGCCTGCGTCCAAATCACTGATTCTCCGAATCAGCCTCAAAACTTCAGATCTGGATTCAGCCGAATCGAATCAGAGACAGTGATCCGAATTAAATCACTGTCCTCATTTCAGGCCAAGTCTGAATCAAATAAGGCCTGCTTTGCACACCCCTAAATGGCACCCCCTGCCTGACCGCATTCCTCCTGCTTCCTCCCAACTAGAGCTATGCAAGGCTTCAGACTGTGCTTCAGATCCAGAGACGCTTCAGCATCCAAAGCAGCATATCTCGATCGAAGCACTGGCTTCATTAGGCTTTCCAAAGTGCTTTGAAGCTTCTGAAGCACTTTGAAAAAGCTTCAGAGCCACTTCAGAGATCTGGCCATAGGATATAATGGGGAAACATTGAAATATCTATAACTTTGTTGCTTGTTGTCTGATTTGGATGACATTTGCAGAAGCTGTAGCCTCTGGTGATATCATAAAGGCTATCAAATATCAAGAAGATCAGTGCAGGGGTTCTGAGCTAACTGCACTCCAAATTCTTGAAAGAAAAACTCATGTCACATGTACATGTTACACCACAGGGGGATGAAAATTGCAGAGATGGTAGCCCCTGGTGAGGCCACGAAGCCTGCCAAGTTTCAAGGAGATAAGTGCAGGGGTTTGGGGAAACTGCACCTCACGATGCAGACAAGCAAAACTCGTGACATGGGTGACACTGTGTGTTAGGGCACAGCAAGGCGAAAGCTGCAGGGATGGTAGCCCCTACTGCAGCCACAAAGCCTGCCAGCTGTCAAGGAGATAGGTGCAGGGCTTCTGGGTTCTGGGGCCCTGCACCTCTGGCTGCTGACAAGCAAAACTGGTGACATGGGTGCTTGTGCAACTGTCTGTCTTGAAGCAATTTGTGTCTTCACACAGATGGGGGGGACCAAGACTACTGCAGTCTGGCTGCTAAGCTACTGTGTTACCAGTTACCAATCAATCATGATTCACTCAGGGTCCAGCTCAATACACAATTGCTAGCTAATGTAACCAGTTAATTAGTATTAATTAACACCTACAAAAACCAGAGACTAAGGAGAGGAAGGAATTAATACAGACAATCAACTGCCCCAAGACAAACACAGTCAGTTGCACAAGCACCCATGGCACGAGTTTTGTCTGTCAGCAGCCAGAGGTGCAGGGCCCCAGAACCCAGAAGCCCATCACCTATCTCCTTGACAGCTGGCAGGCCACTATCCCTGCAGCTTTCACCCTGCTACGCCTTAATACACACAGGGTCACCCATGTCATGAGTTTTGCTTGTCCGCAGCTTGAGGTGCAGTTCCCCCCAAACCCCTGCACTTATCTCTTTAAAATTTGGCAGGCTTCGTGGCCTCACCAGGGGCTACCACTTCTGCAGTTTTCAGGGTGCCTTAACACACACAGGGTCATCTAGGTCACGAGTTTTGCCTGTCAGCAGCTTGAGGTGCAGTTCCCCCTAAACCCCTGCACTTATCTCCTTGAAACTTAGCATGCTTTGTGGCATCACCAGAGGCCACCACCCCTGCAGTTTTCACCTACCTGTGTTATAACACATACACTTGACATGAGTTTTGCTTTCAGAAATTTAGGGTTCAGTTCCCCCCAAATTCCTGCACCAAACTTCTTGAAACTTGGCAGACTTCATGCTCTCAGCGGAGGCTACCATCCCTGCAAATGTAATCCAAATCAGACAAAAAGCAACAAAGTTATAGATATTCAATTCATTCCCCATTATACCCTATGGCTGGATCTCTGAGGCAGCTCTGAAGCTTCAGAGCTGCTTTGGCCGGACCAAAGCAGAAACCTGGTCCGGAGCTCTGGATCAGATCCCTGGCATCCATAGCAGCCGGATCCGAAGCTGGATTGAATAGCTGCCTACTCGCACAGACCTACTCCCAACCCCTTGCAGACCGGAACTCTGCCCGCCTGCAGAGAGCTCTTTGCTAAACTGCAGCGTCTGCAGGTCTCCCCAGCAAAATGAGGAATCCATGGTTTCCTCCAGCAAAGGGGAAAATCTGTGGTTTCCCCCATTTTTCCATGGGAAACAGAAAACCTGGACCCCTGCTGATCAGGCAGCAACAATGGAGGCAGCTCCGATGGATTTCCCTTGTGTGAAACCTTCATGTATCACCTTGGAGAAGTAGCTGTAGCTGAGAACAGTTGTGAGAACAGTTATAGTTGTGGTAAAACCTCTAGCCACACAGTTAGTTCCCATTGCAAAGTGAATTTTAAGTTCCAGCTGATCTGTTTAGAGCAGTTGCAGGGCCTCTGCACAGCATAACATCATGAGCCTCTGCACAGCATGACACCCATGGCCTGGCATTTCCTGGGGGCTCCTGCACCACTGAGAGCTCTACCAGGCCACCCACTCCTGGCAGGGTGCAGTTTTAGGTCATGCCCAGGACCAGGAGCCTCCTAACCATCCCCTACAGCTCCTCCCTTACCTCCAGGTTGTTCCATGAAGCCTTGCAGCCAGGCAATGTTGCTTGGCTCTGATCTTAAAGCAGCAGGCACAAACAGTGCCCTGCCACAGGGCCCTATTCAGTTTGGATTCAGACTTGGCCTGAATCAGAGACAGTGATTCATTTTGTTGATTTGGATCACTGTCCCTGATTCAATTCGGCCAAATCCAAATCTGAAGATTCAATGCTGATTCGGATGTAGACACAGCTATAAACATTTTTTCTACATACCCCAGTGTGCTCCCTGGTGGACCCAAAAGTGGACTGGAAGTGCTTCTGGCTCACTTGTGGGTTTGCTGTTGAGTGCGCTGGGATGCCCCCCACACTCCTGTGGGATACTCCATGTGCCCCAGAATCACACTATTCATAAGCCACCTGGCACCTTGAGGTATGTAGAAAAAACATTTAAAGCTGTGTCTATGTTTGAATCGCCAAATATTTTCGAATCTCTCTGAATTGATTCGGAGGGTTCTGATTTGATTTGGAGAGATTAAAGGGTCCTCTGATTCGATTTGGATTCAGAGATTCGGCCACCGAATCTCCACCAAATCAAATCAGGGACCGAAGCTTTGCACAGCCCTAACAGAAAACAACAAAGTAGTTAACAAGGATCACTCAGTCACTCAGGTGCCTTTGTTGTGTTGGTCTTCAGATGTTCTCCAAGACTGCCAAATGGTGGTAAAGCCATTATTTCTTTGTGCTATACCCTGAGGCTCAGCTGTTTCAACTCTGTGCTTGTTGCCAGTCTGAGACCATCTCAGACAAGCTAGCCAATGCAGTGTCCTTTATCTCCTTCTCTCTTGAGATCTGAAGAAAGCATCACCAACTCATGTGTCCATGGTGACAATCTCATAAATCTTAGCAAGAGCTGCCGTCACCATCATTTCTTTATTCACAGCATAATTTTCATGAAATGGTGGCAGTTCCTGGAATTGAAGCTTGTTCTGAGGTTTCTGTTTTGCTTTCCCTGGCTATATATATCCATAGTTATTCTGACACGGGTGTCTAATAATGTAGCCATTCTTCTATTTAGTTTTCTATTGAGAAAAATACAAGAAGGTGTCAATTCATGTTTAATTGTTGCCATTCTATAATTTAATATCTCTAAATATAGATCAGAATCTGACTCCACATCCTTCTTCAGTAGTGATTCTTCATTATTTTGTTGACATTTTCCACCAGTCCATTGCATTAGGGATGATGGAAAGTGCAGTTTCATGTCTGTATTCATATTTCCCTGAAAACTACTGAAACTCTACTACACTGAAGCCCATTGTTAGCTATTACTGTGGCAGGCATATGAAGTCCAACAACAGCAGCTTTGATATACGTGACTGTCAAGTTAGCTGCAATGAGATTTCTAAGAAGATTATCTCAGGGAAGTGAGAATAAGAGTCACATGTAATTCCTTTATTCTAATCAATGTACGCAAATGCCTGATTTTCTTGGCAGAATCAATGATTCATGTGCTCCTAACATGATTTTTTTAACTGGACTTAGCCTGGGTTTTTAACAGTCATGACAAACCTTAATATATCCCTTACTATCATTATTTATTTGAGGCCAGTATAAAATACCTGGCCCTTCTCTTAGATTTGTCATTCCCTACATGACCTTCATATGTTCTATTTAATTTATTTTTCTGTGATACCTTAGGAATTGCTATCCTGGTGACTTCAAACAAAATCCCATTTAAGACTGGTTGACAATAGGGGCTGAGGAAATGCCACTGTGTGCTAGTAGCCTTAATAACATCCTGCAGTCATAGAATCATGGAAAGTTAGGGTTGGACGGGAACTCAGGAGGTCATCTAGTCCAACCCCTCCCTGCCCAAAGTGGGACCATCCCCAACTAGATCATCCCATCTAAGGTCTTGTCTAGCTGGATCTTAAAAACCTTCAAGGATGGAGAGTCCACCACCTCTCTGGGTAACCTGCTCCAGTGGTTTACTACCCTCCTAGTGAGAAAATTCTTCCTAATATCTAAATTCTAACCTAAACTTCCCTTGCTGCAACTTGAGACAATTGTTCCTTGTCCTGTCATCTACCACCACTCAGAACAGTCTAGCACCATCCTCTTGTGGACCTCCCTTCAGGTAGTTGATGGCTGTTATTAAATCCCCTCTCAGTCCTCTCTTCTCAAAACTAAATAAGCCCAGCTCCCTCAGCCTCTTCTCAGAAGTCAAGTCTCCCAGTCCCTGAACCATGTTCTTTGCCCACTGCTGGACTCTCTCCAATTTGTTCACAATCTTGCTGTAGTTGAGGCTGGAGGGACAAAACTGAACACAGTACTCCAGATGTCATCTCACCAGTGCTGAGTAGAGGGGAATAATCACTTCCTTGGGCAACACTCCTACCAGTGCAGCCCAGTATGCTGTTAGCCTTCTTGGCAACCAGGGCACACTGTTGGCTCATATTCAGCTTCTTGTCCACTGTAACCCCCAGGACCTTTTCTGCAGAGCTGGTGCCCAGCCAGTCAGCACCCAGCCTGTACCAATGCCATGGGATTGTTCTACCTTAAGTGCAGGACTTTGCATTTGTCCTTGCTGAATCTCATGAGATTTCTTTTGGTCTGATCCTCCAATTTGGCTAGGTCACTCTGAATCCTAGCCCTACCCTCCTGTGTATCTACTACTCCCCATAACTTGAAGTCATCAGCACACTTGCTGAGGGTGCCCCCTATGCCATCTTCCAGGTTGTCGATGAAGATATTGAACAAAACCAGCCCCAGGACAGACCCGTGGGGCACTCCACTTGACACTGGCTGTCAACTAGACATTGAGACATTGATTTCTACCCTCTGAGTCTGATGCTCCAGCCAGTTTTCTGTCTACCTTACAGTCCATTCATCCAGCCCATACTTCATTAGCTTGTCTGAGAAAATGTTGTGGGAGACTGTATCAAAAGCCTTGCTAAAATCAAGGTATACCCCATCCCCTGATCTCCCCGCATCCACAGAGCCAGTTATCTCATCAGAGAAGGTAATCAGGCTGGTTAGGCATCACTTGCCCTTGGTGAATCCATTGGTCCTAATCACTTTCTTCTCCTCCAAGAGCTTAGAAATGGATTCCTTGAGGATCTACTCCATGATTTTTCAAGGGATCCTCTTTTTCCCCTTTCTTAAATAAGAGTGCTATATTTGTCCTTTTCCAGTCATCTAGTACCTCTCCTGACCACCATGATTTTTCAAAAATAATGGCCAGTGGCTCTGCAATAACATCTGCCAACTCCCTCAGCACCCTCAGGTGCATCCCATTCAGCCCCATGGACTTGTACACGTCCAGCTTTTCTAAATAATTTGTAACCTGTTCTTTTGCCACTGTTGGTTGCTTACCTCCTCCCCTGAGAAATCAGGGCAATCAACTGGTTACTTCAGGTGCCTGTACACAAATGCACAGAGCCTGGAAAGCAAGCAGGAAGAACTGGAAGTCTTAGCACGGTCAGGAAACTATAACGTGATTGGAATAACAGAGACTTGGTGGGAGTTCACATGCCTGGAGCGCTGTCAGGGATGGGTACAAACTGTTGGGGAAGGACAGTCAGGGGAGACAAGGAGGAGGAGCTGTACTATATGTAAAACAGCCACATAACTGCTGAGCTGCAGTGTGAAATTAGTGACAGACCTGTTGAAAGTGTCTGGGTTAGGGTAAGTGGGGACAGCAAAAAAAGGTGATGTTGTGTTGGATGTGTGCGATAAACCACCGGTCCAGGAAGAAGTGGTGAATGTGCTTTCTTTAGACAACTAGTGGAAGTTTCCTGAGTGAACACAGGCCCTGGTTCTCCTGGGGGATTTCAATCACCCCGACATCTGCTGGGAAGGCAATAGAGCAGTGCACAGGCAATCCAGGAAGGTTTTGGAGAGTGTTGGGGATGACTTCCTGGTGTGAGTGCTGGACTGGCCAACTAGGGGCTGTGCTCTTCTTGACCGGGTGCTCACAAGCAGGGAAGAATCAGTGGGGAATGTAGTAGTAGATGGTAACTTGGACAGCAGTGTCCACAAGATGATTGAATTCAGGATCCTCAGGGAGTCTCACCCTAAGCTGCAGGGCCAGGGCAGGGAGCAGGAGGGGCCGCTGGTGGCTCATCCAGGGGCAGAGGTGTGTGGGGTGGTGGGGGTGCTCCCCGCTGCTGCATGGACTCCCGGAGGGGTAGGGAGGACTTGGGGTAGGTGCTTGGGCTCCGCACTCTGCTGCCCTCCCGTTGGGGCCTCTGCAGCTCCTCTGGCAGGGGAATCTCTTTGTGCCTGCAAGCCCCATGCCACCCTGGCAAGGCACCTCCTACCCACCCCACAGTAGCAGGGGCAGCGGTGTGGGGTTGTGCCCCTTGCTGCTGTGGAGTGGACAGGGGGTGCGTTGCCAGGGCAGCGTGGAGCTCACAGCGGCAAGGAGCTTCCCTGCCTGGCCCTGCTCTGCCCTCCCGCACCGGATCCCACCCCCTCACTGGGCTGTGAAGAACTCAGTGAATGGCAGCAGGGCAGGGAGCCAGAGCCCAGATCCCACAGCCACCCCTGCACCACACACATATCTGGGGGGCACCCCTATGGCAGACCCCCTGCCCCCACCCATGGGCTCCAGTCAGGCTGAGCTGCCCATGAGGGGAAGAAGGGGAAGCTGGACTCCATGCTCCACTATGTTGCAGCAGGTGCCACCTCCCGTGGGTGGCAGCTGGGTCTTGGGTGCTGCTGCAGGGGACAGAGGGCTGCGGACCTAGGTTCCTGGCTCTGTAGCCCTGGCATCTGGGGCCCCTTCCAGCAGGGCTAGGGAGGCTTGGGAGCAGGGAGTGAGGGGCACCAGCAG